>PISX010001128.1:0-213196 GCA_004024625.1 Mellivora capensis | reverse complement strand
GCACCAGAATGTTTATAGCAGCAATGTCTACAATAGCCAAACTATGGAAAGAACCTAGATGTCCATCAACAGATGAATGGATAAAGAAGAAGTGGTATATATACACAATGAAATACTATGCAGCCATCAAAAGAAATGAAATCTTGCCATTTGCGACGACGTGGATGAAACTAGAGGGTATCATGCTTAGTGAAATAAGTCAATCGGAGAAAGACAACTATCATATGATCTCCCTGATATGAGGAAGTGGAGATGCAACATGGGGTTTAGAGGGTAGGAAAAGAATAAAAGAAACAAGATGGGATTGGGAGGGAGACAAACCATAAGTGACTCTTAATCTCACAAAACAAACTGAGGGTTGCTGGGGGGAGGAGGGTCGGGAGAGGGGGGTGGGGTAATGGACTTTGGGGAGGGTATGTGCTATGGTTAGTGCTGTGAAGTGTGTAAACCTGGCGATTCACAGACATGTACCCCTGGGGATAAAAGTACATTATATGTTTATAAAAAAATAAAAAATTTAAAAAGAAAAGATTTTGAGAATCTTCTCAAAACTTCTGCTTTTGAGAAATCAGAGTCCTCCAGCATCAACAGATGCTCACCGAAGAGAAGCATGAACCACCCCACCCACCTTCGCTGCTCTGCCCCCTTGGATAGAATGCGCTTCAAAGGTCTGGGCGGCTGGATGCTTCTCCATTTTGTAACCCTGGCAGATTTTGCACGTAGTGGGTGTTCAGTCAACTGATCTTGAAAGCAACAGATGCCAAGTGGAACTCCTCGGCTGGAACCTGCCTGCCCGTGGGGATGGAAGACACAGTGCCATCCGTTGTGGAGAATGCTCTCTTTCCTCTCTCCCTAGAGGTGGCCAGGGGTTCAGAGCACCCAGCCACCACTGCCTCTGCTTCTCTGATGCCCCCCACGAGAGGGAGGAAACGGCCCGAGGCCAAAGCAGCAGGCACCGACAGGTAGAGAGGGAGCTGAAGGGAGGGCAGCCCAGGGCTCTGAGGTTAGGGTGGTACAGGAGTCGCGCCCGCTGGGGGCGGGGGGTGCTGCAGTGCCGGCTGGGGGGGCCCTCGCCCTCCACATCCTCTTCCTCCTCCTCTGCTGCCGGGGGCTCCACCGCACTCAAACTAGACACCACCCTGTCTACACCATTTCTTGAGGGAGCAGGGGGATTGCTCTCTCCTACAGTCCTGCTGCTGTCCCACAGGCCCGGGGAAGCGCTTCAGGGCATAGGTGTCTCCCTCATTTGCGCCAGTATATCTGATAAGGTGTCTCGGCTCGTTGTTAATTCCCCATCTGTGCTTCTCATTTCTCTTGTTTCAACGACAGGGCTCTCAGTTGGATCTTCTTTTTTTTTTTTCTTTTTTAAAATTTATTTATTTATTTTGACAGACAGAGATCACAAGTAGGCAGAGCAGCAGGCAGAGAGAGACAAGGAAGCAGGCTCCCTGCTGAGCAGAGAGCCCGATGCGGGGCTCGATCCCAGGACCCTGGGATCATGACCTGAGCTGAAGGCAGAGGCTTTAACCCACTGAGCCACCCAGGCGTCCCTCTCAGTTGGATCTTCTGTGATAAATCCACTGAGAGAGAAACCTTTGTCCGTGCCCTGATTCTTCGCCATGATATTTTGATATCATGGTCAGGAGATCAGATTGGAGGCCACGGAAAACTTGTAAATTTGAGTTATTCTCTTGCCTGAGAACCCTCGGTATGGTCACATGCAGAGGCAACAGGGGACTTCAGTTCTGCACTCACGCAATGCCCCAGAAAACCTCTTGTTCCCTAAGAACTTGGTGTGGGACAGACTCTGGCCTTGTCTGGACTGTGGGGTGGAGACGATGAGCTGAGGGTAGCAGGGCCAGCAGCCAGGGAGCGGTTTCCATGAGCGTGAAATTCACAGATCCGTCTCATCCATCAGAAACTGACCACCTCCAAAGAGGCTCCCAGACTCCCAGGGCCTCAGCTATGGAAGGGAGCTTGGGAGTATTAACATGATCTGATGCTAGAAGTTTCTACCACGATGCAGGCATGATCCATCATCTTTGGGACCGCCCCTGTCCCTGTGACCTCGTTGCTGCCCCGGTGGTGAGCACACCTTCCTCTGCGAGCTGAGAACAGCCCCTTGCTGGCACCGCCTGGCCATCCCCGTGCCCCTCCCGAAGCCACACAGGTGTCCACAAGAAAGGCAGGAGCCAGAAATACTGAACAGATAACCGAATGGGAGCCGGCCTGACATACCACACATATGTCATCACTCCTAACCAGAACTTCGTATTTTCTCAAAAACACATCACAGCCTCATAGACCTAAGGCATACTTTTCCTTCTGGAATACCAATTCATGATAAATCATCAGACCTCAACCCTTCTTAATAGACTCACTCGATAGAAGGAAGGATTCTTCTCCAAAGGAGGTATTTAAAACTGAGAAGACCCCATCAGCACCCAGAGCCTGGGGGGAGTCAAACTGACGGGGGCGGGGGTTGGTATTCAATGGTACATACAACCATTTATGTTCTTTGTAATTAAAAAACCAGCACCTCACTTTTTAGCATGGCCAAGTCTGATGTTCCTGAAATTCTCCACTGTTTCCGAAAGAGTAAAGAAGATGCGGGCCGGGACTGCTGCTCACATGGCTCCTGTCATCTCCCTGCCCATCTTGTCCCCGCTGGGCTGCTGTGCTGTCACATTCCCCTGGGGGCCTGCTCTTGGTCCCCGATGTCCTCTTGGAGAGCATCAGACAGATGGAAGGGCACAGACCTTGAGGTGGGCAGATCGTCCTGAATTCTCAGGTTGCAGCCGCGCTTCAAAAGCGGAGAGCCTTTCTGGCTGAGGTGGGAGAGGTGGGCGGAGGACAGGCGGGAGAGCTTCAAAGTGTGGGAGGGACCTGACCCGCTGGGGCTCTCTCTGAAGAGCAAGGAAGTCCTGAGTCAGAGAATGGAGAAAGGGGCCTTCGTCCTACATCCCACAGATGCGGTCAAGCACCCGAAGGAGCCCAAGAAAGGGATCTCCCCCGGAGCTTCTGGATGAGAGTCGAGGCTGGTGATGCCTTGATTTCAGCGCTGTGGGACCCAGAGCAGAAATGAGCCAAGCCTGCGGCCTTCTGACCTATAGAACGGCACGGCAATTACTTTATGTTGCTTGAAGCCTCCAAAATACAGCAGGCGCAGGCTGGGGCCCCACAATCACAAGCAGGCAGTGGCCGCCACCAGCTCTGACTGGGCCAGGTGGCTGCCGAGCTCCTGACGTGGGGGACATATCCGGGTGACACGCAAGAAGGGACATACCTCAGCCCCTAGACCCAACACCACCATCTGGAAAGGCAGTGGCTAAGATGCCTGCGTGTTTTCAAAATCTGGGCCATAGCAAAGACTCTTTACCTCTACCTGAGAATGCTATTTGGAAGGAAAACAAACTAAAATTTGCTCTGAACCTGACAAGAGCGTTTCTCTCTCTCCTCTTCTTTCTGTGTGGACGGTTAACTGCAAAGTCAGTGGGCCGCTCTTTCCACCAGCGGCAACTGTCTGCTCCCCTTCCCGAGGAGCAATGCTCTTGATTATACACAAGTGCACAGCCAAATCATGACAATGAGCAGACATGTGTGCTCTAAAAGAAGGTTCTGGAAGAGACCGCCCGTTGGACATCTTGCCACAAAAGACGCTTCTTTGAAATCACTCCTGTCATGCACATAAACAATATTCTGGTGCTGGGTGTTCTCACTTAAGAGTTCATATAACTTTGTCACCACAGCATGTCAAGTACGGAATGGCTGACTCTGGCAGGTCAACAACTTGAGATACAAAAGGGTTGAAAGAAATGACTTTAAACCTCATAACTGTGAGGGTAAGCAGGAATCCAGACCTCGCTCTTTGGTCCTTGGAATATGATAAGATCCATGCATTGGGAGGTCTGTAACAGGTATCAGGAAGACCCATCAGCAACAGACCAACCACACACAAGGAGTGCGTGTGCTCTGCTCCAGGGGGACAGCTGTGCCCAAAGGGGGTAAGGAGGTGAGCCCCAGAGAGCCCCAGAGAGCAGGAGGGAGCCTGCTGTCCCCAGGGATTGGAGCAGCTGAGATCCCCCAGGTCCCAGGTCAGGCTTTCTCCTCCCCTCCCCATGGAGAACAGTCCCCGTCACGGATGCCCGTTCATTGTCCACAGGCATTGTCCATTGTCAAAGCTCCATAGGCATCCGTACAGGCATATGCTGTCAGAGAAATCACAGGTGCCAGGGACAGAGGAGGGGCGGTGGCTTGGGCTGCCACCCTCTCGAGGCTTCAGAAGGTATTCCGGCTGCAGCCCAGTCCTCAGTTCTGGTTCTCAGGTGCATTTATAAAACTTCATGAGACCGGCATGTTTTCATGATGTAACCAATTTCCTGAAAGACAGATAGTTGAGCCTCTTCTTCAAGACAAGGCTTGACTGTAAGATATACCCAAGCAACATGTCTTGAAAACAGAAGGGCACAGAGGAGATGATGGTGGAGGGTGTCGCCGCTGACAGCACTGGGAAGAGGGACAAAGAATGACACTTCCCATGGGACCTGTTCTTAGTGGCCCGGACATCGACAATTTCCATCTCAGGACCACCTTCCCTTTGGATAACTTCTAGCTAACTCTTGCCTCCCAGGTCCTTCTTAAAAGACAGGATGTACCTGTAAAATGTATTCTTCAAGTCAGCTTTGTGGATCTTCTGTATGCTCCTGCGCCCTTTCTGGGAGATCAGCTGACTATAGACTCTGTACTTGTAACCAACATTCTGTGCTTTAAATACAGAAGTACCAAAATGGAGATACTTTATAGAACGAAAATATATACAGGACCACATTTGTTTTCAAATACCTAAATAACACCACACACACACACACACACACACACACACACACACACACGCCCCCAGGGACACGAGCTGGTTCATTTTAATAACTAAATGATGTAAATGATATATACATCTTAGCAAAGTTATTCATTCATTGTTTAAGAATCCTCTACCACAAGATGAAGATGACTTTTGGGAGAAATGAGAAGTAAAAGTGCAGTCTACTTGGTTATATGGAGAAGGAAGAGAGGCGGTCCCAGATGGAGCCAGGTCAGTGGGTCCAGGGGGCCAACCCTACACTAATGAATGAGAAATCTAGGGGGACATGTGAGGCAAGGAGCCCATTCAAGCCCATCATGGGTGAACATTTTTCTTTCAAGAAGTTCAAAATACGAAGGCACATGCCCATACAAACTGCTTGGCAGGATGGGATCAATCCAAAGGTCTTGAGATTGACCATCATTCAGTTAGTACCTTCAAGACTATGAAAAGGTGTTCTGAGCCTGGGAATAATACAGGTTATCCGCACTGCTTGAAGTTGTGCCTAACAGCACTCCCAGAAGGAATCCATAAAGGGGGTCCGAGGATTCCCATCTGGTGACCTCATAGCGAGCAGGCCACCCACCAAGGGCGTCTGTAAACACTTCGCATGGACCCCCTGCTCATCAAAATGAAGTCCACTGGACCTTGCAAGCCCTCCTGCCCACATCAACCTGATTTAACACAAATCAATGCATGTTTCTGGATGAACAAGGATTTACACTTGGCTTTCTAGTTCGAGAACACTTCAACTTAATACATGCCTAAACGAGTCATGCCCAGGTTTTGGGCGCTACTGCTCATCACGTGAACATAGTTTTTTTGGAAGGAACAAAGGAGAATACTATTTCTGAGAAGAAAAGCGAAGGCACAGAGGAAGAGGTAGTTGAGTAGAAGATCAGTCCAATACTTAACACGTTAGCATTGTGAGAACCAGGGCAACCCCAAAGGATATCTTGCAGGACTGTCCTTAAGCGCGTTTAGGAATCCTGTCTGTTGTGAACCTGTGGAAATGAAACCAAAATTTAGTATTCAAACATTCACCTCCAGAGAAACAGCCCTCATGTTGAAAACTCCCTCATCTACATAAAAATAATATGTCTAAAGATCAATTAAATAATTACATTTTGTTGTGCTACGGCTCCCAGGATGCTGATCGGGGACCGAGATCCAACTCAAGTTATTCAACAAGAAAATGGCAGATTCATAATTAGGCCCAACATCTGCAGGATATTTTTTCAATAAAAGCAGATGGATGTCTGCATACTTTCCCATAAATTATAGTTCTGATTACTCCTTTGTTTTCCTCATTTTAATAGGAAAACAGAATACTGGATACTATTTTTTTCCTCTTCTCTTATGAAAGACTGTTTTTCCAAAGTTCGTTAACTGTTGACCTCGGACATCCTATAAATTAGGCTGCGTCTAAAAGACGTCTTTATCTGCACCCAGAGTACAACATAGCTCATAAAGTTGCAGTTTATTACTCACTCCTTTAGGAGTGAGTTGCTGGTGCAAAAAACTTTCTTTAGGGGCTTGAGGAAAGATGCATCTGACGAGAAAGTATTTTCTCTTTTATGTGTTGTCTTCATGGTTTTTAAACAAGAAAGCCCAAGCGGAGGAATGTTTGGTGCTCTCATCCCGGAGTGGTTCCTGCTGTGCTGGGTGAAGCTGCGTGTTTGGGGGGATGTAATCCGGCCTGGAGCAGCAGCGAGAGGAACAGGGAGGATGGACACAGCGCGGCTGCACGGGGCAGTGAGAAGCAGGGTCCCGCGCCCCTCCACGTAAGAGGGAATTTGGCCCGCCAGGGGAGGGCTAAGCATTTGTCTCCAAGGTCCCATTTCCTCTGTGCTGTCTTCTCCACTGGCCACCACCGAGGCACAAAGATGTGCCCAGCGCTAGGATGCCCAAAGGTGGGAAGATGAATAAGGAAAGCTTAAGGCTGTCGCTTCCATCTCCGTGAGGCCAGGGGGGCAAAATCAGCAAGTGGGCTGGGGCAGATCTTAGAGAAGCAAAATGAGGACACTAAAAGAAATGAATTCTCTTTCCCTACTGAATCCGAACTGGTCTGCTTTCCCAAACTTTCCATTCTCAATGAGGAAGTCTGGCCGTCTGCACAGGATTCCGCCCTGGCTCCCCTTCCTGTCCTCCCTCCCCGCCCTGTCCTCCCCTCCTCTTCCTGCCCCCAGCCCCCTCCTCCCCATTTCCCCGGAGCCCGGAGCCCGGAGCCCGTTACCCCGCAGGGAGAACTCAGGGGACAGTTCTCCAGCTGCTCTCAAACAGCGTCCTGCCTTGGCCAATGTTTTCAGAATCTTGGGGGATCATGGGAGCCATGTAAAAACCTGCCCTTCCTGAGAGCACTGAGTGCCGAGCCACGTCGGGGCGGGGCAGGGCAGGTGGGGTTGTTTGGGGGGGGTTGTGGGGGGTGCAGAACAAGAGGAGAAGAAAATCGTTATTTGCTTTTGTTAGAAATATTCAGGTAACTTGCAAGCAGATAAATTCTGAATGCTTTTTGTTGTTGTTGTTGTTGTTGTTGTTTTATTTTGATGGGATTCAAATATATAAGCATAAACGACAGCAAACTCCATTTTGTTGGGTCTGGGGTGAGTAAAACCTGAGGGGAGATAAAGCGCAGTGTACATCACCCAACTGTGGGAGCAGTGGCCAGTTTCACAGTGAGTGTGTGTGTGCGTGTGCTCCCAGAGCTCATGTGTGCAGGTGTGCAAGCAAAACCTGGCCCTTGGTGTCCAGAACGCAGGGGCATGGTCATAAATACGTCCCGATAATACACATAGAAAAGCATTCTGAAGTCGCTAAAGATGATCCAAAAATGTCAAGTTTAAATTCTATTTTTTAATGTCCTAAATGCACTGAGGTCTTGGTGTTTATTTCTTCTTGAGTCGTTTCTGATTCTTTTGCCTCTTAAGATGCAGAGAAGACCCCTGCTGCATTTTTGGCCATTTTTCAACTCTGAAATGAGAGGGAAAAGGTGCCTCTGCAGGGGCCACGGGGAGTGTGGAAAGGGCCTCCAACAAATGGTCAGCCCCTTCCCGTGAGTGCGCGGGGTCCCGGCCCTCAAGCATAGACTCCCAGCCCAAGTCCCACTGGCATGAAGGGATTTCAGCCAAAAGAAGGGACCTAAGTTTTAAAATGCCATGAAAATTTGGGAGATTCTACTTCATGTCCAAATTTGACCAATACATCCATGTGAAATTCTCCATACCACCTCCTTGGCCCAGGCCCCCCGAACCCCACTAAAAGAGAGGCAGAGAGTGACTCTAGCCTTAGCATGCCATCTGTGGTTTCAACACTGCCCCATGGGGAGAAAGGGAGGCCGTGTTCAGAGGCTCCCAGAAACAGGGCAGAAGGGAGCTCTGCATTTGCTAATGGGCGGTTCCACTTCTGGAATGTGGACAAGAGGCACTGCTCGGCTTTAATGTTGCTAATGGCACTGGAATGGAAATGTAAAGGCTTAAGTTTATAGTTCAAAGCCAATTTCCTTCCTTCTCATCATTCCCTGTTGTTGGAAAGTGGATAACCAGGAGACAAAAGAAATTCAAAGTTATGACCTTCGGAATGGGAAATGAAAAATGTCATTTGCCTAGGCAAATACATATTAATATCCTTAATATCCCAATCTCATTTTTAATAAAGTTGCTTCCTTCATATGCCAGGGATTTACTAATGGTCAGCAGATAACTGGAAATCTTTTTGATTGTGTATCTTTAGTGTGTGTGTGTGTGTGTGTGTGTGCAAGGAAACCCAGTCTTCACTCCCTAGACGACGTTTTCTCAGGATGGGGACTGTTCTTACATAAGCCAGTATCATGTTAAAAGCAAAACAAAACTACTGTTTGATGGTTATCATTACAGCACATTATCCTTTGTGCAAAATGTGGGAATGAGTCTTCCAGGGGATCCCTCAGCCAAAGAGAAAGTGAGGTCACTAAGGTTGGAACAGGGGCAAGTGTATCAAGGAAAAAAAATCTTGTAAGTGAAAAGAGAGCTTAATCTGGGTGATCTGGTAGCTGTGGCTGGAAGGATGAGGAATGGGAGTAGAAGGAACAAGGGGCAGGAAGAAGGGCAGAGAAAGAGGTTGGGGGGGGGTGACAGAGAGGGAGGACAGGGAGGGAGGAAGGAGAGGGAGGGCAGAGAGGTAGGGACGACAGGGAGGAAGGAAGAGGAGTACACGAAGGAGCCGGTTGGATGTGAGGAGAGGAACAGGAAGAGGGGAAAAGAGAAGAAAGAACCCAAAATGATCAAAATATTAACTCAAAATTAAATCAGAAAACCAAAGGCAGGCACACGGTTACATACATAATCTGATTTCGCCAGCATACTTACGAAGAATGACGTGGGTGATAACGAATGCAAATATAAAGACTGTCAGAAAAGACAGAGATAAAATAAACATATAAAAAAATCTGTAGTTTCTTTTCCCCACACAGTTGCCTACCCAGGGACAGTGGTGATCAAACCGTTCTGAAATGAGAGGCAGAAAAAAAAAAAAAAAGGAAATCAGTTAATAGAATGTCTTTTTACTCGAGGGAGCCCCTCCCTGTCCCCCAATACTCTGACAATACCGTCACCCCTTGAACAGTGCCGGGGTTTGGGGTGCTGGCCTCCGCACAGCTGGACACCCCATCTAACTCTGACTCCCCTGAAATGGAACTACTGATAGCCTTCTGTTGCTTGGAAGCCTCAGCGATCACATACACAGTCGGGTAACACACGTTTTACACGTTATATTCTTATATACTCTGACAATAAAGTAAGCTAGAGCAAAGAAAATGTTATGAAGAAAGTTGTAAGGAAAAGATAATACGTTCATAGCACTGCGCTGTGTTTATGGAGGACTGCCCATGAATCACCGGCCCCACAGCTGTCCCGGCCTGTGCTGGTCAAGGTCAACTGTATCATAAAATCACATCCAACCACATATTTCCAAATGCACCACTCAAGGAAATGCTTAACATGAAGATGTTTCAAGAACAGAATCATTCTTCCAATAGAACTCAGCTGTTTTGAAAAAATGAGAAATACACCTTCCTCTCAAGCAGTAACTTAAAGGAAAGGGAACTCAAACTCTTATCATGATGAGAAAAGATTTCCCTCTTCTGTAAAAGCCTCCGAGATTCACAGAACAGTCTTCTGTCTTGTTTGTGTGCACGCATGCGTGCACAGGGGTGCGTGCGTGTGTGCAAGTAGCCACAGACAGAGGTCACAGGGGTGGCAGGACAGAGGGGTCCTCCTCTTGTTCTCATATCCCATAACAACCATTTCCCAAGCAATGTCTCCACTATTTCAATAGTTGTAGGAAAACTGTATTTTAAAAATCAAACTGTGATCTTCATGTTCATCGTAACACACTGGATTTTTTAGTCCGCAATTCTCAGCTAAGTTACCTGTAAAGGGAAGATGCTCTTACAGGCTTGTTGTGGGGTTACCTAATGTCTGGGAGAGCATTTTTAAAAGTATAGTGTTTTGTAGTTTGTCGAGAGAAGTCGCATGCCTTGATACCCCTGGCTTTGAGCCATTTCTGGGAGGAAAATGATGCTGCCCTCTTTTCTAGAGGAGCAAACTGAGTCCTAGACAGAGGGGAAGAGACCCCTCAGGAGCAGTG
Source organism: Mellivora capensis (assembly GCA_004024625.1). NCBI lineage: Eukaryota > Metazoa > Chordata > Mammalia > Carnivora > Mustelidae > Mellivora > Mellivora capensis. The sequence goes on along the minus strand of PISX010001128.1, from coordinate 202,716 downwards.
GAGCCAGAAGCTGAGGCCAACCCCCCCACCATACGCTGGCCCTGGGCACTCTAACACCGTCTCCCCCCGAAGCCCACGGACAAATTCACGTCTTCTTACTGCAGGAATTTCACACACAGTCTGTAATGCCATTGTGATTTGTCCCTCCCCTTGCAAGTCATGGCCAAGTGCTTCTCTTTTCTGGTGCTCAGAAGATTTTCCTTCCAGAAGGACTATTCGGAGTGTCCTCCTAACACACTCACCCAGATTAGACCACCTGCCGCCCCTGGGGCCGAAAACACTGGGGGGCAGGGGACGCCTTAGCTTTTTACTTGGGGTCTTTCCCAAGCTTATCTTCTACCCAGTTTTCAAATTTTAAATGCCTTATATATGTTTTAAAAACATACAGAGAGGCTTATGCAAGGTGTGACTATGTAAGAAAGCCAGTCCAAAGCCAGGAAAGGCAGAGTGTCCTTTCTTTCTGGTCACCTGTCATAAATCACTCATCTCCCACTTTAATGTCTCCTGCAAGCTTGCTTCTTGAAAAGGGCACAAGGGACAGCCGGGGACAGTGGTGGTAAAGGAACTGTAATATCCATCCTAGCCCTCCAGGTGCATTATGGAGAAACAGCCAGTGTGAACAGAGGAGCCGAAGAGAGATTTCAGAGCTCGAGGGCCTAGCAACAAGCTGCTGGCCTGTACGAAGCTGACACCTGGGGGAAGGGATCCCCAGTGGCGGTCCCCGTCCCGTGTTAATGTGGGCTGCTGAGCCCACACAGCTGGAAAAGTTAACTCCTGTGTCAAAACCACCTCATTTCTCCCAAGTCACTGGTCTATGCAGGCTGTACAAGAAGGCGTCTACACAAAGAAAGGCAAAAAGAGGGGGAAAAAATCTGAACCAACCAGATTTTCCTAAGACTTTGAGTCTGTCATTTTGAGAAGCCTCTTTTTCTTGATCTGTGAGGATCGAACATGGGAATGGGAGGTGGAGACCCAGGGGCACAGGACGACATGCTAGGTTGGAACTTCTGATTCCAGCTGTGAAAGCTGATTTCCAAACCCCAGATACGATGTGGACTGAGCCCCTGCCTCGAGCATCTAACGCCAGGAGGCTTAACTAGCATTGTGATGCAGCCCCTTGAAGCACCAGGGTTTTTGCAGCCCATTGTAGACCAGAGCTAGCAGCTGTTTTCCTTCTAGCTGAGAAGTCTTAGCTAAGCGGGGACTCTGGTCTTCCTGAAGGAGGCAGAGCAACTGGGGAAGGCGAGGAGCAGGAGACCCTTGCTCATGGCTTCTGGGAGGCTTCCTACGAAACCAGGAATGGCGGGAACGCCTGGCTCTCCCAGCGCCCTCCTCCCATCCCCTTCCTCTACCTCCCTCTCTGCCCGACTAGCGGCGGTGGGCTGCCCACTGGGGCTCAGCTTGGGTCCCTTCTCCTCTCCATGGATTCTCTACCACGGGGAAGTCTCTCTTCATTGAACCATTTCTCTTCATCAGACCACACACTGGTGATGCCAAAATGCCATGGGCCGCCTTCAACAGGTCCTGTCCGCTCTACCCCCACTTTTCTCCACAAACATTCATTTTTTGCTTGTGTTTGCCAGCGCTACGCTAAGTCTTTATTTTTTTTTAAAGATTTTATTTATTTATTTGTCAGAAAGAGAGAGACTGAGCACAGGCAGACCGAGTGGCAGGCAGAGGCAGAGAGAGAAGCAGGCTCCCTGCAGAGCAAGGAGCCCGATGTGGGACTCGATCCCAGGACGCTGGGATCATGATCTGAGCCGAAGGCAGCCGCTTAACCAACTGAGCCACCCAGGCGTCCCCCCCCCTTTTTTTTTTAAAAGACACGCTAAGTCTTTAATACATGTTTGTCAAATAGCTGCATAAACGTTCATACTCCCGAGAGGATGTCCATGCCAGCAAGCGTGTTGCCCAACATCGAGCTCAGTTAGTGCGCAGCAAGGCTGGCACGAAGCCTGCTCCATCTGCCTCCGGGACTCCTGACCACAAAATGCACGTGGCCCTCCTGAGTATTCTGCAGGTACCCGGTGCCATGCCAAGTGCCAGGAAGGAACACAACAGCAATAACAACACTCTGTGGCTTCAAGATGCTCATCTTATTGGATGCGATGCTTTGTTTTCAGACTCCAACTTTTCTCGCAAGTAGTGAACTCCTCGTCGAGAAAAGCTACTTTAGCATCTCATGCAGTCTGCTCTTTCTCACCAGTGCTGGCAAGCACACCGCGTCCTCCCTTTACAGGTCGGGGATAAAAGCAGGACAAGGGTTGCTCACCCCGTCCTGCATGGCTCTGCTCCAAACACATGTGCCCTCGCTCGGAGTGGAGGAAGATCAGGGGGCACCTGGGGTTGTTCTGAACGGGAAGACTCCTGTGACTCAGTTTCCAGGGAGAGGAGCAGACAGGAATTGGGTACAGGCCGAGCTAGGGCAAGAGGAAGTGTGCACGACGTGCCGTCGGGGAACCTGTGGGAAGCAGGAACTGCCTGGGCGAGAGGTCATCTGGGGGAGGAGAAGGGGGGCCCAACAGCTGGCAAAGCTAGCTGCATGCGTCCCCAACATCTGGGACATTTCGAACAGCTGTCACTAGAGGTCAGTTTGTGTACTTCCCGCAGGGAAAAGTTAAATGGAGTATCGTCTGTCCTGGGGGAGGGGGTGGCGGTGGGCGTGTGGGGTGTTGTGGGAGTCTTTAAGAATAAACTTTTTGGAGCTGCCGCCACAGCCCTTGATTCTCACGTTTGGACCCTGCCAGAAGGGATTGGTCTCTACACCGTGGCATTTCTGGAGAGTTCCTTTCCAAATCAACAGGAGCTATTCCCTGTGCTGTAGCGCTGTCCTGGATCCGTGCTCAGCCTTCCTGCACACAGGAACAGAGCCTGACGGGAGGGGGACAGCAGAGAGGGGCGGGGCTAGATGCAGACAAACATGGAAGGTTCTCTGAAAGGACTGGAGATCTGCGGAGCTAGCTGGGGCGCCCTGACCTCCGCGCTGTTAGCACCACACTGCCCTGTAATCATCTGTGGATTGCCCTCCCCTCCTTCCCCAGGTGAGTGTGCAGTAAGAAACCATTTCTCGCCTGGCAGACACTCAACACACAGGCACCAAGCCAAGGAAGAGATGCCTTTAATGGCTTTTGGTAGGTTTCCAAGCAATCGCTGGTTGCCAGGTGCAGACATGGAATATGCTGGTGAAAGAGAAGATTTTGGACGAGCCAACCTGAGGAAAAGGCAGGGGTCCGTGAGATCTGAAAGCACCAGAGAAGCCCGAGGGGTGGCAGCTGTGGATCAGAGCACCATGGACAGTCAGTGTGAGTCATCGCATGGCGAGAAGGGGCCTCTGGCTTCTCCCACTAACAGACGGAGGCGGGGAGGTTTTATCAAAAGCTCCAGAGGACGCCACTGGGAGACCCAGATGCTATGGCTGGGAGGCAGGCCAACTTCAATAAGTCACCTGCCCTGAGATCTTAAGTGGGGGAAGGAGGTCCCATTGAAATGGCCAGTGGGAATATACTCCAGAAAAACAAATTATGGTCTTACTTTGTTAGCTCAAAACTCAAAATGATAATGAACACGGTATTATTAGTGATGACTGAAGGTACCGTTCATCAGCTGCCTGTACGTCATCACGTATTATGTGTTGTTAGGATTACTTTGTCATTTGTCATTTATCCTGGACAACAGCCCCATTGGAGGTGCTATGCCCACACTTTACAGAGGAAGGAATCACCCAGAGACACTCTGCCCATCGAGCACCGCAGGTTTGGAGGGGAGACTGTGTGTCTCCCCCGACCAAAGGAAGATCGGGGGGAGGAATGGAGTAGGAAAAAGACCCCAAAGACAAGGAAAACAGGAGCAGTAATTAAAACTGCGTGAGGACAGAACAATCCACTGAAACATTAAGGGAAAAATATTTGCAGAAGTTGTATTTGAAGGCTGCCAGAGAAAGGAATACAATGCTTGAAAGTTTAAGAAGTTAAAATCTCCTCAAAGTCAGAAGGTCAGAAGGGGAATAATCCCAATTTCTTTCTCCAAGAGCATCTTGGGAATCATGTGAAAAAGAATAGATGGAAATATACAACTGAAATTTAAAACTCCTAATTTAAATGTTATCTCTAAATTAAATGTTTTCAAATGTATGAAATGGGAAATTATTTTTTCTTTTTAAACCTAGGGCTTTTTTTTTTAACATCCCAAATTAGAAAAATCTTGCCTTATGAGATATCTTTCATTTTTTTGTTTTTTTAAACGATGAAATGTTAAAGTGGTACATATTGTTATCTGGCCTTTATGATTCCCATGTACTTCTTAGACACTAAATAATTCATACCATTCTAAACTTTTGCTAAGGCCCAAGTTAAAATAGCTTTGCTGCTATGTTCAAGGATTGGTTAGGTTTCTGGAAAGCAGCCTGGCATGCTCACTCCACTTCCTCCTCCTTCTCTCACTCTTACCCACTTTCATCTCTGTGAGTCCTTGCCAGGCACTGTGCTCAGTACTTCACATGAATGGTGTCCTTTACTTCTCAGGCAACCTGGTAAGGTTGACGCTATTATGCCCATTTTACAGATGAGAAAGTACAGCTGGAGAAGTTGGCACTAGAATCCAGGTGTTAACCCGAACCCTAAACCACCACCTGTTCCTGCCTCCTGGACTGGTCGCTGTACCAGGTGGGCCTAACGGCCCGGCCCTTCCCTCCTAGAGCAGCAAACTTGGGCACCCGCAACCCAGCAAGACCTAGCTCAAGCCTGGAGATGCCTGCCCTCAATCAGGAAGTCCTCCAATGTATCAAATGATGACCACATTCTCAGCAGAGGGAAAATCAGAAGAGGGGACTCCTTTGGAGACATATGGATTTGACAAATCTATCACGACTGTGGGGTTTGGGGGTTATTTGGGGCAAAGGGACGTATCAGGGAAGGTCTTCTACCCCACTGCCAAGGAGTAAGGCTCCTTATCTGAAGATGAATTCTACCTGTAATATCATATTAACTAATCTTGTGGCCTTCATTTATCATCTACATGGGGACTCAATTTCATGTGTAAAAAGTTGAATTCGATAAGCCCCAAGGCCCCTGTGAGCTGTAAAATAAAATGTAAAACGACTCTGTGTTTTCTTAGTCCCTGTATGGATTTTTTCCAGTCTTGAGCCCTTGCCAATGTCCTATAAATTAAGATTCTAGAGCTTTTAGCTCTATTGGTTAAAAAACTAAAACTTCCCATGTAAAACCAGCAAGTAAGTAGAATCATTGTAAACTTTACAATGCAATTTAACGTCACCTTGGGCAGTGATGTGGAATCAAAGCATGGTCTCATCAGCACCGCTCCCCCCACCTCTGCTCTGGCTTCTCCATTACCCGGCACAGTGCTGAGTCTCTTTGGGCATTGAGGGAGGGGACTTGACAACACAAAAGTAAGATCCCTTTAGCTCCCCCATGACAATCTGTACACATTTCTATTTCCTTGAATTGTCTCAGTTTGCTTAACTTCTGTTTGTAAGGCTGGTTTCCAATGCTGGGGGAATTTTCTGCTTCTAGAAGGAGGGGAAGCATGCAGGGGAGAAGCCAGCCTTTGGGAGCAGCTGTGCCATGAGGGAGACCAGCAGGTGAGAAACAAAACTTGAGAAGGGGGGGGAGGGAATAAGGTCTTTTCAGAGAAGCAAAGAGAAACAGTATCCCCCCAAAATGGGGAAGAAGGCAGGAAAAGACAATTTAGTTTGTAATATAGTTTTTGAAAAGAGATATAAGAAAGTTAATAGAAATATGATGACTTTAAAGAGTGAATCAGCCCATTATGAGGTAGAAGGAAAGAATTCTTAAATTTGGGGTCCTAGAGGGGCATCCTAGGAAGTGTCAGTTCCAATGAGATAGGCGATTGGCACTGCCTTCTCCGCTCTCACTGTCTCTGGCCTCGGGAAGACTCAGAATGAGAGCCCCACTGTTGAGCTCTTTGAGCTTCCTGGAATTTAGTTGCTGGATTAGCTCTGGCTCATTATGACAAAATCAGTAATGTAAGTTCAAATTTGTATATCCTCAAGACAACAGTCTTGAGGCATGGGTGGTCCCTGCTGTGTTGTGAAACTCTGAAATAAGCCAGTGCCTGGGCATTCAGGAAGTCTTACTTCCTGGCAGTCCCTCTCCGAGCCTGCCCAGACCCCGTCAGCCTTGGCTCCCCACTGTCTGTGGGTCTGCAGGGCCAGAAACGCTGTCTGGGAATTCCTCTTCATTCTCCACAGAATAAAACTATCTTCTGAGTCTGAAAAACAAGCTCGTGCTATCAACCAACACCCCTCAGAAACTTCTCCATGCCTCTCTAGTAATTCCAGGCCTTGAAATCAATATCAACTCCACCTGACACTGGAATGACTTGAACATCTGTAGGGCTTTCTGATTTTTAGTCCTTGTTAGCATTTGCTTATCTCACACCGGCCCTGGGGGAGAGGCAGCACAGGTCCCCGGGTATGGGTGAGGAGAGTGAAGCCGGAAGCAGGCAGAATTGCCAAGGCCCCGGTTGCTCCATGCTGGGTCCGGGTCAAGAACCACTTTTGATGTCCTGTTGCTGCTTTCCTCACATTCCCACACTTTTCAGTCACGTTCTTTCATGTCCCATGACTGTGGTTTTGAAGCCCAAAATAAAGGTTTGAGAATGAGGGTTTCAGAAGTGAGTTATCTCATGGGCACATTACACACGTAAAGCTGATGATTCTAAGGCTCTTCAAAAGCTGTTAATTTGACTATGTACATATACAGTTGGAAACCTGTGCTCCTGATAGGCACGCTTTTCTGGAGTAAGCACTTCTATGATCTTGTAGCAAAGACCTGATGTCATCTCGGGCACAGAGCTGTGTCGATGAGCAGGATACAATGATTCAACGCAATTGATGATGATTCCCTTGCAAAACAAATTCTGATGTGTTCAAAGTAATAATCTTTAAAAAAATTATCCAGAATGAAATCTTTTTGCAAAGCTTCTGATACATTTCATTTTTCTTAAGTTGAAACTGTAGACCCAACTTTATGACGAATAGGGTTAAAACAGAAGACCAGTACAAGGAAAGGATGGCTAATATGTACTGTGCTTTATACATTTTAGGGTGCTTTTCCACGTAATAACTCATCCAGTAATATACCCGTGTCCACGCTGTGTCGCGTGGCTCCCACTAATGCCTATGTGTTACGAGATGACGTGCACAGATGTGGGACTGGAGAGTGACAGGGGCCCGTGTTCCCCCTCTAACCCTTCTTCAGTCATGTGGCCCATATTCATATTTATAATATTCATAATTGTCCCCAGTTTGGCATTTCGAAAAGGTGGGACCCTGAGGCACCCTCCCTGCCCAGCACTCTCAGAGTAAGGGCTTCTGGAGGCTCAGTGCAGTTATCCTACTGGGTAGTCCCAGCTGCCCTACTTTGCAATACAGAATAGAAGAAAAGCCAGACTCAGATGGGCAGAAGGGATATTTTATGTTCGGAAGTCCCCTGTAGGGTTTTCCAAAATCCTCACAGCCTGCTGTCACTCTGAGCAGATGTTCGGCCCCTCAAGTATCTGCATCTCCAGCTGCTTGTGTGATTGGCATTCTGGGACATGTGCCTGGGATTCCACAGTCCCTTTGTCCCTTTGATTCAAGACTTGGTGATCTGGTGCAAACATCCAGGTTTGGGAGGGTACAGTTGAGGGTAGGTAACCCAGTCATTCCTATTGAGCACAAGGAACTGAGGGTGTGTTTGGATGTCACTCAGCCCAAGCTCCTTTACTTTTCTTACTGACACATTCACCTTGACTGAGCTCTTGCTAGCCTTCCAACTGCCCACTAGGCATTCCTACCTACTGGTCTTGTAGACACCTCACCTTTAGCGGGTCCAAAGCTACATTCATTACACTTCCCTGTTCACTCTTCTCCTCACCACTGGCGTCATCTTAGCAAATGGCGCCCTCGAGGCATCTGGCTGCACAAGGTAGAGAATGTACTTTCTGCCCATTCCTCATACGAAGCTGGCCAACAGGACTGCCCGCTGTATTCCTGCTGTTTTGTTCATGCTTCTGCCCCCGTCTCTGAAGGCCACTGCAGTGCATATGTCCTTATCAGCTCTTCCGTGAACCACTATCAAACCTTCTGGGGGGGCCCCATCCGTGTGTGCTCCACATGGCTGCTAGAAGGACCACCCAAAACAAATAAGATCCCATGAGCCCTGTGTTTGTACTCCCTGTGCGGCTCCCGCTGCTGGGGCCTCCCCATTGGGTGCAGCCTTAATGTGACATAGAACTGATGCATCTCCAGATTGAGTTCCTTGGGTGCTGGGAGGTCCCTCTCCCTAGTCATTCACCTTTTCTTCCCTTTCAACTAGAGCAGATAGATCTCTATCGGTTTTATATATTGAGTTTTCCCATTATATTGCATTTTCTAAAATGGCCCACGGCTTACAACTTTCCCCCCCTACCCCCACATACTACAACCAGCTAGTAAATGTTCCCTGTAATTATTCCAAGCAGTCCCAAGTTAAGATCCCAGTATGTGTGGTATCCCGCTCTCGTAAAGTGACAGCTTGGGGGAGCCCTGTTGAAAGGACACTGGGTTCTCAGGAGAAAGGACCTGTGACCTAATCCTAAAGGATGATTTAGCAATGTCCCCTAGGCATGTCTGTGGGTCCCAGGAGCTGGATATACTACTGTCAAAGGTTCTTTGAAATTCAAATATTAAGATCATATGGCTGAATACAAATGTTAGGAATTGAAGTCAACTGAGTCTGTCTTGCACAAAATTAGGAAGTGCTGGCAGGCTTCAGCAGCAGAAACTATAAATAATTGATAAGAACTGGTCCTCTTATAGACCCAGGGTAGGCTCAGAAGGAACCAGAGGCTGTAAAGCCCTCAGACTACAAAGTGCTACATAAATACTCCCCCTCCCACCAGAATCAGATCAGCACAGACTTCTCAGACGCTAAACATAGTGGGTTGTCTTCTTGTTGGTTGCTGTTGCTCCCAAGAAGTGTGCCAGCACTTTACTGAGTCACTCTGGTCTAGCCAGTGGATCATTAATTACTTTTTTAAAACAAGGCACTCGGGGCGCCTGGGTAGCTCAGTGGGTTAAAGCCTCTGCCTTCGGCTCAGGTCATGATCCCAGGGTCCTGGGATCAAGCCCCGCATCAGGCTCTCTGCTCAGCAGGGAGCCTGCTTCTCCCTCTCTCTTTGTCTGCCTCTCTGCCTACTTGTGATCTCCATCTGTCAAATAAATTAAAAAAAAATTAAAACAAGGCACTCAAAACAACAGATCAAAGGTTCTCTTTAGTGGTCAGGATTACCTACATAATTTGTGGGGCCCACTGCAAAATGATACTATAGGGCATCTTATAGAAAAATTCATAAGATGGGTGCCTGGGTGATTCAGTCGGTTAAGCATCTGACTCTTGATTTTGGCTCAGGTCATGATCTCAGGGTTGTGAGATCAGGCCCCGAGCTGAGCCCTGGGTCACCTCTGTGCTGGGTGTGGGGCCTGCTTAAGATTCTCTCTCTCCTTCTCCTTCTGGTCCTCCCACCCACCTCTGGCACATGGAAGGGCACTCTCTTTTCCTCTCTTAAAAAAAAAAATTTCGCAAGAATTTCAAGACAACGACAGCAGAACATTAAATCGACCTTGGGTCCTACATAGCCATGAAGCCAGACCTGCTAACTGCCAAGGGTTTATGGTCTGGGAAAGTGATTTTCTAATCAAGAACAATTAATGGCTAGAAATTCCACCGGATTGTCTGAAAGGATTTACAAAGGGCATCTAAGAGAGAAGTACGGCAGGGAAGTGGTGATGGACTGTTAAACTTGCAGGAGGCTAATGTCCCATCCCACGTGGAGAGCCTCAGGGCAAGTTGAAAACGCCTCGCTGCTGACAAGGCCGGAGCTACAGAGCTCAGGTCCAGCGGCCAGGCCAGGGGAGGCTCCCGCTGCTGGGCCGGGGCCGGTGGAGGTGTGACCAAGGACCCTATGATGGGGTGAGGTTAATGAGAGAAGAATGATGACAGGGAGGACACAGGAGGAAGCGAAGGCTAAAACCCACCCTCTTGGCTACAGTTTCCCACCAATATCAGAAATTCAGTTTTCTGACCTCTAGGGCAGTGGTTCTTAATGCTTTTTATTCCCAAATGCTTTGAAAAATCTGATGAAAACTGTACCCCATCCCCTCCATACCTTCATACACAGCAGTTTCCATACAACCACCCCAAGCCTGTTCTTAGACCTGGGGTTAACAATGGTTGATCTATGGTTTACCTGGCTGAAAATGAAGTAACTCATTTCAAGCAACAAATTTTCAAGTTGAGTTGTTCTAAGAAGGCAGGCAGATGGGTCTGCTCAATGTGCCGCCCTCGGGTCCTGAAGTACAGTGCCCTAGAGCCCCACCCCAGCTGGAGGATGGCTCTTTGCTCACCCCGCGTAACTTCCGGCCGCCGTGGACCCACACAGAGCGCGAGTGGCTTTCCTTACCGGAAGGGCCTATGTTTTATTCAGGGTTTTTCAAACTAAGGGCTGTAATTAAGTAGAGGGTCACGAAATTAATTTAGTTGACCGTGACTAGCATTCCGATTTTTAAAAAGGAAGACAAATAGCCTGGAAAATACTAAGGCATCTCATGTAATCATGTTACTGCTTCACAAAACATTATCTGAACATTTGTATACATCGAGTACCAGTGAATATGCATTTCTTCCTGTGAGTTGCAGGAAAGAAGAGTTGGAAAGCAACTACTGCTTTATTCACATCTGTAGCTGGCACAGGGCAGGCCCTCAGATACTTGCCCAGTGAATAAACGGATGTAGATATCCTATCTCCAAGAGGCGGAAATACATTCTCAATCATGCCATTTTCATCCTCTCAGAGCTGTATCAGGGGTACTAGCTTCTGATCAAACTTCTGTTTTACAACTTTTTATCTTCTCTCTTGGAGTCTGAAGGTGTTATTTATACTTCTTGAACTTTGAGAGTTTGTGGGTGGGGTGGTGAGTTTTATTTAGTGTAGATTTTGGGAAGGAAACGTTTTTGTTCCAGCTGACAGCACTAACCTAGTCAGAACCAAAAAACCAATATGCTTTTTTTTTTTTTTTTAAGAGAGGAAGGTAAGGTGGAGAGATGAAGGTAGATATAGCCAGAGGAATGTTTAATTTTTTTTTCCTTTCCTTGCCTCCTTCTCTTTGCTCCCTCTACTCCCAAATATTAATGGAGCAGCTTCATGCCAGGTAAGGTGCCAGTGGCTGGGAACACGGAATGAGGGAAAGAGATACCGCCTGCCCTCTTGGAGCTCACACTCCAAATGAGCCTTCTATCAGAACGGCCTGGTGCATGCAGGCAGAGTTCAGAAAGCCAGGGGAGGCTTCCCAGATCCCTCCCTGAAAGGCAGGCAGGAGTTCACAGAGGAGACTGTGGCTTGTTCCAAGAATGGCGAAGATAGGGAGGCCGAGCCGGAGAGGTGGGCAGGGCACACATCCTCATGTTTGACCAAGTTAAGGATGTCGGTCTCCTTCCTAGGAACCACCAGCAGGAAAGCACTTTCAAGAAGTGTTGGACGATCACATTCTGTCCAGAGTTGTAGTAGTAGGGATCAGATGGGGAGAAGAGACGGATGGCAGAGAGACCCCTGCCAAGAGACCCCTGCCTTGTCACGGTGAGAAGTGATGGCAGCTTGTCGCTGGCCCTGGCAGAGCAAAGGTGGGGGAGCGTAGTGAGTGGAGCTGCGACCCACCTAGTAAGACAGAGCCCCATGATGGAGAAGGAAGGAGTCAAAAGTGACTCTTAAGTGTTTGCCACTCCAAGTGTGACCCACAAACAGTTTGGCTCTCAGCAAGGTGAAGGTCATGGGAAATGCTGATGTGGGATATCTCTGCTCCCCAAGTGGAGATGTCAGAAAAGCAGGGGGCAGCTGCCGGTCTGGAGCTCTGAGCAGAGATCTGAGCTAGAGCCATAAATTGGAGGGAAAGACAGACTTCAGGAAGACAAAGGGAGCCAACACACTTCCCAGAGACAAAGCCCAGCACAGACTCCCCAGGGACAAAGCCAGGAACCATACACACATCAAGGGAAACAGCAAGTCAGAAGGACACCTGGGAAGGGAGCCTAGGGGGGTAGAGGGTGGACAGTGAGACCAATAGAAACAGACTTTCATGAGGTAATTGCTTGTGGCTTTCCTGGGTGTTGAAAAAAAGTATTTTTAAGGCAGAGTTGCAATTTGACGATTATAGGCAGAAATGAAGCAAGCACTTCTTAGCCAGATAAAAATAAAACCCACGGCCGGAGGTCCAATCTACCTTTGGCTCAGAAGGAGGCCTTGGAGCAGCACACAGACACTGGGCTGGAGTCCCATGGCACCCACCCAAGACGGGCAGAGAAAGGCCCCGGGGCCCCAGAAATTCTGTCCTTGAAACCTCCCTGTTGCCGGGGGATGTGCTTTCCAAACCATCTTATCAGACACACGGTCTCTCTTTTTTTGAAAACCATTTTTAAATGAATATGCAGAATCAAAAGACATGTTCAAAAATGATTTTAAAGGCATTATTTTGAATGAACAGAATCCTCTAACAAAGCATTTTTTTCTCAAGTGCACGTATAAACAAGCCCAATTCTGCTGAGAGCGTCTGACCCCATCATCCAGAAAGCCGCACAGGGCGGGACCCGTGCTGGCTTCTGCTTCCTACCGTGGTTGTATTTTCATTCCACAGTTAGAAATTGGAGTCCTGTTTATGAATTGGCTGCCCAGAAGAGAAAGGGCTGGTTTTGCATGGTGGGAGAACTCTAGCCCCTGGGACAGAGAGTCACAGCCATTTGCTGAAAATGAACACGGGGGCATCCTGGCTTTGCTCATTCAGTGTGGGAGCTGGGCCAACAAGGCCTGTCACAAAGGGATGGCTCTGTCCCCCCCAACACTGGCAGAACCCCGACCTCACTCCTGCCAAGTACAGGCTCTGAGACCAAGGCAGCTCACCTCCCCTGCCTTGTCTCACTTGGGGCATGAGCCCTCCTGCCATCCCAGCCTCACCCATGGTGACTGACGAGAACATGAAATGTGTGGCCTCCCTCAGACTTGGGGGGCTGGGCGTGTTACTTGATTACTCCCGCTCTTAGGTCCAGGTGGTCTCAGATCGACCCAGGTCAGCCATCTGTGGACAACAGACTCAAGGGGGCTGAGGCCTCTCCTCGGGTAGCAATGATGCCACCAAAAGACCCCATTGGGAATCTGAAGCCCCCTGGGATGAGGACAATGAGGGCTCACCTTACAAAGTCACAGACAAAAGTTCTACAAAAACGTGTTTTGGGATGTTGTTTCCCAATTTTCTCTCCAAGAAACTGCTGATGACTTTTAGACAGAGAGTCAAGGATGGATGGGACCCCGGTCCGGCCAGGATCCACCTCGGAGGCCCCTTGCTTGCCCCTGACACCCCGAGGCAAGGGTCCCACTCCTCCCGTGCACGCATGCATGCTTGCCCATGGCCTGTCCCTTGGGACTCCTGGGCGCTCTTGAAGGACTAGCTTCTTCTCATGTTCTATCCTGTGGCTCCAGCACGGGGGGCAGACCCTGCTGGTGGCCGGACTGGAAATGGACTCCTCATTAGCGGCAGCTAAGAACAACCCACCCACTCACCAGGAAGCTCGGAGCTCACTGTGTGAACTGTAAAGAGCGGGGCATGGGGAGTGTGAGCATGCCGGCTGTGGGGAGACGTTCTGGGTGAAGGGAGCAGAGTTACTGTGGGGTCTGCCCTCCGGCTGGCATCCTTGGCAGTTCCCAGGGCAGCGGGTCCTGTCCCAGCACCGTCTGCTCTCAGCCCCCTGCAAGCTCCTGACCCCACCACTTGCTACCCTCCCTTTTCCCATGTTTGCCTTTTTTGCTCTCTTCTTTCTCTTGCTGTGATTTTTCTAGCGCTTCCCCAACCCCCTTCTTTTCTTCCCTTTATGTGTCTGACTTCACGGATCTGACTTCAGCATGGATCAGTCTGGCTTGACATCATAGCTCTGGCTCTCTGCAGCGGGTCCCATCGTTCTAGGTCCTCAGGTTTAAGCGGCTACAGAGCGAGTTCCGGACCGAGGGCCAGAGGCTTCCAGGCAGGCAAGCTGGGTTATGTGCTGTACGGACAGGTCAGCGTGCCATGATTCACTTAAAAAACGTGAACTCCATTTTTCCTTAAAAGCATTAATTTTTAACATGGGGAAATAATCATGCTTCCAAGAGATAAAGGGCTCAAACCCTCATTCCCCTTCGCCCCAACGCCATGAGTTCAGTGAAGCACGGACTCCTGCTGGCTCTTCCCCTGAAATATTTCTGGAATCCATCCACGTTGTCTTTCCACCTCCACGGTCGCTTCCCTGGCCTGGGCCAAGGGAACCTGCACCCCCTCCCCCCAGGGCAACATCCCTCCCACTCATCTCTGTGGCTCCGTCTTGCCACCATCCATTCACTGTCTGTAAGGTGGACAGAGGCCACTTTCTGAAACACAGAGTTGATAGGGTCACTGTGTTGTCTCCTGCTCTCAGGGTAAGACGGAGGAGCCTCAGGGGGCTTGGGAGGTGCGTGCTTACCTCCTGCCTCTCCTTTACCTCCTCCCACACTGCCTGGACTTTCCACGTCAGCTTCTTCCTTGGGTTCCTCCCTGTGCCTGACAATCCGTGCTTATCCTGTGGTTCTCAGACTGGGTGCTCCTTCCCCCTGGGTTAGGAATCTCTCCTGCATGTTCCCACCTGACCCTGTACTTTCCCGTTGTTCATCTGCTTCCCTGTTCCATGGATGCGGCTCTGTGTTACTGGGTGGGCACCTGTAAGCTTACAGGTGGGACCCTGTCAACCCCATTTGCCGCTGTCTCCCCAGTGCCTGCCTCGCACGGAGCCTGACAATTGACAGTTGGTAGACATCCCTCCGACAGCTGAGAGAGGTGTTTACAGAGAAACACGTACAGCCCTAGAGGATCACTAGCCTACAAGCTCCCTGCTTCCCTGAGCACAGGGTTTTAAGAATCCCAGACACACGTGTTGGTGACTTTCTGTCCTCCAGCAAAGCTTCAGCATGATCAAAGATGGAAAAAATGCAGGGTTTTTTTTTGTTGTTGTTGTTGTTCAGCTAATTGGACTGAAAAATTAACCTATAAATCAATGACTAATAATGGTTTTTCAGGCACAAACTGCTGGTGGAAAACCAGTTGCTTTTATCATGTGATAAACGGCATCCTGCTCTATTATGATATTGTTGTGAATTTAGCTCCTAAGAGTCAAGAATACGCTCTGTAATACCACCTTATTTTTGCCCACTTCCAGGGGAAAGACATGTGGTACAAACCATTATGCAACCCACGGAGGGGGGGTGGTGGTGCTGGGAAATGATCTTTGCTTCAAATCTAAGACGACGCCCAATGAGCCTTTGAGGGAAAGCCTTGATTTCTTTAACTACACCAAAGGTTCTTTTCTTCCCAGTATTTCTCAGTGGTGTAAAGAGATTGAGACAAGGACAGTGGGGAGGAAGGGATTCTCAACAACTTTTAAAGAACTTTCAAGAAGGATTCTGTTTACCCAAGAACCCAGAGAGGTGGTGAAGACAAGCTCAGACAGCTCATCCCACCACTGAGCCCGCCCGCCCGCCTCCAGGAAGCTATTCGTCTGTGTGCTGCACACCTGCATTTCTCGAGAGAGAAAGAGGAAGAAAAAGGGGAAGGAAGAAGAACGAGCCCAGTGTCATTGGTTTTCTTTTAAAAAAAAGCTTGTAAACATGGCATTCTTGGGCACCTGGGTGGCTCAGTTGGTTAAGTTTCTGCCTTTGGCTCAGGTCATGAGCTTGGGGTCCTGGATCCAGCCCCACATCGGGATCCCTGCTCAGTGGGGACCCTGCTTCTCCCTCTGCCCCTCCCCCCACTTGTGTACTTGCTCTCTATCTCAAATAAATAAGTAAAACCTTTAAAAAAAAACCCAAAAACCAAAAAAACCAAATGGCATTCTTGGGAAAAAAAAATGTTACTGGGTATTACTTGAAGAAAAAAAAATCAACACAGTCCATCTGGTGAGTGGTGGGGTGGAGAGATGTCACCTGTCATCTTCAGAAGCCTATTTTCTAGCAAGTGAAGAGTCTAAACAAGATTTAAGCGGGGTTCTTAACTTCTCGTGTGTGCCGTGACCCCTGCCAGGAGCCTCCTGAAGCTTACTGGCCTCCCCTTCCCTGTGTGTTTTTAAATTCATAAAGCACATGAGGGCAAAGGAAACCAAAAATCAGTATTATTTTCAAAATAATTAAAAAGTTGTGACATGACAAAATGCATGCTTATTTATTCATATGCCAAATAACAGAAGTTAGAGTTTATCAGCTGCTGTAATTGTGAAGCAGTGACAAGTGGAAAGGTTGGTCTGCATATCTGCAAGGCATCAGAAATGTCTGTGGTTTCTCATGGTGACTAACCCTATTCGTGTGGTTTGTGGCCTGTATTTATAATTGAAGGACATATTAAATTTCATTGAGAGGTTCGTGAGAATAAAGATGGGATTGTTTTTCCCATCCAAGCTCATGGATCCCTGAATTCCATCCACGGTGCCCAGATCAGGAATCCCTGCTCAAAGCAAACTCTAGAAGCAAAGTGCTTGGTCCCTGGTCAGGCCCTGTCCTTGGAGGGAGCCAGGCCCGGGGAGTGAGCTGCATTTCTGTAGCGGGGGCCACAGCCTGCCCATCCTCATGGCAATTGAGCTCTGGCTCTGAGGCTGTCGGGGCCTCGCTCTGTCCAGGTCGCTGGGGTAGATCATGGAACTCTCTCCCATGTGGGGCCCAGGGCTTCCACTCAAGTTGCTGGTACCTTCTGATTCAAGTACACAGCTCACCTCATTAAACTCTCCTCTTGGATCTTAACAGACCCATGGGAGCCTTGAGGAGAAGGCCCAATCCAAGTATAAAAAGCCGGTGGTATGTCAATTCAAGAGGGTAATATACGTGTCATATGCACACATGAGAGGATTCCAATGATCTAAAGCACTTACACATGTCCCTTGTCTTGCTAACCTCTCAATAATCCCAGGACAATAAGCAGCATGATGAGTTTACTTAAGACTTTGCACAGGTCCAGTGAGGTCGTGGCAGACACTCACCTTCTCTACTCATCCTGGAGCCTTCCGAAGCTCTTAGAGGTTTGTGAACGCGTGTGACTCATCTTCCTACTCTCCCTGCACACTGCACCCTGGCCTGGGACCCAGCCACAGGGCCTCATTCAGTGTTGGATGAATGGCGTGTTTCTGCTGGAGTGGGGTAGAGGTTACAGTCTTTCCACACATGTTAAATCTTACTGTCTGCCTTCCGCTCACCTTCTGGCCCAGCTGAGTTTCTCCCTGCTCTGCAGATGTGCATTAGAGCTTTCCCACAGGGCTTGGGAGGGTGGCTTCTCATTCAGGCTACTGGAGTCTTGCTGGGTGACCATTTGCAAGTTCCTGCCCTCTCTGAACCAGAGTTCTCTATCAAATGCGGGTGATACTCTCTACCCCCCCAAATGCACAGGCTGGTTGTGAGCAACAGATGAGATTACATATAGAATCACCTCCTAAAGTAAAAAGCCCTCCCTAAATACATGATGATGTCATAAAAACCCAGGAACTATTTGAGTGTACATTGTTTCTGTGTATTCATTTCCCTTCCTTAAAAAATGTAGCAATCTCATGTTACAGGCACAGTAGTACTTTTTTTACATTACTAATTTTTTTAAAGATTTATTTATTTATTTTTAGAGAGAGAGAGAGCATGCATGCAAGCAGTGGGTGGGGCAGAGGGAGAGGGAGACAAGCAGACTCCCTACTGAGTGGGGAGCCAGACACAGCTCAATCCCATGACCCTGAGATCGTGACCTGAGCCCAGATCAAGAGTTGGACACTTAACTGACTGAGCCACCTAATGCCCCACATTACTAATTTTTAAATAAGTGATTATTCTTCCCCTTTTCCAAACTTAATCTTTCCATGTCAATGAGTCTTTTATTTAAAATACTTTCCAACCCTTTGAAAGTAAAATAAAACTTAACAATTCTAACAAACCCAATTATTTTCATAGCTTTTTCTTCTCGATGTACAAACTTATACTAAGCTTTCAAAACAGAAGCACAGAGGTTACTGGGCACTATCGCAGTGGCCAGCCTTTAAGAGCTCAGTTCTGTCCGAGTGCTGCTGACAGTGGGTGGAATTTTGTGACAATAAATATTTATTATCTAGTAATAAATATTTATAATAAATAAATATTTATAAATAAATATTCAATAATATTTATAAATTTAAAATAATATAAATTGTATATATATTTATATATAATTTTTGTAATAATATTTATAAATAAACATTATTTAACGCCCAGCAGCGAGCAGCTGGATCAGCTGGTCGACCACAGATATGTTGGAAGAAGGAACTTTCATGGCTGGTGATGTATATTTTATCCTTTGCCTCCCTAACTCCCAAATCCATTGCTGGAGGACAATTTCACTTCTAGGCAACTCAAGAAAATAACAGACTGCTGGACTATAAGACACTGTATATTGTAAAAAGATGAATAGACACACAGCCTTAGAAAGTGACTGGTCTTCAGTCTTCGAGTCTCCCTGCAGGTAATGGATTGGTTAATTTCAGCAAATATTCACTTTCTTCCCTCTTGAGATGGAGTATCCTTCCCTGCCCCACTGACAGATCATGGTCATGGGCATATGGCCATTGCCTTGTTTGGCCAATGGAGGCTTAGTGCATGTGCTCTGAGCAGGGGCCTTAAGAGATACTGCTTGCTTTGGTGTCCCATCACCTGGTCCAGTGACCCACACTGGGAGGAGAACATGCCCCTGCTGGCTGCAGTTCCTTCATCCCGGGTCCTCAGAATCAAACTGGAGGAGAAGACTCACCCTCCTCAATGCCTGGAGCCAAGCCCAGCCAGTTCCCAGAGCTGCCCGTGACCCACAGCCACACGAGAAGGAGAAGTGCAATTTATTAAAAGCCATGGAGATTTCGGAGGATGTTTGTTATACAGCATCACTGGATAGTAGCTAATAGATACATCTCATCGACTCACTTTACACTATATGAGATTAGCCCTCCTAAGGCCAGATTTTGATCCTGTTCCAGCAATTCTTGCTAGTGGCTGAGTCTGGTCCCTCCTTCTTGGGCCATATCCAGGGACTGAGGATGGCTGCCATCTAATTTTTCCAGACTTTCCTCCCATCTCATCCCTTTGAGAGAATTCAGCTAAAATGACCATCGTACGGTCAAACTAGATATCCCGATGTTAAAAACTTGTCAAATATTCTTTATGGTGTTAGTGAACTTTTCATACGTAGGCAGAAAACTTCTCAATGGCAGGAGTCCTGTCTTGTACTTCTTTGCCCTCTCTACCCATGTAACAATCTGTTGCTGGAGGTCAGTTCCAATTCTAGGCCACTCAAGTCAACAGCAGATTATTATGAATACATACATTTGGTTTCACTACAAATGGTTATGTTACTTCTACCCCTGTTGGCAAACCGTGTCCACATCCACCTCAGACTCCCAGAGAAAAGATGGCCCTAAGGGGAGCTGGAGGAGAAATACAGCCTTCTTGATGAGTTTTCAACATTTCCTATGCATGGTTTCCAGCAGCCTCCAAAAGATGGTAGCTACTTATCAATATTAAAATTTTAGAGTGGTGAATCACCTTAGCAGTTTTTCTTCTAGAATTGGCTGTCTCCTGTCGGAACTCTCACTGCTGGCCTGCTTTCTGTGAGAGATGAGCAATTCCTGAGGCTTCCACATGGCCTGACCTCTGGGCTGGAACCCTCGCTGATCCCCTGGCTCTCAACCTTGACTGTGACTAAGAACCCGCTGGGAACTGTGCTAAAATGTAGACTCCTGGGCCCACGCAGTCCATCTTAAGGCATTTATATGCATTGACACCTAGAACAAATGTGTTTTGAAGTAGATTCTTCTGCAAGAGGAAAGCCTTCGAGGAATTTCATTTTATTTTGGTTATAGCCTCAAAAGCACCTCTAGACCCTCAATGTTAACTTTTTTTTTTTTTAGAAGAAACTCCTGGAAGCAAACACGGAAGACCTCATCGATGGGAGAGCATGTTGAGAAAGAGATTGCCAGGGATGGGACAATGGTGTGACGACTCCATGGAGAACAGTGCAGAGCCAAGAGATGAGCTGGGGCCAGCCGGGGACCCAGGAGAAGGGAAGCAGGCGTGATGTTCGGGACAGGAGAAGTGGCAGGAAGAGAAAGAGCAAACAGCATGGAGGCAACCAGAAATGGTTTTCATTTGACGCAAGAGGAGGTGAAAAGACTTCCAGGAAAGAATGTCATCTCACTGTCAAGTGAGTCAGGAAGGTTACTTGGAATTCTGTCATCAGTCACTTAAGCTAATAACACTGAATCACTACTAATGAGTGACTTCATTAAAACTCCCCTCTCTTTCTGAAAAAGGACTTGAGCTGCCTATAAGCAAATCAGGAAGAAGTCAGTGCCAAAAATACATGCCCTGAGGTCTTATTTATATTGCTCAGAGGTGGGTAAATTTGGCTCTGAACTTCTGATATGACTAAAACCTTTAAGGAACACATGGCAGTGTTCTGCGCAGCCGTGAACCGAATTCTGGCCCTCTCCCCAGTCCTGCAAAGTGTGAGTTACATCACAACAACGGTGACAGTCCCTGACTTTCTTTTCATTTCAAAAACCCCCTTCAGCCCTCGGGCCACTGTAATAGGTGATCAGAGAAAACAAAAGCCTCCAAGTTTGTTTTTAGCTATAAGATCTCATGACTATATGTATTCACTTTGAGTTGGAGGTAGGCACACAATTATGGGCGGCACGCAGGAACTTTCCAGAGGTCCATGAAGGTGAAAACAGGGCTGGTGGCTTGGATCCAAAAGCATTAAGATGATTGACAGAATTTGAAGTTTAGTGACAGGACCCGTTGCTTCAACCAAAGAAAAAGGACAAAACTCTGGACACTGATGAAAAACTGACAGGCTACCTGGAAGGGACTAGATGTCCCGAGGAGCAGAAGAACCCAGCCCGTGTGGGACCACAGAAAGCTCAGAGGCCGGCACCACAGGAATCGTAGAGTAAACAGCTCCCCCAGATCTCAGGGGACCAGCCTCTTGGACTGCTTTCAAGCATTCACACAAGTCTCCGAGTTTCTGTCCTGTCTGGTCTGGCCAGTATGTCGACCCACTGGGTCTCCTGCCTCCAGCAATGCAGTAACCCCCTCCTGACGCTGTACGACTTGGCACAGGGACCCCTCCCCCATGAGAGAAGTCCAGGCTCCAGAAGACCCCTCCCTGTGGTACTAGCCCTACTCCACTGTCTTGGTGACCTCTCTCGTTCTTGCCAGATGGTGAAACCCTTCTAAACAAGGACTGTGCATTCTGATGATCGTTTTAGAGATTTGGAAAATTTAGAAATGACAATGAAGAAAGTGTTCACACACACACACACACATACATATGAGTAGGCTGCCCTCAAGTCACTTTCTGCACCTGGTCTGTGGGTCAGGGACATGCGTTAGACCTCATGATATCCAACAGTACAGGTCTCTTTGCATTGCTTTTCCCCCACAGTGTTACTGGTTATTAATGGCTAGCTTATTCTTTTGACCAAACTGTGTAATTGTTTTATCTTGTCCCCTGCCTCACATTGGCTAATTTTATAAAGAATATTGTGGAGAGAGGGCACCTGTGTGGCTCAATGGGTTAAGCTTCTGCCTTCAGCTCAGGTCATGATCCCAGGGTCCTGGGATCAAGCCCCACATTGGACTCTCTGCTCAGCGGGGAGCCTGCTTCCTCCTCTCTCTCTCCCTGTCTCTCTGCCTACTTGTGATCTCTGTCAAATAAATAAATAAAATCTTAAAAAAAAAGAATATTGTGGAGAGAATGTATTTTGATTTCTATTGTGATTTCTAACTGATCTATGGCCACTTACTTTAGTGTATTAATTTGGTAACTAATAACCCTACTGAACTTTAAATGAGTTCTGATATTTGCTGGTACTAGTTCTAATATAATTGTTGGTTTTCTTGTCACCCACAATGAAGGGATAATTTTGCCTGCTCCTTTTTGACAGTGCATATTTATTTTACCTAATCTTCCTGCATTAGTTAAAAAAAAGCTAGAAAAATGTTAAATGCTAGCCATGATTGTGAACGTCCTAATCTGTATCTAACTTTAATGTAAAATAACTCCAGCATTTTGCCATAAAGAAAACGTTAGCTTTTTTCATCTTTACAATCATGTTAAAGGATATTCTTTTTTGTTAGTTTTTTTTTTATAAGTGCCTAGCAATTTGTACATTTAAACAACATCTCTTTCGGTCCCTTGTCCCCCACTTTACTCTGTTTTTATGAGTATGGCTTTTCTAGATTCTGCATTTAAATGGTACCATACACAATTTTCTTTGTCTGACTTATTTCACTTAGCATAATGTCCCTGAGATACATCCATGTTGAAGCAAATGACAGGATTTCCTTCTCTCGCACAGAGGAATAATATTCCAATGCACGTCTATACCGCCATCCTTACCCATTCATCAGCTGACAGGCACTAGATTGTTTCCATTTCTTGGCTATTGTGGGTAAAGCTGCAATGAACATGGGAGTGCAGATAGCTCTTCAAAATGCAGTGGCTTTAAACAGCACAAATTTAGTGTCTTGAAATTTTAGCAGGTCCGGAGGTTGGCCCAGGGTCTCCCAAGGCTAAGATCAAGGTAAAGGTTAGGGGTGCAGGTGCCATTGGGCTTGGGTCCTCTTCCTTACAAGCCTAGTGCAGTTGACAGCATTC
Organism: Mellivora capensis; assembly: GCA_004024625.1. NCBI lineage: Eukaryota > Metazoa > Chordata > Mammalia > Carnivora > Mustelidae > Mellivora > Mellivora capensis. Next base: position 179,963 of record PISX010001128.1, on the reverse strand, counting down.
ATTTCTTTCTTGCCTTTTCCACATGCTCCCCTCCATCTTCAGGCCAACCATGCAGGATGAATCTTTCTCCTACTTGGAATCTCTGCTGTTTGCTCTGAAGGGCTCTTATGATTACAGTGGGCCCACTTGGATCATTACTTGGAGTCAGTTAATTAGGAACCTTACTGGCATGTGAGGTGACCTAACTGTGGGAGTAATTCCAAGGTATGGAGATCATGGGGCCCAAATTCAGCCTATCAGACGACCCAATCTTGGTTTACCAAGTTTTAGAATTAGAAATGGGTGTCAGATTTTATTAAATCTCCTTTTCTTATCTATTATCATGATCATATACCTTTTGGTCTTTGACCTATTGATATAGGAAGAGACTTATTAACATTTTAAAAATTGCATTCCTGGGATAGGCCCTTCTATGTCAAAAATGATGAATTTTTTTATTATGCTGTTAGATTAAATTTGCTATGTTAGAGTAAATTTGCTATGTTATCATGTTGACTTTTACATACATTTATTAAAGAGAGTCTTCTTTTTCTCATGTTATTTTGTCAGATTTTAGTGTTAGGTCTACATTATCTTGGTGAAATGAACTGTAAGGCTGTTCAAGCTGCTCTAAGATCTGAAACGCTATTCAGAGCACTGGAAGTAAGATTGTTTGGTTCTGGCATCTTTCTTGGATGTTTCCTTAGTAAATTACTCAGTTTTTCATTATTACTAGTCTACTTAAGTTTCTACTCATTCTTTGACTCATTTTCCATAAAGTCATGTTTCACTGAGATTTTCACAGCAATCAGCGTATTATATAATATGCAAACTAATGTAATTATTTTGTAATAACTAAAAAATACACCTATATTTGTCTTATTTGAATCTGTTATTTCTACTTTCTTGTTATTTTCTCTTTCAGTCTTATCAGAAGTTTATCTTCTCGTTTATTTTCCAAAGAATCAAAGGTGGGATCATATTTATTCTTCTGTTTTCAAGGTCACTAATCATTTTCTTCCTGTTTTTCTTAAGTTTATTTTGCTATTCTTTTTCTATCCTCTTGAGATGGATGCTATGTTTGTTTTTTTGTCTCTAAATTCAGAGTTTTTTTGTACTAGATTTTTAAACTTTTTATTTTATTGGCCACTCACCATCTAAGTAAACTTCCTGTTTCGGGGAGAATTCCAAAATAGGTGGGAGATAGGACCCCACCCTTCCACTCCCCGTTATAGAAGCTGAAAGTGGGTAGTTAACTTCTCCCACCTTGCTAGTTCCTTGGTGGGGGAAGTGAAACAGGCCCAGGTACTCCCACCCAGATGTCTGAACCCACAGTCCTTGCAGACAGACAGAGTCAGTTTTGAGTTGGGAGCAGCAGCAGAATTAGAACTTGGTGGTGGTGCAACAAACATTTTGCTTGTGGTGCTCGTGCCTCCTGTGACATCCTTTTGCGGTTGTGACTGCACTCAGTCATGCAGCCTTTCCTGGCTCTTCCTGGTTTTCGAGCCTGGTTCTCAGGCTTCTCCTTCATTCCTATGGGCCACCTGACAGCTTTCCAAATAACTCCTCTCCTGCTTAGGTCAACTCTTGTGTGTGTTTAAAATGTAGAATTCTAACCAGCATACAGTTTTCTTTTGCCTGTTTCTTATTGTCATTTTCTAACTAGTCCACAATTGCGATTTTGAGGTTTGTGTTGGAAGTTTAAAAGGTTTTTTGTTTGTTTTTTTTTTTAAATATCACAACTGGTCAGGTTTGTGTATTTATCTCTTTGTGACTGATTTCTAGTTTTACTGTTGTGTCATCAGGTATTATGGTCTGTGCAATATCTGTTCTTAGAAAGCTAGGAATTTTTTGTGGCCTAGTTATGATTAATTTTTGTAAATATTCCACATACCGTTTAAAAAAGGTAAGTATACTTTGTAGAAACAAAATTCGGCATATACTTATTAATATATTAGTATTCTTTATTTCTTTATTTCCTTACTTCTATTTTACTTACCTGAACCATCAAAATTAGAATAATGCAATTATTTCTCATTAGCATTATGTTTATACCAAATTATCCTTGCCTTCTCTAACAATTTTTACTTTATATATTTTGACACAATATTACTGGGTGCATATATGTTGATGACTGAATTGTTAATTGTACTCTTAACCAGTGTAAAATTACTCTCTTTGGCTGATGCAACATAATAAATATAATGATTTCTATCTTGAATTCTCCTTGATCTGTTCTTAGTAATGATCTTTGAGGACTGTCTTTTAGTTGGATGCATCTAGCTACTAGCACAGGGTCTAACACATAGGTCCTTAATAAATATGACTGAAAAGGAAAGATATTTGAAACCGGGGGCAGGGGGCAGGGTAAACCCCTGTTTGTTTTAGTTCTTGGGAGGATGCAAATGCCATCTCTCTCCATTCCCCTCAAATGATACACTTTCTGATGGGAAATTAATAGCCCTCTCCCCATACCTAATAGTTAAAAAAGAAATTCCAGAATGCAACTCCACACCAGAAGGCACTTGTAATTCCAAATCTCAGATATTCTAAACCTTTTAAGATGGACCCCAACCGTGAAGCAGTGACTCTAATGAGTGAGCTCTAATATGTACAGTGTGCACAACAGACAAAATATCAGCAGTTGAGCTCAGAAAACTGCATCACAGAGGAAGCAGCCGGATCCATGGGAGGGAGACACTGTTGGGTGGAGTGAGAAGGGGAGTGTGTACTACTCCCAGGAGAGGGAGAGCACAGCAAAAAAGAGGCAGGGGAATGAGAAAAGGAGTTTATAAGGACTTTTAAAGATGGTGGTACAGCCCTACCCAAAACAAGAGTCACTGAACACCAAGTCCCTGTGGAGGGCCTCTAGAGGTTCTTTGTGACACCTACACCAGAACTACTAGACAAGGACAGAACAACATGGGACCAGGGCACCCCCTGTGTGAGGACAGAGGCTAGCAGTGCTGAGTGCTCCCTATGGGCTGACATAGCCTGAGGGCTTCAAGTGCCCTTTTCTTTGTCTTCACAGCATTTCCGGATGTGGCACTCCATATGCAGAGAGGGTCCTCCTTGATACACAGGGCAGCAGGTCTGGGACCCAGGGGGCTGCTGCCTCCAAAGGCCACCTCTGGGCCTCAGGCTAAGCTGCTTCTGGCTGGTCAGAGCTAGACTAACTCTTGGTAGAGCAGGCTTACAAACGCATGTCCTGTCTCATCGTTAAGCCAACTCAACTTCGTCCACAGGGTGTGATTAAGCTACTTTCAAGTAAGTCCCTTTTAATTACAGGCTTAGATTGTGTTCAGAATACCCAATTCCGGTGAAAGCTGCTGGCTTTTGTGACAGGAGACCAGAGACCACCAAAGGACAGACTTCCCTGAAATGTGGAGCAGACTCACTTGGGGGCTCCGGGATATACACAGTGAGTTGGAGAGGACCTCCCAAGCACGCAGTGTGCTTTCCAGCACCTTCAGTTAGTCTCACTTTAATCATGATCTGAGGGATCCTGAGGATCAGAGAGAGCAGAAGGGGTTCCATGGCCCCAGATGTTGGTCATTTAAAAATACTGTATAACTTCAAAGATCACCTGGATTAATCAATAAGCCAGAATACTCTGTTCCATCTGTGCAGAAACAATGGATGGCAACAGAGAAAAAGAACTAGAGAGAAGACAGAGAAAGGTTCTGAGAGACAGACAGAAAGAGAGGTAAACAGAGTCAAAACCAGAGCGGGGAGGGATATGTTTTCTTTGACTACTGCAGGTCCTCTAAAGCTCACCAGATTACAGGAAAACAAGTGATTCTTATCACGCCATGAAGATGAATCTTGTTCTGTGCAGTTACCTTGAAGCATTATGGCAGCATTTCCCTGGTCACCCATGATGACACTGATGGCAAGCACACACTGAGCCCCCAGTGTGCACCACGTCTACCCGTGGGCTTTGCTGGACACTGTCTCACTTAATCCTTAAAAGAAACCTCTGAGGTAGTACTAGGGTCATCCCATTTTAGAGAGGTGGTAACAGTGGGGACAGTCAGATAACCTACCCAGGTACTGATACCATCCAATGACAGGACCTGGATCCAGTCTTGTGCATTACACCCACACTGCCAACCACTAGGCTCGGCTAACCTGTTCTGTATTTGCACCAGAGTCTGCTCTCCATGGAAGCTTTGTCCCTCAGTTCTCAACTCAAAGTACAGAGCCCCTCCCAGTATGCTCTCATTTCAAACTTATTTAACAAAGAAAAATACTCTTCTGGACCACCTGGGAAACTGCATTTTTCCTCTCTCCTCTCCCAGTGTAAAGCAACATTAAGCTGTGTACGTAGGAAGAACCAACCCAAACCCATTCATTACAAAGGAAGGGAAGGCGCGTGTGCTAACCCTGGCTTTCAGCACATCATTGTACATTTCTCTCTGGCTGCAAAAAGTATAATTCTTTCAATAAAAACTTTCTTCCTGCAAATAAAATCATGGCAAACTCTGCAATTACAATTCTCAGTTGGAGACATTTGCTTTCTGTTCTGTTTTCCCGAATGCGGAAAAAGGTCCAATTTGCTGGTCTGCTCACGGGTCACCCCAAAGGCCCAAACGTAGCATCATGGACTGGAAAACAAAAGCTATGTAGGCTTGAATCACTGTGTGGTTGTTCCAGGAGTGCTGTGAGTAGTTTTATTTTAAATCAGCTGTATGCTACTTGTCTCACCTGTCACTTGTCCACTGGGCCCTGGCCAAGCTTTGCCACACTCCAGCCCCAGGACCAGCAGATGCTGCTTAGAGGCAGATGTTGGCAATGTGCTCTTTAGCCAGTTCTTCTCCCCTTGAACCCCCTCCCAAACCTTCCCCTTTCTTTACCTTCCCCTTTGCTGTTCTATGTCTCCCAAATATAGGCTACCACTATGCTTATGGGGGGGGGTGCTGGATTGCTACGACTTGGATTTATCAGAAAGGTTGCAGAAGGGCTCTTAGACGCTATATGGTGGCTCTTACTTTCTCAGCTGGTAGTTTCCATAAGACATGGTATATTCGTAGACAGTTATACTCAAGAAGCACACCATTAACTGCGGCTGATATATAATTTTGGTAAAGGGATTTTACATCTAATTCATCAGGGTTCTTTAAGGGACATGTATGTACACCTCCGGGCATTGGAGGGAATGAATAAGACGATGATATGACCTTTTAGAAAGTGTTTTACAATAATCCGAAGAGAATTTTAAAACACGATGAGCTGGGAAGGAAGTTTTATCATGATCAGGAGTCTAGCCTAGAGACAGTAAACAGAAAATTGGGACCAGTTGATATAAATGAACAGTTGGATGTCTAGAAGTGGGTAAATATTTTTATAAATAATAAAGAGAAGGAGGTACCCAGTAAATTCTTTGGGTTTATAGATATCAACTCCCTACCTATGAATGCCTACTGGAATATGTCACCAGACCTTCAGGAGAAGGCAGAGTAACAGAAGAGTTTTGTGAAAAATTTAAGTTACATCATATAATATTTCATCATTAATATCAAAATTATGACCCAAGCAAGGGTCAAGCAAGACCCAGGCAAAATTCTCAAGCAAGGGTTTTGCAAGAATCTCTACAGTTTATTTCCTGAAGATACTGAAGCCACTGCAATGCTTTGACTTGAAAGCCTCAAGATGGCCCCTGGGGCTGAAGTCACCAGGAAGCCTATCAGAAATCTATCAAAGGCTGCCGTTGTGTCCTTGTGGAAACCCTGGTCTGCTCTCACATGGAGGATCAGGTGCGGTGTTGGTCATCACACCCACAGAGGGCTACAGTAGATCGAGAAATTATCTAGAGAGAGCTAATCAAAATATCAATGAAGCAGAAGTAAGAATTGAAAAGTAACAACGATTACAGACACAACGGTAACATTTGCTCTACCCAGGCACCATTCCAGGCTCTTCCTCATGTCGATCCACTTAATCCTTCAACCGTCCCATGAAGTAGTTACTGTTATCAATCCCATTGTACAGATGAGAAAACTGAGGCATAGAGAGTTTAAGTAGCTTGTCTGTGTCATGACGCTAGTATTGGCACCCAGGCCATCCATTGCCAGATTCCTGGCTCTTGACTCAGGCTACTTGCAGAATGGGAAAAGACTGAACAAAGTTCGATGCCTTTCTGCTTGGGGGGGCGAGGCTAAAAGTAATTTACTAAGTTGATAAAAGCAAGACAAGGCCTGATGGTGAAAACAGGGACTTTCTATCAATTTTAGGTTTTTAATGTTAGGATAAAGTAATTTTAAAATAAAAGGTAAACAGTCTGCACAGCAGAAATGCATTATAACATTTTGTTTTCCTCAAGAATTGAGACTACAAATTCTAATAGACTCAAAAAGAGTACTGGCCAGGCATGATGTGTTACTGAGGGAACCAAAGTCGGGTCTGAGTTAATAGAGGATTCCCGGGCCTAACGCCCAGAATTACCCATGGCAGGTTATGGGACTGGAGAAATGTGGGTCTTTCCCAGGAGGCAGAGCCTCTGTGTTACCCACCCTTCCGGTGACTTGGGTCTTCTACTGTCTCCTTGCCAACTTCATTCCCTAAGAAGCTTCAGGCGGGGAAGGAGGATGGTCTGTGGGTGTGACTAGTAGTTCCCTGGCTGAAGTGACAGGAAGTGCTTGCCAAGTAATTCCAAGGGCCTGAGACCCAGGTCAGCTGTAAAAATCCCCTGTTGGACCAATGGTGGCCTAACAGTAGAGCCATGTCTTACAACGGAGGACCTCTGTGCTACCCATTCCCTCTGCTGTTTCTCTAGTCTGTCCTGGAGAAAGCAAGTGGACACAGAAAGGTTTTGGTGGTCTCTGGGGAGAGCAACCATCCTAACTAGGGGCCTGGAAGTCTTCCCGCCTCTGCCTCTTTTCCTCTTTCATTTCATGGGGCCTCCAGTTCCCCCACTAAGTGCCTCTCTGAGGAGCTGGGAGAACTGGACAAAGTCCACCCGGCCACATTTAGGCAACCGAGGGACCTCGGGGTAACAGGGTTTTATTTCTAGTGCCTGCCGATCTGGAAGCTCCAGGAGCAAAGAACCCCACTCTGTGTGTGCGCTCCGGGAGGAGAAGGTCTAGGGCGCTGTACCCGGAGCTGAGGTGGTGGAAGACGGAAAAAGGAAAAAAAGAGAGAGAGATTTGGTAACACTAGGCTTGGTGAATGGGATCGGCGGCCGGAGGCGCTTGGCCTACAGCTAGTACTGAGCTCAGTCCCGCAGGATGAGAGAAACCCACGTGCTCTCCTTAGCTGTGCTACAGAGAGTCCTCCGAGGCCATGAGCCACCCCCTCTGCTCCAGACACCTGACCCCCGCGTGACCGGCCGAGCCGAGGCAGTCTCCGCGGCTACTCACCTACGCAGTTATCGCAAAGGCTACAATGAGAGGCACGAGGGGGCCGGAAAATCTTGCAGGTGAAACAATACTTAAGTTTCACAGTCTGTCCATTGATGATGACTTCTTTGGTTCTGGGAGGCGGGCGGTACCCCCCTGAACTGGTGCCGTTTGCGATATCTGTGGAGAAAAGAAGAAAAAGAGCGCACGCTCGTAACACGGTCCCTGGTGCCCTGCAGGCTCCCGCATCTAGGAGGGAGGCGTGGAATCTGCATGTCTAAGGGCAGTGGCCATACTTGGCCTTGGGACACCTACGCCTTTCTGGGAGGCACGTGACACACGAATGTTCCCGAGGCGCTGAGGGCGCGCTGTCCCACAGACTTCCTGGTCCTTGCCAGGACTGGGGGATGCCGGGACTATTTCACACTGGTGGGGGCAGCCACGTGACTGAGATCTGGCCAATGGGGCTCGAGCACTGCCGGTGCACTGCTGCCAGTGGATACCTCCCCAGTGGAGCCCCGCCCACTCTCTCCCCTCCGGGGAGCGCACTTTAGAACCGCAAACTGGGGACCCTGGATGACTGTGCTGAGTAGAGCTGCCTCCCTGACCTCTTCGCCCTCCACACTCTTACATAGACACCAAATCCCCATCATGTTAAATTGCTGAAGGTCTGGGCTTTGTTACAGCAGACAGTGTTGCCCTATTTAGTAAGGAGTGACACTGATAGCAAGATCTTTCTCCCCTGGTCCATCCCAAATCCAGTTTGAGAATCTCCCACCTTGTACACTGGCCTCCTCAAAAATCCCAGGTATTGGATGGAGGGAACGTAAGTCATATATATGTGTGTGTGTTTATATATATTCAAAAATATATACATGTATATATATTTAAATATATATATTAAAGGCATATTATATATATTCAAAAACATATACGTTAAATGGATATTTAAAAAATAATTTCCATATTTTGTTTATTGTCTGGCCAGCATCTTTTGTCTGGCCAGTTTTTTTTAAATGTTGAAGAAAATACAAATATGTATATTTTTTTAAGTTTCATTTTATCTTACAATCTCGTTCTGGTCCCTGAGTTCACATTAAAATCACCCAGGGAGCTTCTAAAGTTCCCCTAATGCATGGACCCCGGGCCCAGACCCATTAAATCAGAATCGCCCCCAGGGTAGTTCCGATGTGCTGCAGGGTTGAGAAGCCTGCTCTACAGGAAGATAAAACATGAGAGTTTTATTCTCATCTAGACCTCTCCCAGCCCTGTTAGGGCTGCCAGAAAGAATTTGGGGCAGCTCGCCGCGCAGCCAAGAGCAGGAGGCCACGGGGGATAAATAGCGAGAATATCTAAGGGCTTCGGCAGAGACTGTGCAGCCAATAAACAGTCAGGACAGACCCTAGGGGCTGGAGGAAATCTTGGGAAACTTCATGATGTTCTGGAAACAGAGCCAGGAGCATGAAAGGTAGCTGTCCCTTTTAATTCATACACACTGAAAGTACACATGATCAGACAGCAACGGTTGCAACATTTGGCAAATTTGCCAAGGGGTAGCGGGGATTCCCACCACCCACAGAGCCCCGCCCCCAAACAGCCGGGAACGGAGTTACGGGAAGAGCTTCTGGAACTACTGGTCTTTCCGTCCTGCCCTCAGACAGTCTGATTTCATTGGCGGGGTAGAGTCTGCCTTCAGCGTGGTAAAAACTCCCTGGGGATGGTGGTACTTGCAGAGCTGTACCCTCTGCCCCGCCCCCCTGTACGGACAGCACCCACCATGCACGCGTCGTGATATCAGGGGCCCCTCACCCTTCGCCCCAATCTTCTTTAAGAGGTGGACAGAGGCTGGGAAATCTGCTCCAGCCTTTTGGCTTTAGTGTTGGTATTTGTGAAAATACCAACCCCAGCGGTAGGGCAAGCATTTTGAGCAGTTAGCCATTTTCTATTCGTGGAAAATGAAAGTTCTTTTAAGCAGGTTATGGAAGGAGAGGGCAGAGAGTTCTGGAACACCTGAGGGAGAGAAGGCAGTGGGAGGCAGGGAAATGGGAAGAGTAAGGAGCAGCCCTCTGATCCACCCCTGGGCTGAAAACAACCCTTCTACTTAGAATCATTAAACAGCCATGGAGTCATCCCAAAGAGCCTGGGTGGCCTTGCCAAGTAGGATACCCTCTCTTGGCATGTGTCCCACCTGCCTGGCCTCCCGTGGCTGCCCCATGGGACATCTCACCAGCTTTTGTAATAAGGAGAAAGCAAAGAGAGGACATGGCTGTGTACTTCCCTAAGCATCTGGGTAAAAATAACTTGCTCTGAATAGATCAAAGATAAGGTCAGTTCTCCAGAGACCACGCCAACTGGATGCCACTGAGGCCTCAATTAATTATGACTTGGTGCCTTCCTGGTCTTATGTCAGCCCGAAATCTACTGTATCAATTCAGCTCATGCAAACATGGGAAGAAACACTAGAAAGCCAGATATAGATTCTAAAATAATAATCTAATCAATAAGATTTGTGTTGATTTAATCAGAAAAGTTTAAAAACTGGATTGTCAAGTGCAGTGTTTTAAAAAGTGGGAATGATAAACTTACCCACACTAGAACTACTAAAAAAGGCCTGGTCTGAGTACCAGTGGCTTGGAGAAGGATCTGCTCGCACTTCTTAAGACAAACTAGTGACCCTCTAGTTCCCTAGTACATTCTGGAAAGATTAAAGCTTTGACACAATGTGAACTGAAGGCTAGAATTCAACAGACATGGTCGACTGAAGCTTAAGACTGAAGCTAAACCCCAAAATTCTTTGACTTAATATCTGGAGAGCTTTTTATGTAAAAGAAATGGAAAGATCAGAAGACCTAGATTCAGGACCCAGCTGTGCCATCATTAACTGACTGAAGGTCCACAGAACTAAAATAAAAACCAAAAAGTCAACTGACATTCAGGACATATGGTTGACCCGTGAACAACATTGGGTTTGGGGGGCCAACCCCTTGCACAGCTGAAAATCCAAGTATAACTTTTGGCTTCCCCAAAACTTAATTATGATAGCCTGTTGTTGACCAGAAGCCTTACAAATAACATAAAACTGATGAAGATGTATTTGTATATTCTATGTATTATGTACCATGTTCCTTAAAGGAAGCTAGAGAAAAGAAAATATTATTAAGAAAATCATAAAGGGAAAACATATTTACAATACTGTCCTGTATTTATCGAAAAACAAAAATCAACAACACATGTGTAAGTGGCCCCATGCAATTCAAACCCACATTGTTCGGGTCAACTGTAGGGGCTCTAAGCAAAATACCACACCAGAGGCCATGGAGGTCCCATACGTGACCAAAGACAGACGTGGGTGCAGAGCGAAGGGTGTTGCTGGGCAGTCTGGCGAGCAGTGAGTCTCCTGGCCACCCACATGGGCTTCCACCCACCTGACCTTCTCTTGCGGCTCAGTCTTACAGAGAGCCTGTGCTCACGGCACAGTGGCTTCCTTGTGCCCTCTTGACCAGGCGATGCTGTTTCCTACTTCCAGGCATGATGCCTTCTCCCCCTGGGCCTCCCTTTCCTGCTGTCTGCATAGACACCCGTCCTTCTTAAAGGACCAGTTCGAACTTCTTTGTAAGCTGAGCTGTTTCCTCCTTTGGACTTCTACCATGTGGTTCCTGTATGTATATATGGTATTCGATCAGTAGGTCGTGTTGTGCAGGGTCCGGTCCTATGCTGGGAGCGGAGGGAGACACCTTCTCTGCTGGTGGTTTTCACAGGTCAGAGGGAGGACCTGGGACCTTGCTAGGGCAATGAGCACCGGGATCTGCTTTCATGTCTTCCCCCAGATGCTGCTGGAGAGCGGGGACCAGGCTGTGCCCACTCGCATATTCCCACCGTCCAGCACAGCTCCCATTACACAGGAGGTCTTCAAGGCACGTGCTGTATGGAAGGACGATAGTTCTGGAAGGTGGGCCCCAAAGATGTCTGGATGCCCAGGATTGGTGTCCTCCACAGGCACACATAAGTCAGATGTGTGAGTCCCTGTGCCCTTTGACCCTTTCCTCCTCCCTGGGAACGCCTCTCTCAACGTCTTCCTCAGGCTGATGCTCCTCTCAAACACGTCCCTGGCCGCTGCTACTCCGGAGGCCCACCTCACCCAGCTTGTCTGAACCACCAGAGAGGGCCGGGCAACACGGGCAGCCGAACACCTCAGGGCACCCCAAAGGGGTCATTTATTTTTCGCATCATAAATTCAATAGCCGCCCCAGCCAACAGCTTTCAGGCATGCCTGGGTCCAGGGTAGATGTGAATAATACGGGCTCGAAACCCAGGGTTTCAAATACCTCCCTGAACACAAAGGAAGCTTCTCCTCAGCATTCAGACAGACGTCAATGGCTGGTCAGAGAATCTGTTCCTCGTCCCCGGAGATGATGAAGCCCCGTGGCCCACCCCACATCACGGGGCACAGAAGGGGGTTCTCCTGCTCGAATCCTCAATGATTCTGTGTTTTGGGGGTTGGGTTTTTGTTGTTGGCAACAACTATGCCTCTGCTTCTTGGGGCTGCTCTTTGTGGTTTAAGCACAGCTGTGGGAAAAAAGAGTAATTGAAGTCTGTAATACCTAATGGGTAGAGAACTCTAGAATTTGGGGGGATAAAGCTCTAACAGTACTTCAAGTTTATATGGATCTGTATTTCTTAAGGACATTTTTATACACAAGTGTTTTGAAAGAGCTTAAAAGACTGAAATGGGCTTTTTCTTCATGAAGAACCGCCCCTCCCCTGCCTTGCAAATTGCTGGTAGCTGTGGCTGTGGAGGCAGAAACAGTGACAGAATCCCCATCTGGCAGCAACCTCACGACCAGCAAAGGGAAGGGGGCCTGGGGGGGAGGGGGCGCTGTGCGCACAGTGTGAGTCCGGGGCCGCAAATGTTTGCACTTGGAAAGGAGGCCCGGGCTTAGCAGAAGTCTTAAGTAAGTTGTTTGTTAATACATGTCTATTTTAAAGCCACTCTCTGAATTACTCTTGTTCTCTTCTTGAGGGGAATAATAAGTAGGGCACTCACATCCCAAGAGACCCACCTGTCTACCATCTCATTTATTCCTGCTCCAAATTCAGGGAGAAAATGGTTGAACTTTTAAAACTGTTGAACTTCACCGTATAAAATAACTGAACTCTGCTTTTTTGAAATGTAAAGGGAATGGGGGTGCCTGGGTGGCTCAGTTGGTTGGGCATCTGACTCTTGATTCCGGCTCAGGTCATGATCTCAGGGTCATGAGATGGAGTCCTGCCTTGGGCTCTGTGCTCAGTGGGGAGTCTGCTTGAGATTCTCTCCTTCTCCCTTTGCCCCTCCCCTTGTTCACGTGCTCTCTCTAAAATAAATTAAATTAATAAATAAAATAAGATCTTAAAAAAAGAAATGCAAAGGAAGGGGCGCCTGGGTGGCTCAGTCGGTTAAGCGGCTGCCTTCAGCTCTGGTCATGATCCCAGGTCATTAGCATCCCTGCTCAACGGAGACTCTGTTTCTCCCTCTCCCTCTGGTGCTCTCCCCACTCTTGCTCACTCTCTCTCTCTCTCTCTCTGTCTCACAAAAGATGCACATTATGATTCTTTTCCTTTACCCAAAGGATTCGGAACACTGGGATTACCTGATGCATTGAACCTTTACAGACAATTCGGCATTGATAGTGTCCTGGAGAAGGGGAGGAACCTCTACTAATAAATGTTTAACTGGCACGAAGGCAAAGCTTCTCTGAACTAGGATACAAGTTGTAGGGGAAGTATAATGCGCTCTATACGCGGGTCATTACCATTATGCCTTTGCATGAGTTGGAGGACAGCTGGTGGGTTTGATACCCCTGAAATTTCATAAGGCTCATTTCTTTGGTGCTCTGCAGCATTTGGGACACAGACTACCCAACCCTGAAATGGTTATCTATCATGAAGGCAAATGTTAAGAGCCAATTAACACAGACTCTTGGCTAACAGTCTGCAAGCTTCCAAGTCCGTAGGAAAATATTCAAATGATTCGATCTTAGACAACTCAACTATTAGAGCATCAGGGGGGAGGGTAGAGCAAATGCTGATCTGTCCACAGATGTTGGTTGGGTTTCCAGTGGAGGGTAAAATGTGAATATTTTCTCACTGCTCTATTGGAGGGCAGTAGCTTTGCCCCTGCAAATGCTTAGATACAAATGTGCATTTGAGGGCTCATGAATGGGTGACGGTCCCCAGCCCTCTCCCTCCAGCTGAAATCTCTGCTCTGTCAGTTTTTCTTAAATGGTTACCTTCAAAGACTGGAATTGATGTCTAAGGTGAGGCTCACACAGGGTGAGTTCAAGCCTGAACCACACGGGCGAGTGGGCAGACAGGCGAGTCCCTCCCACTCTGTGGGACACATCTCAAGGCAGAGCAGAGGCGGCCTGCAAAGCTGGGAGCAAGAGAACAAGGAAAACAGGAGTGGGGAACCCGTGGGCAAGCATGGGCCCCACGTGGGACCAAAGGGGTCCTACTAGGAAGGAAGACATATGGTACTCAGGGCCCAGTGAGGCTTGCCCAGCTCCTCTCCTCAGTCCGTCAGCATCTGTGAGTGTTGGAGGTACCCTGGTAGGCAGCACAGACCTGGTTCCTGCCTTCAAGAAGTTTACGGTCTAGTGGAGGACATGGATATTAACTAAGTAATCAGACAACTTAATGTGTCGCTATGCATTCTGCCATTTTGAGTCAGAGAAACAAGGATGTCCTCCTGGTGTGGGGGCTTTCCCCAGAAGAAACTGTACTCGACCCAGGATCTGAAGGATGATGGAGGGGGGGCTTCCTTAGGCAATGCCTGTGCACGCGTATGCAAGCTGGCTGGGACACTGGAGTTAGGAACTGGGTATTTTAGGCAAAGTGAATAATGACTTGTGCCCTGGCCCCAGAACAGGAGGCAGATGGTATATTCAAGAGGGGAAAGGAGGTTAGTGTGACCAGGACACAGTGCCTGGGAGATGGTCAGAGAGGAAGAAGGCGGGGGCTAGATCACACAGAGCCTTGTGGTCATGTTTGGGATGTTGGCCTTCATCCTAAGTGCAAGAGGAAGTTTCACTGTTAATTTTTTGTGACAACTTGGCTAAGCTGTGTGCCCAGTTGCTTGGTCAGACCCCAGGAGAGATGTTGCTGAGGTGTTTCTAGATAAGATTAAGGTTTAAATCAGATAACACTCCATCCTGTGGGTGGGTCTCGTGCAATCAGCTGAAGGCCTTAAGAGCAAAGACTGACGTTCTCTAGAGTATAAGAAATTCTCTTCAAGACTGCAACACAGAAATCCAGCCTATGAAATTTGGACTCAAGACTTCGACATTGACTCTTGCCGATTTTCCAGCCTGCAGGCCTGCCCCACAAACTTAACTTGCCAGGTCCCATAATCCCTTAAAAATAAATTTAGGTACTCCTGTTGGTTCTCTTTCTCTGGAGAACCCTAACACAGAAGCCAAGGAGGATTAAAATGTATGTGTAATACAAATGTAGGTAACGTGTAAAATATCAGTTGACTGCAGTCCCAGAGATGGGCTGGGGACAAAGGGAAGCAAGACAGTCCGGTAGGAGGGACTTGGAATACAAGCCAGAAATGATGTTAGCTCAGAAGAGGATGGGGACTGTGGCGATGGAGAGGAGTAGACATTCCAGAAACATGAAAATGGTAACATCAGTTATTAGCGGCTGCGGTAAATGAGAGTCAGGCGGGTGTCCGGGTTGAGTCTCAGGCTCTGGCTGGCACATGGGGACGGGGGAAGGAGGGGAGCTCACCTGCTAGCAGTGAGCAGGAGGGCATATGCAGGTGGATGCAACACAGAGCAGGACTTAAGAGGAAGGGCCGAGGCTGCAGAGAAACATCCCTTGACCATGACAACATCACAAGGCATAGGGCCAAGGGCTGAGCCCCAAGGCACTCCTACGTCTCCAAAAGCCAGGAGCACTGGAGAGGTAGAAGGAGGGCACAGTGTTGCTGAGTCACCGAGACAGCTTCAAACACATTTGGAAAACCCCGATACCGGATTCCCTCTGGGAGACGGACTGCGACATCAGCACCACAAAGGTGCTAGGAATAAAAAAGTACAAAGGAAAAACCCAGGATTTTCCCCAATGACCTTGGTTCTCCTCCCTTCCAAGGATATTCCCGTCCTGTGGGACAAGGAGCATGATGGGACCTGCTAGCAGGGAACATGCTGGTGTAGGAGGGAGAGGCTGGCGGGGCAAGCAAGTTTCCCTCCGGATGAAGGGGACGAAGGGGACAGGGCTGGGACAGTTGCAGAGTAGATGGGGGGTGGAGCAGGAAGGAATGGCTCTTGCTCCCTCGGGGCTGGGCAGAAAGCTTGGAAGACAAAGCGCAGCCAGAATGCCAAGAGGGAGAAGGGATCAATGCACCCTGCCCCCCGGGGCTCAGCCTGCAGGCCCAGAGACAGGAGAGCAAGGAGCTGAGACTGTGAGTCCCCGGGCTGCCCTCAACCCAGCAGAACCATTGAAGGAGGCAGAGAGCTGGAGGGGGAGCCTTCGTGCAGGGGTGAAGAGTGCAGTGGTGGGGAGCTAATGCGGACTCCTGGGGATGGGGGATCCGGCAGGGGACCCGGGGCAGATCCCATATAAGGAGACTCGGCTGCCTGCCCCTGCTGGAGGCATGGGGGGCAGTGCGGAGGGGGTCCTTGTTCCCACGGAGTCTCACACCCATGCTGGCTGTCCTGGGTACTTGGGGTCTGCCGCATCGACCAGGGACTTGAGGTCCGCTGCTGGGACCGCGGCTGCCTGTGAACCGCTCAGGAGGAGGAACGGAAGGGGACGGGCACCAATGCTTTCTGGCTCTGAGGGGCAGTGATGTGCATGCGCCCTTCCCACTCACGGTGCGGCCAGTGGCCCTCCCAGCCCCATAAGCGTGGAAGTTGGGAGAACAATGACAGCGCAGCAGGCAGCAGGAGCCTGAGAAAGAGGGAGATGAGGAGTGCAGACAGCAAACCCACGGTGCACAGAGCAGCCCAGGCTGGATCTCGCCTCTCCTGAACACGCAGCTGGCTTTGGTCATGAGAGGTCACGGCCCTTAGAAACCACGAAGGCTTTGGGCTTCCTCCCGGACTTTGTCATCAAAGGGCTTGTAGGGTAGATCTCCCTTAGGGGAGAATGTGGCCAAAGAAAAAGCATTCGTCAGATGAGAACTGCAACAGACACACTTGAGTCCCACAGCCGCTGGAATACTTACGGCTTTAACCAGGAACTGAGAAAACACAAGGAAGTATTTGTAGAGAATTGGGCAAAGCCACTTTCCTCTGTGGGCTTCAAAGAACGTAGGGAAAGGAAGCCTCAGAGAATGAGCCTCCAATGCTGCTCGGTGCTCGCTTCACGCATTCATTCGTTATTCCTGTCCAGTATTTATTAGGCCCCGACTATGTGTTACATTCATTCGTTATTCCTGTCCAGTATTTATTAGGCCCCGACTACGTGTTAAGCATTCTTCCAGGTTTTCTGGAGACAGCGATGAACAAGTTAAGTCCTCTTGGGAACTTGGGAACTCTAGGGAAGGCAGATAAACGCAGAGTACAGATTTTGAAATGTACAAACAAATCGCATTTAATAATATCTCTTACCCTTGGCTGAGGATCAAGGTCACCTAGGGCGGTGATTCTCAACCAGGGGTGATTTCATGCCCTAGGGAAAATCTGGCTACAGTCAAACATGTCTGACGACGTTTTTGGTTGTCGCAAGCAGGAAAGAATGCTATCGGCACCTGGGAAGTTAGGCCCAGGGATGCTGCCGAACATCCTATAATGGACAAGACAGCCCTCACAGCAAAGAACCACCCAGCCCGAGATGTCAGTGAGGCCAAGGATGCGGCACCTGGGCCTGGAGCTTTGCTGCTAAAAGCATGTTCCGTGGACCCTTGATAGTGGCGGCACCAGGAAGCTTGTTAGAAATGAACCTCCAACCAGGTGGTTGGAGGCATGTGACAGTTTGAGAAGCACTCTGCCCAGAGGCAAACACTCATTAGCAAGCAGGACAAAAGCTGGGGGTAGGGGGTAGGGGGAGTCCCTACGGGCATTTTCTCAGGTACCACCTGTGAAGGTTTGCTCACCTGGGAGCCTTTTAAAATGCAAATTTTAAAGAATGCAAAGATTCCTTGCTCCTGAAGATTCTTAGGTCCACAGAAGAATCAGAATGTTTAGAAAAGCTCCCCGTGGACAGCAGATGAAGAGGCTTGGGATACAAGGCAAACAGGACATGGGCAACAGCTAAACTCAGCCTGAGTCTCTAGCACTAGCTGGAGAACGGCAGGGGCTGGCCTGGGGACGCACACGAGAGAGATGTGTGCCATTTCCTTTACTTTATTTGATTATTATTATTATTATTATTATTGATGTGTGCCATTTATAAAGATGTTAACGTTACCCGGAGAGCTGATTTTATCTACTTAATTATGGAAAATGGAAAGTGGGCCCCAATGAAACTGCCCGACCAGGTGTTCAAACGGTGCTTTTTTTGTTGCCTTTCTAACAGTCTAACTTTTTTGTTCAAAGATAATCTTAAGAGAATCTGAATATCCACAATGAGCGAGAATGAAGTGGCTCTGGTTTCCGTGGATGGGCCTGTTTGTTTCATGCCGTGGTTCCAGGGGCCGCAGTTTGAAAAAGACAACAGCTGTTGGAGGGAAGTTGGGCCTCGTTAAGTTAAGCGTTGTTAAAAGAGAGCCCTTGTCCACATTTCTGTGCACTCACAGAGCTAAGGAGGTGGCTATGAGCGTGAATTTTAACTATGACCATGGAATGGTAAACATCATTCTTCACTCTGTTGCAAAAATAATCCCATGAATATAAGCCCAAATGTTCCTAAAAATAGTGCTGAAGCATATGTTTCAGAAAATGGGAACACAGGATGGCATTGGTGAGAGAAGTGTGATTTTTTTTTTTTAATCTGGTGGAGAAAACAGGCCTCAGTTTCTCCACATTTAAACTATGACCCTTCGAGCGCCCATAGTTCAGGGGCAATGTAATTCACTGAAAGACCTTGGCTCTCAGACGCTATGATGTTCATAGCCATCAACACTCCTCTTTTGGGGGCCTGACCAGATCCTCTAGGGCAACATATATATATATATAGATAGATAGATGTATCTATATATATCTCTGTATCACTAACTAATACAATTAAAAACAAGAAAAAGAAAGTGCTTAGTAGCTGTGACCTTTTTAGTTTAACTGAGTTAATCTGAAACATGCTTCTAGCAAAATGAAAATTAATGACTATCTTATTTTTTGCCATACTCTTTTTTCCCACATGGATGCCAAAGACTCACCCTTAAATATAAAAGAAATAAAGGTCACCTTGTCCTTGCAAAGTTTTAATTTCTCTCACCAAACTGCTGAGCTGCGTATATGAAAATCAATTCTTTCACTGAAGGCCAAAGCTAGAAGTATTTGTGTGCATTTCTACTCCATGGGGACAGTCCCTGCATCATTAGATGCTACTAAATATTGGACAATGATAGAGCTCAGTCTGGGTTGTCGGTGTTTGGAGTATTATGTGACAAGGAGGGGAAAACAAGGTAAAAACTGGTCACAGGGACACCTGAGTGGCTCAGTCGGTGAAGCGTCTGCCTTTAGCCCTGGTCAGGATGCCGGGGTCCTGGGATGAGGCCCCGTGTCGGGATCCCTTTTCAGAGGAGAGCCTGCCTCTCCCTCTGCTGCTCTCCCTGCTTGTGCTTTCTCCCTCTGTCAAATAAATAAATACAATCTTTAAAAAAGCACCTGGACGCTGGATGCCACGTGAGAGCGGGGCTGTACTTCCCCATTATCACGAGGGAATCTGACGTGCTTTGTTGACGGTTGAGTGGCATAAACAGGAGGACATTAGCAAGGACCAGCTTCTATCTCATTCTGTCTAGTAATGTTACAAGATTGCATCTTTAGCACTGAGAAAAAGAGAATTAAGGATGCCACTGGAGAACTAGTGGATGTTATTTATAAATGCACTGTGTACTTTACTGGAAAAAATGTCCATCTATGGTGGTTCTATAATATTTTCCCTTTTGCTTCTAATCAATACTGATTGAGAAAATTAATAAGAATCTTTAATAAGATCACTGGTATAAATCCATATCTGGGTATCTATTTATCTAAACGTCAAAAGCCTACACACACACACACACACACAAGTATGTATATAATATTAGCAATAACCAGTTGGAGGGGCGCCTGGGTGGCTCAGTGGGTTAAGCCGCTGTTTTTGGCTCAGGTCATGATCTTGGGGTCCTTGGGTCGAGCACCAAATCGGGCTCTCAGCTCAGCAGGGAGCCTGTTCCCCCTGCTCCCGCCTGCCTCTCTGCCTACTTGTGACCTCTGTCAAATGAATAAAATCTTTAAAAAAAAAAAATCAGTTGGAAACTATAAAGGGACAAAATCCCACGTACTTCAGAAAAAGTAATCGCAAGACTAGGGTTAAATCTAACCAAAAAAATAATTGGTGGGTTTCAAAGGCAGAACTCTACAAAACAACACTGAGACTTTAAAGAGGTTTCGAAAAACAGAGGAGCATTCCGCATCCTGGAGTGCATGATTCTGTATTTTAAACATGTCTGTTTTTACCAGATCACTTTATGCATCTATTACAATGACAATCAAAATTCCAATATTATTTGGGGAAATTCTGACAAACTGGAAAAAACGATTCTAAAGCTTCATCTGGAAGAATTAAACAGGTGAGAATATTTGCAAAGAAAAAAAAATAGGGGAAATAATTGTCCCGGGAAAAAAGTGAAACCTGAAGCAGAATAGAACATTCCCAGAGAAATATAAATTCTGTAAAATTCAGTATTTGATAAATGCAGCTTTTCAAATCAGTGGGGAAAACAAGAGCTATTCAATAAATGGAAATGGGATAAATACCTGATCGTTTAGAAGGAAAAAACCCAAACTCTAGAGCCATATTTCATATCTTATACCAAAATATGTAAACATAAAACATTACGGGAACTAGAAAAATGTGCATAAAGTTAAGAGTCCAGGGACAGGAAAGCGCTTTCTAAACACACAAGCCAAGGCAACGTATGTAAAGAAAAGACAGAGAACTTTGACTACACAAAAATTTTTAAAACTATATGTCAAAAACTCCATAAAGTACAAACGATAAAGTAAAAACATTGTTACACACATAACGAAGAGTTGTATCTTCAAAGAGCTCTTACAAACGATTAAGAAAAAGACAAATATTGCAATTAAAATAGGGAAAAGAGGTGAACAGGTAACTCACACACAAGGGAGAACTAGGTCAGTAAATCTATTGAAGGAGTTCGCCAGTTGGCTGCCCCCAATCTCAAACAAAGGCACGGGTTTATTTTATTTTATTTTATTTATTTCATTTTATTTTTAAAGATTTTATTTATTTATTTGACAGACAAAGATCACAAGTAGGCAGAGAGGCAGGCAGGGAGAGAGGGGGAAGCAGGCTCCCTGCTGAGCCTGCTTCCCCCTCTCTCTCTGCCTTCGGCTCAGGTCATGATCCCAGGACCCTGAGATCATGACCTGAGCCGAAGGCAGCGGCTTCACCCACTGAGCCACCCAGACGCTCGGCACGGGTTAATTTTAAATGGTGACATTTAGTATTGGTGAGAGCAGGGAGGACAGGCATGCTCGTGAGAATATAAATTAGCATAACCCTTTGAGGATCTCAGAACATTAACATAATATATCTCAAAACATTAACAACCTATATATACCTTTGGCAAAGCAAGAGCATCTTTAGACATCTGCCTCGGGAAATTTCCATGAATGGTGATTGCGACACTGGTTTTTAGTATTAAAAACTAAAATGTCAAGAAAACGGATTTGGTTAAATGAATTGTGATCGTGATCCTACAATGGACAGTCATAAACCTATTAAAGATGGAGTGGAACGGTTCACAGTACAGAGCAGGGAAAAAAAGTGTTTTCAAAATAGTAACTAGCACGACATGAGCCCATATTTGTGTAAAAATATATTATGCAGAGAAAAGATACTGAAAGGATACATCAGAATGTTTACCATGGGGCGCCTGGGTGGCTCAGTTGGTTAAGTGACTGCTTTCGGCTCAGGTCACTATCTCAGAGTCCCAGGATCGAGTCCCATGTCGGACTCCCTCCTCAGTGGGGAGCCTGCTTCTCCCTCTGACCCTCCCCTCTCTTATGCGCTCTCTCTTGCTCACTCTCTCTCAAATAAATAAATAAAATCTTTAAAAAAATGTTTACCATGGATATCTCTGATTGGTCAGATTAATTAAATTAATTCATTCGCTAAAAAAAATAAAGAATTAAATAAATTCTTTATGTCCCTCAGGGGTTCTACAATCGGTATGTATTATTTTTTAAGGAACAAAAAAATGTGACTTTTAAAACATCTGGCAAGAGGCATAAAACATCTGCAAAAGGGGTTGAGATAGTCTGGGTTCCCTCTAATTCATAAATTCAGACGTCAACAGAAATAGTTCTGCTGCTTCAGAAAAATACTTTAAATTCATAGATCTCAGCAATTGTTTTATTTTTACTTAGTGACTATTTTGCAGCATCTACTGTGTACAAGGAACTGTTCTAGGCACTGAGGATAAAGCAACGAACAAAACAGACAAAACCTCTCTGCTTTCAGGCAACTGACCTTTTGTACGTGAGGACCAGAAAGGTTTTGAGCAGAGGGGACATTCATCAATAATTTTAGAAAGATGTCCTCTCCACTCCGCCTAAGGACCCGTTATGAACTAGATGTTTTTCAGATTCTTTTTTCATTCCTGAAACGATGTGAGAAGGAGTCTGCTCCACTCATTGGGGCCACTTGTCGCTCTTGGAATTTGAATCCTCCTCCCGGCTCTCTGGCACACATGGTGCTGACTGGGGCCAAGTCGTACAATTAGCTCACTTACCGCAGATTATCTCAGCACAACATTGATCTCTAGGAACACTGCCTTTCCTGCTACTGGGCATTGTGTTCTTTCCGCTGCCACAGTATCACCCAGATGATGCGCCAAGAGAAAGCAAGGGGAACAGAGAATTTTCCCAGGAGCGAGGAGACTTAGTTCCCTTGTCCGCACCACCACCCTTGAGTGATTGAGGTCTACTGGGCTACCCGGGTCTGTAGAACCAGGAGCCAGACAGATGAGCCAGGAGGCTCCTGGCTGTTTCTGGGTATAGGAGTCCGTATGGGCGTGTGCCCCCCAGCTTTCTGATTCCACTTGGCTTTGTGCTTTGCATCATGCGTGCGACTAAGTCTGGGTCACACTGAATAATGTGCTTGTGTTCCCCATGAAATCAGTTCTTGTATTTTCGCTTTAGTCCCACAAGCAGATGGTGAATGGGTTGAAGGCACACTGCAGGTAGGTACTTAATAAATGCTCGTTAACCAGCCCTCCATTAAATCGATCTCCTTCCCACTTACAGCGATTCCATGAAATTGTCCAAATACTCTTGCTTTGGACTGTACCCTGAAGACATGCTCCTTCTTGACAAGAGCAGCATGGAAGAGCCCCCCTGCCCGTCCACCCTCAGTGGGTCTCTAGCATCTTGTTCCTAGGGCCCCACGCCTGCCTTAGCGGGCCCACAGCAGTCCCCAAAGTTCTCTGGTACCAGGTCTGAAAAAAGGCCAAGGTCATGGAAAATCAGGCAAGAACGAGTTTCATCTCAACTTGCTTCTAAGGCAGGCAGTGGTGATTATGTCCGCCTTACTGGCACTCATCCATACTTTAATAAAGGACTGTAAGATCTCTGAATAAAATGTGTCGGGGCAGAACAGAACTCAGATAAATTATTTAATAGCATGCACCTTGTGATCAATAGCAGTGCAGG
The DNA here is from genome assembly GCA_004024625.1 of Mellivora capensis. Classification (NCBI taxonomy): domain Eukaryota; kingdom Metazoa; phylum Chordata; class Mammalia; order Carnivora; family Mustelidae; genus Mellivora; species Mellivora capensis. The sequence continues at coordinate 156,841 of PISX010001128.1, read as the reverse complement.
CTAGCTTTGACAGAAACAAAACAATTTCATTTTTCCTTTGTTCTCTCCCTCGCTCACAGCGTGACTTGCAACGAGAGTCAAAACTCTGCTGTTTGGATTGGAGGCGAAGAAAATTGAGTTTCCAGTTCTTGAGATTAGCATCTAATAGTCACCAACTTCTATACTTTTTTTTAAAAATATGTATGCATAATACAAAAGACAGCTCCTAAATGCCTACAAGTCTCTCTCCAGTTACATGGACACATTGATCCTTCTGAATGTGATTATGGTTTGTTTGTTTTTTTTCTTTTTTGGGTCCCTTCTGGCAAATAAAGTATCTCGCTCAGGTCCCAAGTTTGTTGGCATGAAGCGTGAATTAGAAATGTGAGTCCTTATGCCTTTTGCTTCTGATTATCCCATCATGTGACAGTCAGCGACGCCAACGGAGACCACCACAAAAGGACGTTTTTAACTGTAAAGGATATGATGTTTGATTTTTTACGAAATCTTCTTGTCAGCAGGGTAGGAGTGTCTCAGTTCCTTTGTCAATTAACTTGGAAGAAATACGACTGAGACATTCTTTGGGTTTCCAGCCCGATTTCTTCTGGGCAAGGGCCCCGATGTTCTTAGATATATGATATTCCCTGACATTCTTTCCATTCTCGGCCCTGTAGACTAATGGACTCCACGTCACAGAGCTGCTCAGAATGGCCCCGCCAAAGTACCTCGTGTTTCACTTTTGTCCGGGCTTCTTGAAGTCCTAGAACTTCAGTGCAGCCCCACGGCCTGGACTCATCCAGAAGGGCGGCCTTCAGAGGCCATTAGCTGTTTGTTTCTGAAACGTTCCCCTCCCCTGCTGCCCACTCCCTTCCCCGCAGGTCTGGATGACAGACTTTTTTGGCCTGAGGCTCTGAGTCCTCGTTAGCCCTCGGTCTGGGACATGTCCCATCAGCCTGTCTCTGCTGGCGGGAGGCGGGTCCAACCCCCACCCCATGGTTTTGTATGTGAAGGAAAGAAACGACCAGATTTGTTCTGGACACACATAGAGCTGAGCAACGATGGTCCACCTGAACAACTCCTTGCTAGGGCATTTGTCTCTCTAATAAGTGTTCTTCCAAGACCCAGGTCCTGCAAACAAGAAGAATAGACACCCCTCCTTCAGACAGAAGAGGTTCTGTGGGGGAGGGAACACCCCCACCCCGCCATACACATAGTCAGAACAGAGCGATGCGGAAACCAGCCACTCCTGGGTGACAGCATGTCCTCCAGACCGTCCCAGCTCTTCCTCTAGCTCGGGGTGGGAGCTGGGGCAGGACCTTCCCAGGAAGCACTTCTAGCTGCTGCCATATTGTTCCCTGGGGGGGCGTGGAGTTCCTCCATTCAGGTTCCGGCTCAGCTGCCTGCCTTTTCCTCCGGACTCCAGATTTGTAGCAGGGACAAGGACTCTGCCCTATTCCCTGAGAAATTCCGGGTCCAGCCCAGCGCTGGGCACCTGCGGGACACTCAGTGGGTCCTTCTGGAGCCAGCAGGGCCTGAGACCACGATCCTCCTGTCTGGGTGGCCCTAGCAGCTGGCTGCCTTGCCTCACTCCCTTTTTACCTCCTAGGCCGCCTCCTGCCTTAACAAAGAGCTCCTGAGGGGTTTCTCGTGTTTTCCTGAAGGGCAGAATGGGTACCTCCAGGGGAGGTAGGAGAGGACAAAGGATAAGGATTCTCCCCCTGACATCTTCCTGGCTGACGTGACCTCCGCTCCCTGTGACCTCCGTTCCCTGCGGAGCCCATCGGATCTCCACGGTGCCGTCTCTGCCTAACGACATGAAATGCTTGGTGACAGGTAAAGGCAGTGCGTCTCAAGCATTACTGTGTAAAAGGGTCGCCTTGGGGAGTGTGCTGGAAGCAGACTGGAAGGCCCCATGTTCTAGAGACGCTCTGTGGGTTAGGCTGGGGCCTGAGGATCTGCATTTTAATGACAGCTCTGCAGACCTGTGGGTGACAGTGGCTTCAGGACTGGGTAAGTATCTGCTCCCAGACCCTCTCCTGGGAGCCCCCACCCCACATCTCCCTAGAGACACTGCCCGGGGAGCCCCAGGTGTAGCTCCTAGGGTCTCTCCACCCGAGCGGCTAATGGAAACTGGGGGCCCACCCAGAGTGCACAAGGGCAGGGCCCCTCCTCATAGAGCTTCCCATCCAGTGGTCAGGAGCCAACCCCAGGAGCTCTGCCGGCCCTTCTTACAGTTCGGGGCTCCTGGGCCCTGCTTCCTTTCCTCCCTGCCATGGTCCGTGGGTTTCAAGGTCATTGCGGACTCACAGGCTCTTTTTGTGGGGTTCCGCAGCTGGCTTCAGGCTTCGGGGCCCCAGCTGCACCTGCACGGCCTCATGGCCCCCACACCTTGGTGACCTGCTCACCCTGAACCTCCCGACCCTTCCCCGTAAGCAGCTCTCTGAGCGGAGGAAGCAAAACAGTTTTGTTTGATGTATTATAAACCCCCATGTTTCTCACTCACCCCGCAGAACCTCAGAAACTAAGAGAAAAAAGTAAGGCTCCAAGAATCTCCACACGTTCCACATTTAACTTTCACATTCAACCCAACAGTTCAAGGCCAACGTCGCAGAGCTCCGTGCCAGGCGCGTGTGTACAGTCCGTGTCCCCTTCGATGACAAAGCGAGGGCAGCTGCTGTGTCACCTGGATTCCCCATAGTTATCCTGGCGTAGGAGAGTGGGTCTCACATTGGGGGCTTTAAGTGGGGACCCCAACTGCTGGATCAGAATCTCCAGAAGTCTCTGACCTGCATGTTAATACATTTTATGATCAAAAAGTGATACACGGGGATGCCTGAGTGGCTCAGTGGGTTAAGCATCTGCCTTCCGCTCAGGTCATGATCCCAGGGTCCTGGGATCGAGCCCTGCATCCCTGCTGAGCCGGGAGCCTGCTTCTTTCTCTCCCTCTGCCCCTCCTCCTGCCTGTGTTCTTTCTCTGACAAATAAATAAAATCTTTTTTTTTTTTTTAAGTAATGTACCAATGGTTAAAAAAAAAAAAAGTATCATGTAAAATTTTAAAACCTCTATAGGAACTCTAATCTGCACGGACATGGAAACCCTTGGCCTAGACTAACCCTTGGCACCGGACAGCTGCTCAGTAGGTGCTGGATGGAAACTCGGACAACAGAGCCTTCGAGCCCCCCCTGCCCCATCCGTCTAAGACATGCTTCTCCCATTCACAGTCTGAGCCAAGCACAATAAGTAGCAAATCTCAGGGGCAGCTGCAAGGGCCACTCCCGTCATCACTGGGAAGTGGGGCTCTCTCAGAGACAGCCCTTGCATGGGGCCAGCTAACACACCGGAGCTCCCCTGCTATGTGCCCACCTTTCAGTTTTAGTTCCTTTCGGGCTGCGATTCAACTTGTCATTCAAGGTTGTTCAATTTCCTGCTTCTCGTGTTTTAGCAGACTTACAGTGAGACACAGCAGCCAACACAGTGTTCTAGATCTTGCCTGTATAAATAGCTTCAGTTTCCGCAGGTTAAACGCGCGGACTCCTCATCCCACTTCCGTGAGGCAGGCGAGGTCGCTGGATCCCATGACCCAGGCGAGGACAGGAAGCCCCAAGAGACAGATTTGCTCGGTCCAGGCAACTAGCAAGCCACTAGTAAGCAGGCTTTTAATAAAGGTTGTGAGTTCATGTAATGATACGGCTTTTATCTGATTATAAAACTAATACGTGATCATCATAGAGAATTTGGAATATCAGAATATACGAAGAGAAAAAGTAAGATCACTTGTCAGTCTAACCACAGAGAAAAACCTCTGTTTCTTCCCATTTTTCTAAGGTTATGCATATATGAAGATTGTCATTTATGCACATTTTTGCATTTTGCTTATTTTCATTTGATGTTGTAGCAAGGTCATTTTCGTAAGTCATTAAATATTTAATATATTTATTTATTTTAGAGGGGGGGGAGAGAGTGTGAGCAGGGGGGAGGGGCCGAGGGAGAGGATTCAAGCAGACTCTGTGCTGAGTCCAGAGCTGGTCGCCGGACTCTATCTCAGGACCCTGAGATCATGACCTGAAAAAAAAACCAAACGTTGGATGCTCAACCAGCTGAGCCACCCAGGTGCCACAGTTATTAAATATTTTTGAACTCAGCATCTTCATGACTTCCTTCCTAACAGTAATTGCAGAAGTACACAATTGTTCATTTATCCATTTTCTATTATTGTACATTTAAATTGCTCCTAGGTTTTTACAATATTTTAAATTTCTTTTAAAAGATTTTATTTATTTATTAGAGAGAGAGTAAGCACAAGCAGGGGGAGTGGCAGAGGGAGAGAGAGAAGCAGTAGGGAGCCCGATGTGGGGCTCAATCCCAGGACCCCAGGACCATGACCTGAGCCAAAGGCAGATGCTTAACTGACTGAGCCACCCAAGTGCCCCAATTTTTTACACTATTATAAATAACCCTGCAATGAACATCTTCATATTTATTTTTCAAGTCAAGTGTCAATTTTGTTCCTCAAAGCTCTATGAAGTGGGTACCAATTTCAATTTCTTTTTAATGGGTTTCTTCCATCGCTTTGTTATTTTGGCCCTAACATTAATTTCTAAAACTTGATACAAAGTGGAAAGACAGCTCCTCATGTTCCTTCCACTGATTCCATGTCTCTGAGAGCTTTTCTTCCAGACTCATCGGCGGGCAAACCATTTGGAACTGGTCTTCTACAAAATACTATTCATGGCTCTCTGGAGCTTGAGACCAGGAAAGACAAAAGAGGGAAATAAATTATGTAAGGACGACTTTACTGAGAAATTAGGAAGTGACCATGGAACATGAACACCATTTTCCTTCCAGAGAAGGTTCCTTCTACGGGGGCAGAGGCATTTGTTGGATCCTACAGGTTTAGTCAAATCCTCCTCTGTCGGATTCCTGCCACCAGCATGGGCACAGAGAGGCCACCAAAGCAGCTCTGTATTTGGTGGTCAATCATACCTACAGAAAGAGGCAGGTGGCCGGTTCTGGGGTGGGGTTTTTCATTGCTCTGGCGGGAGAGTCACGCTGTCTTGGGGAAAAGAGCATCAGAGTGGAGGGCAGCCAGCCGCTGCTGGGTCAGCTGCCCTGCCCCGACGGCACACCTGCTTCAGAAGGCTGTCAGGCAGCCAGTTCCAGTGGGCTGGAACCCGCTGGTCGCAGAAGGATGGCGTTGCCTCTGCTGGCCAACTGTGTCCAGTGAATCACCTCTGCCATCTGCTTCTGTAATTACCATCAGACTCTCTGTATCCATAATTGCCAAAACATGCAAATAGTCATTAAAATATTGATGAAAGAAAACCCACAATGATTGATCATCACAGAATAGCAGTTGTGAACTGCTTTTATCTCGGGAGAGCTTCGTGGGAAGCCTGAAAAACCTCTCCATCATCACGCTATTTGTGTGTTTGGGGCTGTAATAGTCCTAAAGGGTGACCAGAATCTGAAGAGCTCCCCTGTATTCCTCTCAAAGAGCTGGAGGAGAAAGCCAGCATCTGGGGACTGGGAGCTGGGTGGCCCTCCCCCAAGGTCACATTTCCAGATGTTTTCACTCTGGTGTATGTTTGGCCAAGAAAGAAAAGGAACCTCCAGCAGGGAAGAGAACTCTCCATACTACATTACTGGAACTCGGCAATGTTGTTTTATACCCCCAAAGTTCAGTTGGTGACTGTTGCAAAATGCCAGGCCAATAATTTTTATTTTAGTAACGACTCCCTAGAACTACCCTGTGCACTGTCGACTGGAAAAATGGAATCATAAACACCTGAAATGAGGATCTTAGGCAGAAGAAATAAAGCCCAAAACACAATTCTGAGTCTTCCATTGCTTTAGCCTGAATCCAATCTTTCTTTATTGATGGGCTGTTGCCTTTCTTATATTAGAAATTCCTCCTTCCCTCCAACTTGGATTCCATTTCAGCACCGGAGCTATTACTTTTGTTTTCCTGTGGAATTGGTAACGGCTGGATGTGAGAACCTTCTGGACGGGCCGCTCTTGTCGCTAAATGGCTCATCTGGGGCTCTCTGGGTGATGGATGGCTCTTAAACAGTTTCCCTCTGGTAATGCAAACCAGCCGAGGCGCGAAACGAACCACAGACTCACATTCGTGCACACCAGGCATCCGTCTTATGGGAACGAGAGTGACACAGCCATCACCAAGCTCGGAGTAATTACCAGCCTTTTTCTGGAATGCCGACATCGAAGTTGGGAGTTTCAGACCCGCTGCCCAGTATGGTGGCCGCCATCACCTGTAGTTTCTGAGCGCTCAGCTGTAGCTAGTCTGAATCGGGATGCTTTGCGAGTGTAAAAAATACACACCAGATTTGAAAGACTTAGTACAAAAAGGAGAGTATAAGATATCTCAGTACTAAGTTCTGATTACCTGTTCAAATGAGAATTCTCTGAAGAACTGGGTGAACTAAAAATATTATTAAAATCCATCACACTGGGACGCCTGGGTGGCTCAGTTGGTTGAGCGGCTGCCTTCGGCTCAGGTCATGATCCCAGCGTCCTGGGATCGAGTCCCACATCGGGCTCCTTGCTCGGCCGGGAGCCTGCTTCTCCCTCTGCCTCTGTCTGCCTGTGCTCGCTCTCTCTCTCCCTCTGTCTCTGACAAATAAATAAATTAAAAAAAAAAAATCCATCACACTGTTTCTTTTTACAGTATACATCGGCTACTAGAGAATGTAAATCGGCATCCTTGTGTTTGTAGCTCACGGTATATTTCTGTGATATGGTGCTGGTTTGGGCGGTCAGAACTATCCATTGGAATTTAGTGGAGAATCTCCATATGTTATTTATTGGGGTGGTGGTGGGAAGGGCTGGTCCCAGGTCTCTGCCTGGATGTGCGCAGCACCAGCCCTCACGCTGGTGTGGGTCCTTCATTTCTGGTCTCCTACCTGCTCGCAGATCCGTCTAATGTTCTCACTTTTCTCAGTGGTATGGGAATGAAAGCAGGAAGTCTGCAGAGACGGGTCCAGCTCCCGAGAGGCGTACCACACACCCTTTAAGTATCTTGACACTCAAGTTATTTTTAGAGCTAACTTCGCAAGTAAGAACCACCACAGCCCTGCCCCTGGAATAAAATTTTGCTTTTTTTCTCAGTCTTCGGCCTAACACAATCTGGACACACATCTAACCGCACAGCTCCAACAAATGTGAAATTCCACGCTTTAGCTCTGACCGCTCAATTTCTGTCCATTTATATAAAAACTCTCACATATCAGATGATTCACTGGAGACTAAAATCCAAAGATGGCAAAAATCAAGTTTCTTTTGTCTCTTATCAGAGCAGCCCCTGTGAGTTCTAAGAGCGCCAGGCTTCTCTCTCAGAGCCACAGTCTGACCCCCACCCCTCGACTGTGCACCTGCCACAGCCTTCCCCAGGATGTCTGGCTTCAGCTTCTCCCTCTCCAGAACCCCCTCGCTCGCCGCTGGAGAAATTTCTGTCCTGGCTACAGCAAGCTCAGAGCTCTACTAGGCCCCACTTGTACTGCATTGCATTCAGCTCTCCTGAGGACAGACGGTATTATCGCGTCCCTGATCTGGACAAGGGGACCCCGAGGCCGGAGGGCCGAGCACTCAGCCCAGATCACGGCAGTGAGGGGCAGCATCAGGGTCCTGACTGCCTGCCTCCAGGCCTTTCCATGCGGCTTGGCTTCACGTCTCTCATGCAGCAATCCCTCCGCACCCAGTTCCCTGGCACAGACCGGCCTCCCCTCCAAAGCAAGCCTCCCCCCACCTTAATTCCCCCCCGCCCTGCCCGACTTCTTGCAGGCTTCAGCTCACCTGGAATCCACCTAGACCCACCCTTGGCCTGATCCCCCTCCGGGGTGACCTTCCCCTCCCAGCACCCTCCACCAAGCTCAGGTGTGCCTGAGGACCTCAGCTGTCACCTCCTGCTCAAAGCCCCTGCTCCTGGCACCCACCGTCCCCGTCCTTGGAGGCGAAGGGACTGGCCTGCCTACTCGGAACTCTTCATCTGTAGCTTTCCTTTGAAATCTGAGAACCTCTTTGACTCTTCATACAAATCCCTGATGTTTTCGCAAAGGAGGGCGAACGTTTTTACTCCTTTCAAACCCTGCTTGACCCCCTGGATTCCAGACCACCCCTGCCCGGCGGTGAGGAGAATGCCATCACCCAGCTCTGCCTCAAGGAACCCATGTCCCCTGCGCAGTGGGTACCCGCGTGGCCTCAACTCCTGGCTCTGCTGTTTACTAGCTGAGAGACTCTGAGAAGTTCCTGGTCCCCTTCGAGCCTCAGTTTCTCCAGCTGTAAAACGGTAAAACAAAAACAGCGTCCGAGAAGTACTTTGGCTGAGAGAAGCAAATTAGCCACAGAAAGCTAGCTCGTGTCCCTGTATTTCCCTTTCCCGTCATCCGATCCTGAAACAACGCCTCCCTTCCACTCTCTGGCCCTCCACTCCGCATCTCCTCAGTCAGCTGGTGTCCTCCTGTCTTCTGAAATGCAGCTCAGACTTGTTTTCCCCACAAACTCTCTCTTGATTTCTCTCCCCGGCTCGTGGTTTCCTCTGTCCTGTCCCATCCATGGTGCTCAAGCCCGGGGTGGTTTTTGCCACTCCCCCCAGGGACACTTGGCCCTGTCAAGAGACAATTTGCTTTTGGGATGGGGTCCCAAACATCTGCCAATACCGGGCATCCCCCACCCCCACCCCGCAGAGAATTCTCTGGCCCCGCAATGTCAACAATGCAAAGACCGTCACCCTGCACTAAAGTCATCGGTCAATGTTAATGTTCCTGTTTAACGACAAAAATGACAGCCTTCCTGGCTGTCTGAAGCCAAGGAGAGATGCCTCAGGAGGAACTAAACCTGATAACACCTAGATCTTGGGCTTGTAGCCTCCAGAACTGTGAAAAAATAAATTTCTGTTGTTAACAAAGAAAAAAAAAAAAACCCTTCGGTGGTTTCACTGGTGCATGCCAGCCTCCTGCTAGGTTTCTTCTGGTTCTTCCACAGAACCTAAGACACTGCTGTGCTTAAAATAGATTGATTAATTGATCACGATCAATTTTCTACCTAAACAGTGAGCCAGGAATATTTTTTAACGAAGGTATGGGGTATGGCATCACAAGATGAAAAATAGCCACATAAATGTTTGAAACATCCTGTGCTGGTCGAGAGAAAAATGCAGAAGTCTAGTCACCAAGCCCAAGTCTGTCCCACCACAGGAGGGGCTGGGGGAGTCAGAGAGCCCCCCTCCCCCCACCCCCGTCAACATCAGACACAGTTACACAAGCCACCTCTTCGTGACCTCTTTCTTATCTGTGTTCTTTTCTGAGAACGTGACCGTTTGGTTGGTATTCGTGGGATTAATATCCTAGAAGACAGCCAAACCTGGTCGTCCAAATCTTAGAGAAAACATGTCTTTTTTCTAGAATGGAAGTGGCAGCCGGGAAGGTGCATCAGGGATCTAAAACTGATGTCGAGGGACGCCTCGATGGCTCAGCTGGTGACATGTCTGACTCTTGATTTGGGCTCAGGTCATGATCTCAGGGTCGTGAGATCGAGTCCCACGTCTGGCTCCACACTGAGCACGGAGGCTGCTTAAGATTCTCCCTTTCCCTCTCCCTCTGCCCCTTCACCCCCGACTCATGCTCTCTGTCTAAAGAAATAAATAAAATTGATGTCGAGTTGTTTAAGGCACAGGTAAACAGAACGCCTGGCAACTGTTCCCTAGTCTGCCACAGGTCTTTCCTGCAAAGATGATAACTAAACAAAGAGTGGGAAGAAAAGACCTTCCTTCCCACCAGCACTTCCCGCGGCAGCACCATAACTGGGTGGGGGGTTTCTGTGGAGCCCAGTGACCAAGCCCCCGACCCACTCCTGCCCAAGGTGAGGAAGTTGAGAAAAGGCAGTGAAGCCGTAGGCATCCTTGTTACTTGTAACAAACCTCTCTGTGCAGATTGTGGAACAGAGGGCAGCCCCATCCCAAATCCCCATACTTCATTTGTTGGCTCGAAAAGCCTAGAATTCCAATCTATTACAGAGAGCTGCACGCATTTGGGGTGGAATTTGTAATAATAATTAGACAAAAGCTCCCTGACTTGGCGAGAGGGGTGCTGTCCTTCCAGACGACGCCCAGACGACGCTCTGAGTTCAGTAAGGCGGGCCCGGACCACCGGGGCGTTACACAAACTGGAAAAGAAACTCATTAAGGATCAGAGGCTACCATTCCGAGCAGGCCTTTTCTCTGGGTGTTTGCAACATTCTAAATCAACCATGTTGTCTGCCATCTGATGGCTGCCACATCCAGTCAGGAAGTTGTGGCCTGGCTGACCCCTGGCCTGGCCAGCTCTCACCCTCTCACCCTCTCACATGGGTCCATTACACCCGAGTGAAGGTCGAAGATTTACATCTTGTAAAACAGATGCCCCAGGGGGGTCCTCCTGCTAGGACTTTTGGCTCTGGAGGAGCGTGGGACAGACATACATGAGGAGGGTAATCCCCACTGTGGGGGACGGACAGCAGCTCCCGCTGCTTCAAGCGTCAGCAATCCTATGATATGAGGTGAAAGGCAAACTTGTCCCATGAGGCACCGGAAGGCAAGCCTGCGTCCCCCCAGGTCTCAGGCTCTGTCGCAGTCCCCTGATTCGGACACTCTGGGCTGCGGGGTGAGGCATCTGTCTGAACAGGCCCTTCGGTGATTCTGCTGCGTGTTCAGGTGTCAGAACCGGTGGCCTCATCCACAGCACAGAATCTCACTGTATTAAAAACTTTAATGTCGGGGTGTCTGGGTGACTCAGTGGGTTAAGCCTCTGCCTTCGGTTAATGTCATGATCTCGGGGTCCTGGGATCGAGCCCCGCATCGGGCTCTCTGCTCAGCGGGGAGCCTGCTTCCTCTTCTCTCTCTGCCTACTTGTGATCTCTGTCTGTCAAATAAATAAATAAAATCTTAAAAGACAACCTTAAATATCATTAAAAACAAAAATGATTCCGCTCAGGTATTCCAGATGATTCCATCATTTACAACTTTACAATGACTTTGATAGAAATGAAAAGAACTCTGCTAAGAGTATAATTTCCATTATTATAGTGGTTCGTGCTGAGTAAGGACTCAAGTATATGTTGAATACATGAAAAATGAATGGATGTATGAGGTTCTTTGAAGAAATGGTGACGTTAAGAGCCATTCTCCCAAGCTTTACTCCAAAGTGATCCGAAGCAAGATAGACAATACCAATACCTCTGAGAGATTCTAACAACTATTTAGGTCCAGTTCTGGGTCCTTTAAGTCTGTGATGCCTAATATGCTAGCCAATAGACACACATGAGCCCCAGGTATGTGAGTAGTCTACACTGAATGTAAGTAGGCCACGCAGAAGATGCTGTGAATGCAAAATAACACTGGGAAGATTCAATACCAAACATTTTTTTAAAAAAGGAATGTAAAATGTTTTGTTAGTACTTTTTGATATTGAATGTGTGTTGAAATGATAATATTTTGGATACACTGGGTTGAAGCAAATGTAGTATTAAAATTAATTGTACCCGTTTCTTTTCATTTTTTAAATGTTACTACTGGAAAATTGACAATTACATATTTGGCTTGCATTATATCTCTATTGGATGTGCTGCTCAGTATTTTTTTTTGAAGATTTTATTGATTTATTTATTTTAGAGAGAGAGAGAGAGTGAGGGGAGGTACAGAGGGAGAGGGAGAGAATCTCCAGTAGACACTGAGCAGAGTGTGGAGCCCACTGCAGGGCTTGATCTCACGACCCTGAGATCATGACCTGAGCTGAAATCTGAGAGTCGGACGCATCACCATCTGAGCCACCTGGGTATCCCTGGGCTGCTCAGCATTGCTCCAAGTGTGTTACGTCTAGCTGTGTGAGAGCCGCAGGAGGCTTCAGTCCACTTCTACTCTACTGCTTTCTCTTGAGTATAAGGAGCAACCCATCCATCACTCACTCAAGGACCCTTGGATTTCAAGTTCCCATCCTTAGAAGAAAATAAAGAGATTTTTCTAAAGTGAGCACTCTAAATTTTGATGGTAATGCAGCACTCATCCACTTGTCTTGTTTTCTCCTAGACAGTCTTCATCTACAGTCTCCAAATAAATGGTCTTCACTTCTGCCCACTTCTGTAAGTTAGAGTTTTCTTTTGGGGGCCTATGCAAGTAAATCTGGATAAATGAAAAATGTGAGGAATTTTTCCCTCATGAGAGGGGCTCCCCCATTCTCCCACGGTATGCCTCCTACCCTCTGACTGCTGGCTGCAAGTAAGCCCTCACACCCACCCCAAACTCTGGATAAATCAGCAGATGTTAATCTATTCCTAGTCTTAGGCAACCATTCCGAACCGCAGAACTTGCCCACCAGAAACAAAATCACAGTTTATCTACCTCCCATAGGTTAGTCAGTCTTGAGTTTCCCCGGGCACAGAAGGGAAGGGAGCTAGAGCACACGTTCACCCCACTGCCAAAACTGGCTGTCAGTCCCTACCCTCCAGCATTAGATTCTAAAGGAGGAGGGAGAAAGATCACTTGGAAAGCCAACAGTGAGTTGGTTTGATTATAACAAAGTTTCGGAGGGAGATCGTTGTGGCAAAGTTTTGTTTTGTTTTGTTTTAAAAGATTTTACTTATTTATTTGACAGATGGAGATCACAAGTAGGCAGAGAGGCAGGCAGAGAGAGAGAGGAGGACGCAGGCTCCCCACTGAGCAGAGAGACTGATGTGGGGCTCGATCCCAGGACCCTGGGATCATGCCCTGAGCCAAAGGCAGAGGCTTTAACCCACTGAGCCACCCAGGTGCCCCTGTGGCAAAGTTTCATTGACTCTCAGACCCCACTGACATCACAGACCATGAAAGCTTATAAACGACATAGGGGCATCAAGGCCAGGTAAGGGATAAGCAGAGACACCAAGAGTAGGTTATTCAACAAGGGGCTCTCGGTTAAGTCGTATCCCTAGCGTAGACTCCAGCCACAAAAGATGCAAAACATGCAGATGTTTCATGAAGCAGAATGTGGGAGCGTTCCCTAGACTTTAAAAAAAAAAGAAAAAAAGGAAGGAAGGAAGGAAAGAAGGAAAGAAAGAAAAAAAGAAAGAAAGAGACAGGAAGGGTGGGGGGAGAGAAAGAGAGAAAAGCTCTTCCCAAGAAAACTTCAGGGAGCTCCTACTGCTTCTTTGACCAGAGCATTCTCTTAAGTCTCCTTTCCTGCCCCGCTGGGCCCCTAATCCTTGGCTGGCCCTGCACCTGCTCAGTGGGTCTCCTCCCAGCCCCCACCCAGCCCGCCTTCGGCCCTGGTCTATTTCCTCTCTCCTCACTGGGTGCTTTGTTTCCTTTGATTGCTGAGCCGCCTTTCATGCTACTCTACACTTTAATGAGAAAATGCCTCCCACTTCCAGGCACAAAGAACCTTCCCACTCTTCTGATTAACCTCCTCCAGCGGGATTTCTTTCCTGAAAAGCCATTCTCGTTCTCCCCTCCTCCTCGTGCCTTGCACGCTCACCAGTGCGGCCGCCTTGCTGTTCCAGAGCCTGTTGTGCCCAACACGCCCTGCTGGTTCTTGGATGAAGCGCGTTATCGTTGACTTCCCCCTAAAACCGATCGACTGACTCACTCCCTCAGTCGGAAGAGCCATCGTTCCGTCATTTTGCGTCACCCTCCCAGGGACGGCCAGTTAAAGGAAGAATGACGGTACTGTTCCCGGGAATCAACTTATCTCCTGTTTCATGCACACAGTTCACTTGCGGGGTTTACACGGGTGTGCGTGCAGCTCTGCAATCTAAAATTATTCCCAGAATATGTCATTCTTCTTGTTTAAGTAGTTCACAGGCTAAATGACCTAGAATATTCAGGTTCCTGGATTTTCATGGTCAAGCCAAGGAGGAGGAAGGATTTATTTCTAGACTCATAGGGTGATAACATTGGAATGGATCTTTGCACTCAGAGGGTCTATTTGACATGCACTAAAATCGAGGCTCAGAGAAGTTAAAACACTTCTCAGGGTCATACAGCAAGTGGAAGAGCTGGGATGCCGACTCAGGCAACATAGCTCAAGAGCCTGGGCTCATAACCGTACACTTTACTGATAATAAAAGCACACAGGGACTTTGGAATCCGTAAAGTACCACCAAAAGAGAAGGTATTTATCATACAGTTATCATTAGTAAGTGAAAAGATGCCACTCACAGGCACTGCCAGGAGACTTCTACACGGAATGCTCAAAGTAAATGAATTTGTAGTTAGCCAGACTCCTGAAATCCTGGCAGTCCGCGGAGCTTAGGAGGAGAGGAAGCAAACACTGTCTGGGAGGAGGAACGGAAGAGCCTGGGCGCCGTCCCCGGCTGAGAGCGAGAGGCACCAGGGCTGTGCTTCTCGGCTTCCAAGGGGCTTGTTAAAAATGCAGATTCAGAGACGGTAAGTGGGGTGCACCCTGAGGCTCTGCACTTTTAATAAGCTCCCGGGAGATGTTATAGCAAGGATTTAGGGACTCCGTTTCAGAAGAAAAAGGGCAAACGATAGCTATCTGCACCTGTCTCCCTCTGAGCCTCAGCTCACTCTGCAAACCGAAGGAGTGGTCCAGGGTGATCTCCACGATTGCTGAGTCCCCTTGAAGCTGGAATGTTCTATGACTCAGAGCACTGCTGAGGACAGGCCCACCTGGAGTCCGGGAGGTGGGTTCCCCCAAGCTCTTTCATCAACAGGATCTGCCCAGCTCAGTGTAGCTGGCTGGGGAAGGGAGGGCCTCCAATTTCCATGAACGCACACCCGACCCTTGCTCTTTCCTCTAGGCCTGTTCTTAAACCACGGGGTCCCGATTTCTCCATTGCTTTGGGGCCACCTGGGCCTTTTCTTCCCATCCTTAAAGCTTCTGGCTTCCTCTGCCCTCTTGTAGCTGGCCTGTTCCTCACCCTGGTTTGGTCATCTTCCCCGCTGCCCAGCCGTGTATATGAGAGTGGATTATAATTACAATACGTTTCTTCTTTCTTCCTTCTTTTCCTTTTTCCCCTTCCTCCCTCCCTTCCTTCTGGCAATGTGTGTCAATACTGCTGTGTGCCATCATGTTGCTGATCTAACAGACTCTAAAGAATGGGACACTCATGTGGTGAGAGAGAGAGTCCCCTCATCTGCCATGAAGCAATACCTTCGCTTCGAGGGAGGGTTCATGAATTCTCTAGAATGGATTCTAAACCTGTACGTGTGGACACTTAGGTAAGTAAGTCAAACCTTCAACTTGTTAAGACTTATTATATTAAAAGAGACACCCAGTGGCTTCAGGTCACCAAAATACCCATGTGGATTTAGGAATTCAGATTCGGAGGCTCAGGGCAGTGGGGACAAGAAAGTGTGACCTCAGCAAGTGCCCCTGGCTCGGTTTCCCCTCCTATCCAAGGGAGGAAAATACCACTGGCCCCCCACAAAGCTGTCTGGAGGACAGTGAGGCAGGCGGTTCTATGACACGTGCCCGCACAGGAGGGCAGCTGCTGGGTGCTTTTCCCCGTCGTTCTAATTCTCCACTCCAACCATCACAGGAAACTGTCCTAACCTCACAAACAAGCAAATGCATTCACATCCAAAACTGGCCTCGGGTCCAACACATGGTACACTCCCCCAAGTTCGCGTTTCTACAGGAAGAAGGAATAACATAGGCTTCAGTGAACATCCTGGATGAAAAACACCCAGCCTCCCAGATCCTACGGAAAAACAAAAATCTCTGGCTCCTTCCTTCCCTCAGAACTAGAGCCTTCAAAATCTTGTGGTATTTCCCCAAATACCACAATTTTGAATTGTGACATCTGGTTCCCAGCTCTCCTAGGCCTGGATTTTCTTTTTCTTTCTTTCTTTTTTTTTTTTTTAAAGAGACAATCAGGAATTTTGACATTCTGAGTTGCCACCCCGAGTTGGTGTGGGAGAATCACTGCCCACCCTTCCCTGGCATCCGTATGCTCTAGATGATTCTAGCATTTTCCCTCAAACAAGGACATCTACTTTTTGTTTTAGTCCTCGGATGCCATTTTCTTCAAATGTCTTGTCTCTTCCAGACTGTATTTCAGATGTGGTGGGACACCCTGCTCTCCCTCCCCTTAACTACTTCACGAGCATCACGGGACATCAGCCCGAGTCCCAATGGACAGAAGGCCCCTGGATCTGCAGGCGGTTTCAAGAGGGGCATTAGGTTGTCTAGACTTTCCCTATGTTTCTACTCTCTCCACTGAACTGGGATTTGAGAAGCAGGCCCAATGGCCACAATGTGCTGGACACAGCTCTCTATTTCTAGGCCATGGGTGACGGAGGAGTCAGCCAACAGGACGGGAAAGCTGGATGATGTCGACAGTCTGGGGGAGAGAAAATAACTTAGGGGGAGCGGGAAGTGCTACTTGTTCCAGTAAGACCAGAAATCTGTTGCTCAGGGCCTGACTCCCCAGAACAGTGAGATGGTGGGCGGTGGTTAAAAGCAATTGGGGAGGGGGCGGGTAATGGGAGACGGGCCTGCGTTCCTAGCTCTGGTCAAATGACCTTTGGCCAATCACTTTCCTTTCTGAGCCCTGGCTTTCCTGGGAATAAAACAGGAAATGAACGGGGCAGGAAGCAAGCAGCTGGGGAGAGAGGATGGCAAAGGCGGAAGGAATCCCACCCAGGCAGGTGTAGTTCAAGTCTGAACAGAGTTCCCAGGGCTGGCCAAATGTTCATGAAAAAACGAAATGTCCACGGCAGAGAACAATTACACAGATACACTGGGAAGATTTCGGAGGTGAGCAGAGATATTCAAACAGGATCTGGGGGAAAGGAGCAGAAAATATCACCTTCTGGAAAGAAAACTGGCAAAACCCAATCAAATTAAACCACCAGGGATCCTGCTCCTTCTCTTTCTGGATGTTCTATACTGTGGGCATCTAGAATGTATTACCCAAGGTGACTCCACGTGTCAGGAAAGTTTAACCACATATCCATCACAGACAATAGATGTAGCCCGAGGCCAAAAATAAATGGAACCATCACATTTTAAAGCAATATTATGGTGAATATTACCAGTAGAAATAACCAACACAAAAAGAAACCAGTATTGACTTCAAAACATGAAATCACCAGGAAAATCTGTCTTAGTAGAAGTCATAGTTCTGTAAGAAAATTCATAATGGCAACTTTCAGGATATAAAAAAGACCTGAACAAGAAAAAACTCTTAGTTATAAATTTCATGCAGAAAAAAATTACTCCAATTAAAATGATTTTAGTAAAATCATTTTAGTAAAACATCAAGATGGGAGAAAATTGGAAATAGTGGAGCTTTACAATACAGAACATTGATAAAGGTCTTCAGTTGGCTTAGAGTAATCTCAGAAAGTAGTTTCTTCAACAAAAATCCATCAATGTTGTTAAAATCCAATTAAATTGTTTCTACTCTTAAACATAGAATTAAGATGTCTCTAGGGGGAAAGAAACCAAAAAACAAAAAACAAAACGCCAGCAAGTCAAGTTGGCGGGTGAAGACATCCTGTTCCCATGGAACTCTTCCCAGGAATCACACTCTGTGGGATGGGGCATAACTGAGGCTGGTTGGCCAGTGTTTCCTCGGGTCAGGAAACCATCCTGCTTCCTAAACATCTCATCTAAAGGATATCCAGACCAAGGACTAATTTGAGAAATAATGAAAGGGAAACTTTCATCTTAGAAATGGTGGTTGGTTCTGTGTACTTCAAGAAAAGTTGTTGATGGGAGTCTGGCGAAAGATTAGGGGGTAGGGGAAGAAGAGAAAGAGGAGGAGTGAAGTGGGGGAGGAGGAGGGAGAGAAAGAGGAAGAGAGAGGGGAAAGGAGAGAGGGAGAAAGAGACAGAGGGAGACAGACAGAAGGAGACGGAGAGAGAAGGGAGACTCGCATGCCTACCACATCCCTCCTGCTCTAACTGCCGGATAAAAGGGGCAGAGTGAGGCAACAATTCTTCAGATTCTGCCCCTGCCACAGCCCAGGTGAGGTTTTTGAAGACCGCCCTACTTCCTTGGATCAGATTCAACCCTCCCCAAGCAACCATATGATCCTCGGTCAATTTAACATCTTTGTCTTTTACAGATCCTGCCTTTGGTGTCATACCTAAGAACTCCGGTGTGTCAGGGTTACGGTGACACAGGGAGAGATCTTCCTAAGGAACCAGCCTCGCTTTGGGATCCCGACAAGCTGAGTTCGCATTTCGGCTCCTCCCGGATTCCCTCTCTTGGGGTCCTCTGGACTGTCATGAGACATGGGAAGAGGCAATACGCATAATGAAAAAGAGAGAGGCAGACCCACCGCCCTCCCCCATTTTGATCCCTGGAAAGGTCTAGCCCTACTTGAAATGCTTTGACCCAGTGACACAGTCTCATCATTTCTTTCGAACCCTGAACCCATTGCATAGTATCTTATCCTCCCTGAGTGAACCGAAAAAACGGAGTTTCCCAAGTGTCATGTTTCCAAGCAGGACTCCAGTGACCCCAGTGAGACCTCCCTGCACCCCTCCCTGACCCGCCCCACCACCGCCATCCTGGGATGTCTTTTTAGCTGCAAAGTAATGAACCAGGAAAGGTCTTTCAGAAAAAAAGAAGAGTAAGGCCTTTCAAGAGACGTAACAGACTCTGAGACAGAGAGCGCCCCCCTCTTCTTCACCACCCCTGCCCCTCCCGAAACCTGAAGACGGGGAAGCTGGTCCCCTCCACCCCTTGGCACAGCTTCATTCATTACGCAGATGGCTGGTTTCAAGCGGCTACCATGGGCTTCTATAAGGAGAGATCTATAGACAATTAGAATTAATAACTAATAATAAGAAGTTTTCAAATCTAGTTTTCATTTTTTCCTTCTTCAGTTAGATAGCACAAAACCAATGTGCTAAGACTTCATTGAGACATAATCTTATTCTCCACAGCCAAGCAACACACGGAAGGACTCCTAATAAAGAATGAGACCAGCTCAGCCATTTCGTCCTATCACGTGGCAGGTGGAGAATTCTTTTATGACAGTCTATGTATGTGGGAGGTGAGGAGAGAGCTGGCTGGGAAAAGAGAAGAATTTTTCTTTTTAAAAATGCAAAAACCAAAGCCCACAACCATTTACTGAGCTGATCCTGAGAAGAACCTTATAGGATAAGGGTTATTATTCCCATTTTAAAACTAGCCTAACGCCATACAACCAGAGGCGAGTGGGCCTTCTTCTTCTGCTACTCCATCTTCCTCCTCTCCCCTTCTACTCCTCCTCTTTTTCGGACAGTTTCTTGTGCTGTAACTTACCACCCTAACAGTTGTCCTCTGGAAGCATGCAGTAACATGACCTTTCATTAATGCACCGGGCTGTGCCACCAGTACCCCAGTCCACTCTGAGACCGTTTTCACTATTCCAGGAAGCAAGTTCTCTCACGTCCAAGTGCAGCGACCCTCACCCATGCCCCCACCCCAGGCAATCACTCCTCTGCTTTCTGTCTCTTAAGCCATTTCATACACACGGAACCACACAACAGGTAGCCTTCTGATCCGGCTTCTTCCATTTGGCGTGGTTTCCCCACTAATCCATGTTGTAGCAAATGTCCGCACGGGGCTCCTTTTCATCACTTACTGGTATTCTGCCGTGTGGCTATACCACGTGTGGTTCATCGGTTTGCCCACTGAGGGACATTCGGGTTATTTCCAGTTTGGGGGTGTTATACAACGCACACCAGGGATACAGGTTTTCGTTTACCTTGGGTATACACCTAGAAACAGACTTGTCGGGTTATATGGTAATCTATGCTTAAAGTCTTGAGGAATCCTGAGGACGTGTTTTCTAAAGTGGCTGCACCATTCTACCCCACCGGTCATGCATGAGGGTTCCAATTTCTCCAGGCCGTCACTGACATTTGTTATTGTCAGTCTTTCCAGTTAGAGCCGTTCCAGTGGGTGTGAAGTGGTATGTCACTGTGGCCTTGATTTGCATTTCCTTCTTTTCTTGTGTTCATTGGCCATTTGTAGATCTTTTTTAGAAAAATGTCTGTTCAAATCCTTTACTCATTTTTAATTGGGTTGTTTTTCGTATTATTGAGTTGTAAGAGATCTTAATATATTCTAGATACAAGTACACGATCCTTTTATCAGACATATGATGTGCAAATACTTTTTCCCAGTCTGTGGCTTGTCTATTTTCTTAATGGTATATTTTGAAGCACAAAAGGTTTTAATTTGATGAACTTCAATTTATTATCTTTTTCTTTCTACAGATCATGCTTTTGGTATCTATGTAAGAACTTTTTTTTTTTTTAAGATTTATTTATTTGAGAGAGAGAGAGCGAGAGAGAGAGCATGCATGTCCATGGTGGGGGGGAGCAGGGACAGAGGGACAGGGAGAGAGAGAATCCTCAAGCAGACTCTGTGCTGAGCATGGAGCCCAGGAGGGCTCAGTTCCAGGACACTGAGATCATGACATGAGATGAAATCAAAAGTTGGTCCCTTAACTGACTGAACCACCCAGGCATCCCTTTGTTAAGAATGCTTTGCCTAACCAAAGGTCATGAAAATTTTCTCTATGTTCCGTTAAGAAGTTTTAGAATTTAACCTCTTACATTGAGGTCTATGATCCATTTAGAATTAAATTTTGTGTATGGTGTGAGGTAAGGATTCAAATTCATCTTTCTACGTATGGATGGCTGATTTCTTTATTTGTTATGGGTTTCTTCAGCTTTTCTATTTCTTTTTGAGTCATTCTTTAGGTAATTCTGGCTTGCTGAGAATTTGTCCATTCATCTACGTTGTCTAATTTGTGACATAAAGTTGAAATCCTTTTAATACGCTAGGGTCAATAGTGATGCCTCTGTTTCCCTTCCGGATTTTGGTAATTTGTATCTTCTCTGTGTCTTTTTTTGGAAGGGGTGGCAAATAGTATAAAGATTTGTCAATTTTGTTAATCTTCTAGAACTAACTTTTGGTCTCACTGATTTTCTCTGTTGTTTTCTGTATTCTATTTCATTGATTTCCACTCTCATCTTTTTTTTTTCTTTTAAAGATTTTATTTATTTATTTGTCAGAGAGAGTGAGTGCAAAATTGGGGGAGCAGCAGACTGGGGGAGAAGCAGGCTCCCCACCCCACCCCCCGAGCAAAGTGCCAGACTGAGGACTGATAAAAGACTTGATCCCAGGACCCTGGGATCATGACCTGAGGTAAAGGGAGATGCTTAACCAATGGAGCTACCCAGGTGCCCCTCCACTCTCATCTTCAATATGGTCTTACTACAGCTTGCTTTTAGTTTGCCCTTTTTCTAGTTTCTTAAGGGGAAACTTCAGTTACTGATTTTTTCCCGTACTTCACTCCAAAGCAAATTAGCCCCTCAGGCAGGTAAGCTACTGGTTTTCAGAGTCTGCCCTGTCCAGCTAGAACTTCCTTACCTTTGAAATTCAGGTGGGCACTAGACCAGCCCCAGGTGAGACTATCACAGACACCCACTATTCTTATCCAAAGTCCACTAGATTTTCATGAATAACTGTCCCTCAACACAGTTGAATTCTAGACCTATGAAATGGCTGTGACTGTTTTGTCCAGTTTTCTTGTTGTCTCTTTGTGATAGAATATGCAGAGCCACTCAAGTCTGCCATGCTATCCTGTCTTTAGAGAACCTCCACTCTCCCTTCTTTGAAACAAGATTTGGTTTCATCCTTTACCTCATCTAGTACTTTCACAGATTCTGTGTCTCAGGGGGCATAGGGCAGAGCTGGTTTTAAAAATATTCATGTTGAAAAAACCACTCTTAAGTTATCAACTCAAAGCCAAAGGGAAAAAAAAAAAGCACTTTAGTAGATCACTCAACTTCCTCAATATTAACAAGGATGAACAGAAATTCTGTGCCTCTTAGAATCTGCATTTGTGATAGAGAATTTCAATGGCACTCTTTGTCATCCCCAGTTCCCAATCTTGCTGATTTCACAGATGCTCCTTGCGCTATCTGAGAGGCAGGAAAGAAAATAGGATTGCAGCAGGAAAATGCTTCAAGGCCAGTGTAAAGACCAAGGTACTCAACACACTGCTTGAGTAGAGGGTTTTCAAGCTGTGTGCTGAGGTGATGTGTACAGGCTATGCAATTTCCAGAGGCCCAGTTCTGTTTCTAAAGGAAACTGAGCCAGTCTCCTCCCCAAGACATGACATCCTGGAAAGAATAAAGGCTGAGACCCAGGAGACCTGGGTTCAAGCCTCTGGCTCTGCCACTTCCTCCCATTTAACCTCCGTGGGGCTCTGTTTCCTTATTTGCAAAATGAATGTCATAATAAAGTCTTCTTCCCAAACTTACTTGGGTATGGTTAATTCAGTGATAATCATGGATGGCCTTTACAAAGGACTCAAATGCTATAAATATAAGGCTTTAAATTATGAATTAATATATAATTAATGTCTTGAAACCCCAAGGCATCTTGGCTAAAAAAGAGACTGTCTCTCCACTGCTGATTCTTCCTTCCTCTGCTTGTCTGCCTTGGGACACAAGAAGGCTGCAGCCCAGCAGACCACCACCATACACTCCCGTCATGAACTCCTTTACTGCTCCCCTTCCACACAGCCGGAAGGAAGGATGGAGGCAGATGCCCAGAAGACATAGCCATGCTTGGGTACCTGGAGAGGGCAGTCCACAGCACATGCTGCCTCTCAGAACCCACGCTCCTATCTCTTGACACTGGAAAGCCGAGGCCTTTTGGCTGAGTGAGGCTGGGAAGAGAAACCCACAGGGTAGGAGGAACAGCAGGAGGGAAGTGTCAGATGGGTTTTCATGCTAAGCTTTACATTCACACA
Source organism: Mellivora capensis (assembly GCA_004024625.1). Classification (NCBI taxonomy): domain Eukaryota; kingdom Metazoa; phylum Chordata; class Mammalia; order Carnivora; family Mustelidae; genus Mellivora; species Mellivora capensis. The sequence goes on along the minus strand of PISX010001128.1, from coordinate 134,106 downwards.
GAGTCACCACAACCCCCTGCCACACTTGTCAAATTATCATAGTGTCACTGCAAAGCTATGCGTTCACAAATGTACTTTTAAGAGCGAGAAGTTCTCTTTTTAACTAAAAAGGGAACATTAAAAGTTTACCCTGTGGGGGTTAGGATTTGTTTTAATATGTTTAAAACGGGTCCCTGTAAATTTTTTACATTTCCATACACGGTTCTAATATCTAAGGAAAAATGAAAGCTCTTCATCTCCACATATACCATGAACATATATCTTTGTTGCCTTAATAAAGAAAGTTCTGGGTCCTAGGCTGGATCAATGAGACGGCAGGGGAAGACATAACCTCCCCAGGCTTCTGTTCTGGGAAACCAGCAGCAAGGAGGACACTCGTAAAGGGAACAGAGAATGGCCCCTCACAACGATGGGTCTTATAGGACAGGGCTCTTTCTCAGCTGGGCTTGGGTTTTAAAGACACGTCAGGACCCAGAGCATCATGAGGGAGGCACCGCTGCTTGGTGGCACTGCCAGCCCCTGGCCTGACCTCCAACCACTTCACATCCCACCTCCTACTCAGCCCGTCCTGCCACCGAGGGAACGAGGACTTCCTGGATGCCTCTGGTTACGCGCTGCTGTCCAGCGCCCATCCTGCCCCTCCTGCACCGGCACCTGGGCCCGTCCTCCCACACGGCGGCTGAGCCCCGGTGGGAAGGGACTCGAGGCTAAGGGCAGCCCCCACGGTTACCTATTTGTCGCTCCAGGTCGGCGGCTTCATCGGGCGTGGCTCGCGGAAGGACTCCCGGGTCACTGAAGCTGGTGCGAAGCAGGGTCCCCATCACAAAGAAGAAGAGGATGCCACCAACTACGGGGATGGCAGGGGTGATTTTCACTGCTAGGTACGGGCAGCTGCCGACAGGTTGGAAAGGCCAGGAGAGGAAGCGGGGAGGGGGAAAAGAAAGGAAATATAATGTCAGTAATCAACAGGGAGCGGTCTGTATCGTCCAAGAAGATGAAAGGCTTGTTGGAGGAGCAAAATTTATTTCCATTAAAAATTCATCTATGTTAAGCATTTCCATTTGGGGAGGTCCGCGGTTCTCTCTTGTGGATAATCGAACCCTCCCTTTCCAGCTGCAGTAACCCAGGCCCTCTGCTCCCATGGTGCTCCTTGGGAGACACAGGCAGGCAAGGGACAGTCACCGTGCTCCGTAATCACTGTAGGACATGCAGGGCTTGGACCCTTTGCGGTCAATACAGCACGTCAATCTGTGTGACCTGCCCGCCCTTCCCTGGAACTGCATCGTAAAAGAAGACACCAGCTTAGAGCCATCTTCAACAGACCCAGCCTCTCCTTCCTGAGTCGAACACCTTCGTGGTGCGAAAAAGCTAAGAACCGCAAATTCACCCTTCAAAGGCAAGAAACCATTTTTCAATCTTTTGGAACTAATCTCTCCCAAAGAGGTTAATGAGCAATGGAAATGAACTTGCAAGCAGGCGTCTGAAGAGGCTAAATGGAATTGAGGCAGCTGGGATATGACACACTCCTGCTTTCCAGAAGGCACGTGAGCTCCCAACTAAAGAATATGGACCAACTCAGTTCTACGAAACCTCCTCACTGTCCTTCGGTCCTGGGAGCTGACATGCAGCGGGGACTGGGGTGAGTCGGGCAGACTAACGTCTGTGCCAGCTGGGCTCTGGGGCAGCTTCAAGTGCCTGGCCCACTGTCAAGGTCCCTTGGTTCCATGGAGGTGGCAAGAAGCAGAGTGAGAACCACCTCAATGCCTGGAACTGAGTGAGCTGAGTGGGATCTGTCATGACCACGGTCAGTCTGTTGTCACCACGTTCAGTCACATGATGGGCACCAAGGGACACAAGTTGTAATCACAGAATCGTAATATCTGGAATGGAAAGCACCTCCAAGATGGTTCACCCCATTGGTTGATGCTCGTGCCCATACTCGAGATGAAACAAAGAGAGGGAGTGGAGAGGAAAGATCTGGTCAAGACAAGGGGCTCCATCCTGGGAATGCTAGTGACCAGCACCCCATCCCTGTGCAGTGATTGCAGAGCAGATGGTGAGGTCACTGACAGGGTGGTAGGGGGATCTCGGCAAGAGTCCAGGACTTGAGGACCACGGGGCATGATGGCCTGGCTGAGGCCAGCCTCCGGCCCGTGAGAATATCTGGTCTTCTAGACACCTGGCAAATTGAACAGGTCTCTGTGGGATGGTTACTGCAATCTGAAGACCAAAGGCCTCTCCAGAGTTCCCTGTTCAGAAGGAACCCACAGAACTTCCTACAACTTTAAGAAGGTGGAGGAGTGACCCCCAATAGGACTAGGCCTGTGGCCTCCAGGAAAATCACCTGATTTCAAGAGACAAAAATATATGACATTTCTAACATCTCTTTCATCTCTCCCACACCGACTGCTCTGCAGAAACAGAACAAAACAATCACCATCGATATCATGTCACACTTAACTTGCTGGGTTGTCATTGTGACTTCCCTTCATGGGACTCATGGGGAATCATGGAAAACTGTCCATTGTCCTTCCTGCATCACTATGACCCTGTCCAAACTCCCAGACACTTAGAGCCTTTTTGAACATCCTCAGAGTTTCTAGTAGGAAAGTGAATTTGGCAAAAAAAAAAAAAAAAGAGTCAGCAGACATAAAGAACTTGCTGTGGAAAAAAGGAATATAAGACCGTTTAACCTAAAGACATCCACTTGGTGAAAGTATTCCATTAAATAATGGAAAGGATGTTTTTAATCCAACTGATTTTGCTCTGCATTAAATTAAAAAAACAACAACAACAACATTGCTTTCCTCGAGTGTTGTCTGGCAAATACTGACATAATACCCTTTAATGGGGTTCCAGTTTGCCTTAAAAAATGTGAAAAGCTTCAAGTTGAATAAACAAACATTTAAGAGACTGGGGGACACCATAATCTGGTAAATGGCACTTAGTGTCTAATCCTGGATTATGAAGGGAACATTTTCTTGCAATAAGATTTAAACAATTAGAAGGTTTTAAAAGATGGCCCCACTCAGGGATTCAGTATAAAGTGACAATCAAAATCACATTAACTACTGAATCAAAGTCGGAATCCAAATGTTCATATGGGGCTGAATCCCAGCTCATGGTGTGGGGCGGTGCGGTAGGCTCTGGGGATGGGTGCCTCTCGGGCACCTCATGTCTACGATGTTAAGTTTGGCACATTTGGACTGTGATGTGGAGCTTCTGCGAAGAACTGGTAATACAAATCCATTGCTGCAAGTCTGCTGAGTAAATCTCTAACTGTCACATCAACCTGGAGCTAAGAGCAAGGAACGCAGACTCCAGAGGGTCATTAAAAGGTATTTGTGTCATAAAAATGATGTTATCTTTGCTACACTTATTATCAAATAAAATATTTGTATTAATCCTTGAAAATGCATTAGGGTACCACAATCAGAAATAAACACAGTCCATATTGAAGGCATAAAATTGACCTTAGTCCTAATAGATCTCTATTTATAATAGTCCTAAAATATTTCTTTTTTTTTTCAAGTTTTTATTTAAATTCTAGTTAGTTAACATACAGTAAAATTGGTGTCAGATGTAGAATTTAGTGATTCATCATTTACGTACAACACCAAGCGCTCATCACACCCCGTGCCCGTTAATGTCCGTTGCCCATCTAGCCCATCCCCCACCTTCCTCCCTTCATCAACCTGCAGTTTTTTCCCTATCACTAGGAGTCTTTTATGGTTTGCTTCTCTCTCTCTTTTTCTTCCCCTTCCCCTATGTCCATCTGTTTTGTTTCTTAATCCCATATATCAAAGAGATCATACGTATTTCTTTCTCTGACCGACTCATTTCATTTAGCATAAAACCCTCTAGCGCCATCCACATCCCTGCAAATGGCAAGATTTCATTCTTTTTGATAGCTGAGTAATATCCCATTGTCTCTCTCTGTGTGTATATATATACACATACGTCTTCTTTATCCATTCATCTGTCAATGGACATTTGGGCTCTTTCCATAATTTGGCTACTGTTGGTAACATTGCAATAAATATCAGGGGCATGTCCCCTTTCAATCAGTAGCCCTAAAATATTTTTTGTAGTCTAAAAGAATCTACTCTAGGTGGACTCTGTGTGTGTGTGCATGTGTGTGTTTGTGTGTGTGTGTGTATGTATTTCATAGAAATGGTTAGAGAAATTATTGTGTAGAAGATGATTTTCCAGAATTCAAATTTCAGGTCAAGGTTTCTCCTCTTTCACATCATTAATGAGTTTGGATAGGAAAGAGTTGGAAGAGTCATTACGCAGCAGCACCCAGGGCTGGACAGGATGATGGGGCAGGCCGGGCAGTAGGACGTGATCTGCCACAGGTGTCATGAGCTGTGATTTATTTAGGTCCCTCTGGCTTCTCCAAGGTTGGAGCCTACTTCAGTCCTGCTGGAAACCCCCTGCGAAGGTGGTTTAGTAGATCTTAGGTGACAGTGTACTTGTCTTTCCTTTTACTTGCTTGACCTCAAGCTTGACCTGCTCCAAGTCCCACAGGGTGCCTCCTTCGAGCAAGATGCCAATGATGAGTAAGCCATGTACTAAACAGTTTCTCGTTGTCCCAAGTGCACTGGTATCTTTACGGGACACTTCTGGCTGCTTCTCCAGGCTGAAAGCTCCAGAAGCCTCCCCTCGCTGCCACCTGCCTCTCCTCATCTCCCACCAAGGATGCCCACTGCCCTCGTTGGCTAACACGTGACATTCAAAAATCAGAGAGATCCTCTGTCTTCTAAGCCTGCTAGGTACGAGCTTAATTTCCTCCTAACAGGTGCTGAGGAGATTTTGCCCAGGAAGTTTCCCTGTCCAGGAGAAGGGTAGGTTCTTCCCAGTTCGCAGAGTCGAGTGTGAAATATGTTCGTGTCCTGTGAGCATTAACTAGAACCTCTAACCCCTTCACAGCCCGAAGTCCCGGCAGATAAAATTCCTTATGTTGGTACAACTTTGGACAGACCATCCCCCTGTCCAACCTGCCTCTGTGAGACAACGCACAATGTCCAGTTTCTCTTTGAAATCTTGGACAACACTCTTTATAAGAAGCAGCAGAATTCACACCCCTAAGTGCACAACGAGATCACGGCACCTTCCCACTGCTACTTGGAGAGAACAGAGAACGTGTACAGTTCCTCTTGTAAAGACAAGGCAATCAGCTGACCCTGGCCCCGACAGGGATCGCTAGACCTCCCTCTGGAAGGAGGCAGGGCTAATGGGAAATCCCAGCCAAGCCCCCGCAGCCGGCACGGCTTCATAGCCCAGCCGCGGCAAGCGGCAGAGAAAATTCTTAGCCTGAGCTCAGACAACTGGAAAATGTCTCCTTCACATTTCTGAGCAACTGTGGCTGGGATCTCTAACTCTGAGAGCCATCTGTGAGGAGGAAGACTCCTTCCCCCGAGGGCCTGGATTTGATACAAGATGATGCAGCTGCCAAAGACACAAGCCCGCATGGAGGCCTCTCTCTAGCCGAATTGTGACCTACATGCAGCCCAGGGCCTGTGGGAAACAGGCTCCAAGTGTCTTAGTCTTCATAAAGCTCAAAGGGAAAGTGTCAGGAGAGAGAAAAAAAATTGCAAAGAATCTGAAAGCATGCGTTTTTATAACATGAAAGTAATGAGCTAATTTAGCACCAGACCAAAGAAATGCAAACGTGATGAGAAGCCGTCCCAGGGCCCTTCCCCCTCAATGGTGAGTGTCAGTGGGGGCCCGTAGGCTCTGGCTTGTGGTGAATAAATATCCATGACAGACTGTTACCTCATTGGATCTCAGAGGTAAAATTTTTCCAGGTAAATATTAGAAAATGTAGCATTATCAAAAGGGTAAAAGGGATATTTTTCTCTCCCTCATTCCTTCTCTTCTTCCCTCCCTTCCCCCCTCCTTTTCTTCCTTCCCTCCTTCCTTACTGAGAGAGGGATGCCCAGGTGGCTCAGTCGGTTAAATGTCTGCTCTCAGCTCAGTCATGATTCTGGGGTCCTGGGATCAAACCCTGCATCAGGTTCTCTGCTCAGCGGGGAGCCTGCTTCTCCCAATTCTCCCCATTCGTGCTCTCTGTTACTATCTCTGTTTCTCTCTCTTAAATAAATGAATAAAATCTTTAAAAGAGAGAGGGAGAGCAGAGGGGCAAAGAGAGAGGGAGAGAGAGAATCCTGAGCAAACTCCATGCTCAGCGTGGAGCCCGATGCAGGGCTTGATCACATGACTGTGAGATCACGACTTGGGCCGAAATCAAGAGTCAGATGCTCAACCGACTGAGCCACCCAGGTGCCCTGAGAAAGAATGTTTTCAATTCTATCAGCAATCTTCTCCAATCTGTATGAAAAATAATGACTTGTGCTTTGGTGATTATTGATGGGGTGGGGTAGTTGTCTGGGTGCTCTGTTACCTGAGCCCGTACAGTCAGGGTATCTTGTCCTTAATTCCTACAACATTGTTTTATCACAAACAGATATTGACATCCCAGAATCAGTGCCATCCTTAATTCAGCATTCCTACTTAGAGGACGGCTCACAGGTTTGAATGTGACACACAACCAATTCCTTGGACAAAACTCCTTGGGCCACGTTAATTTTGGAAACATTTCAGAGAGGAAATCTGGATTTCATTACTGGGTAGCCAGGTCTCTCTGTTTCTCCTCGGGACATTTTTTTGGGCAGTGGGGGGGTGGGGTGGGCAGAGATTAGCTTTACTTAAAAAGAAAAACAAAACAAAATAAAACATTAACAAGATGTGGCAAAGACATTAAAACCAGGTGGCCTTTGGGACAGAAAGTAAAGAATCTTTTCCCATATCAAAGCAATTCAAGGCATCTTTTAATTTTTCACCTATAAATGGGTACATATACAGGAAAACAAAAAAAAATTCTGTTTTGTGTCTCATGACCCCAACACAACACAGCCTACGATTGATGTTTGCATCCTGTCCTATATGTGTGGACGCGTAAACACCAGAATCACTATTCTTTACAGAGAAACGAGGCCCACGGTGGAAGTTCATACAGGACGGGGGAGACAGCCTTGGCTCTGTGACGCTATACACCAACAAAAGATGTTTCTGTGTTTCAGAAATCACAAAGTGAACCTATTATTTTACATTCCAGAACCCTGATTGCAATGCATTTCAGTAATGGATAGTTAGGGCAAATGATCATAAAATGAAATAATCTGAGCCAATGACTCACATGTCTGAAATAATGACAGAGTAGCCTTATGAGGAATGGAGGTCGCAAGGGTTGTGATAAAAATGATCTTTTCCTTTTCATATGAGTCACTGTAAAATAAGGTAGTCTTCATTTATAGGCAGGGACATAAACACCATTTATTGTATGATTTGTTCCTTAATCACGTACTTAGAAATAAATGGACCACCACAGGGCAAAGATAAGCACGTTACCTAGAGACAAATAGAGAAAAAAGTGGATTCAGAAATAACATCCGCTCACAACTCTAGAATGGGGGAAAAGTGATGATTTCATTAAACCCTTAAGACTATCATTTCCCTGTAAGAGAACTCCAGGCCTGGAAAGTCCCCTACTTGCTCATTGCACATAAGGGTGAATCTGCCAATATGATCTGGAAGGAGGGAGTTTTTTTTAAAAAAAGGATTTTATTCAGGGACGCCTGGGTGGCATAGTTGTTAAGCGTCTGCATTCAGCTCAGGTCATGATCCCAGGGTCCTGGGATTGAATCCTGCATGGGGCTCCCTGCTTGGTGGGAAGCCTGCTTCTCCCTCTCCCACTCCCCCTGCTTGTGTTCCCTCTCTTGCTGTGTGTCTCTCTCTGTCAAAAAAAGTAAATAAAATCTTTAGAAAAAAGATTTTATTCAATTATTTGACAGCAAGAGAGAGAGAGTGTGTGCAAGTGCATAAGCAGGGGGAGAGGCAGAGGGAGAAGTAGGTTTCCCCCTGAGCAGGGATCCTGATGTGGAGCTCGATCCCAGGACCCTGGAATCATGACCTGAGCCAAAGGTAGATACTTAACCGACTGAGCCATCCAGGCGTCCCTGGAAGGAGGGAATTTAAATAAATGAATCCAGGGACAAAGGGGGTGCACATAACAAGAGAAAACTGGAAGGAAAAGCTCAAAGCCAGAGAGAAAGGCTGGGAGAGAGGATAAATCCACACACACATTTGTCAACTGTAAACATGGCTCACAGTGTCATCAGAGTCCCCACAGGCTCATTTTGACACCTGTCGACTTTCTTATCTGAGAACTGAAGCGTTCAGGCTTTCTGGGGGGTAGGAGGCAGGTGAAACCCAGAGACCAAGCAGAGGACAGTCCCTGAGGAACCCCGCTGCCTTCTCCCTGCAGGCCTCCCAGCCCGGTATGGTCTCTGTCTAGATGTCCCCAGGTAGCACCGTCTTCCCTAAAGCCTCTACAGCTCCTTGGTGACAAAATCTGTTTCATGATTCTAAAAGGGCCTCCCCAGGCACCCCAAGAGGTCCAATTGTAGACCCAGAACCTGGGAATCTGTAGTTAAAAATGCAAGTTTCAACGCACAGGGAATAAGCAGCCCGTCACCGGCACCCTCTGTCGAGAAGGTGCAAGAGCTTGTCGGGAGAGCGGTGGCATTTCGAAGTTTCTGCCGAGTGATTATGAATTTGATTTAAAATTCCAGGAAGTCAAAGGCTTCAGGCCTAGTGTGTGAACCACAGGGAGGAAAGCCAGGATTTCTCTGCCCTAAAGACCGGCTCTTTCATGACCTACGTGATTACTTAGGCATGGCGGCCATACACCCCAGCTTTTCCGTTAGAGTCCTAACTCAGATGACCTGTCATTTTCGGGCGGAGTATGGCCACTGAAGTACCAGGCCATGGTAAAGCCATCGCCGTGCTTCCTATGTGTCCTAGGCCAGAAGAAATGACAGGACCAGAGAGGTGCCTACAGGAAGCTGCCTGCCCCAGGGACGTGCTGAGAGCCACGGTGGGACGTGGGGGCTTAGACCAGGTGGCTGGAGGACAGCCAGCCTCCGCCCTGGCCCTACCCAGAATGCAAGTGTGGCTGCTCAGATCCTGGGAGTTTCTAAACTTTCTTAATTAAACATGGCTTATTTTTGCAGTGGAAAATCGATGATTAAATGCATGAATTCTCCTTGAACTGAAGAAAAGGGGGCATTGTCAAATAATAAAATCTGTCTCTGCTGTCATAAAAAAAACTCCAACTATCTATAAAGAAGATGCTTGACAAAAATGTGTATTCGAGGTTAGAGCAAAATCTCAAACGGCTAAAGCCCCTGATTTCTGCAGGCACGTCTAATGAGGTCGGTGTGGTACAAGGTACGGGGTAGCATCTAAAGATACAAAAGCCGAGTTACCTCACATCTCTGCTCTGTACAGATTCTCACAGGCACGTGACAGGAGAAAGTTCTCCTTTTCTTGCCCTCATGGGTTTCCACCTTAAACTGAACATTTATATACGAACAGCAGAGACAACTACACCCTGGTCTTCCTATGTCACAGTGAGAAACAAAACCAAACCCAAGAGATAGCTGAGAAGGAGGCTGGAGGTGTAGACCCACATGTGCCAGGACACAGGCGCTCTCATGGCCCGGCAAGCTCTCTGGGGATCTGGGGTCCCGGACTCATTGTCGTGTACCTCTTCCTATTCTTGGGTTGGGGCTAGGTCTGAGGATGGCAGGATGGGGAAAGAGGCCTTCTGGAATGAGAAGGGATGAAAAGCTACATGAATTAAACTTCTCAAACGCTGGCCATGTTCGTGGAGTTGAACCCAAATGGCGATGTCTCTGTTAGAAGCATCATGGCTGTATGGACCATTCAACACAGAGACATTTTCAACTGAACACAAATTACTGTAGTCATTATATGTTCAGGAGAACCTTTTCTGGCAGGAAAATTCTCTGCCTTGTTTTAGACTGCACAGTGGACATCAATGGGCCTTGTCTTCTGTCCCAAGACACTGGGGGGCATCAGGTTCTCTGCTGGGAAGTGGCCCCACGATACCCGCTGGTACCACTTAGCATATAATTGTTGTTTATGTGGTCTGTCCTCTCCTCCCTCCTGCTAGCCCTTGTCCGCAGCAACCCCACCCCCGGGGCCTCAGCTGCTCTCCCGGGTATGTGAAATCAGGAAGCGCACTGAGGCCTCTGCCACAGCGAGGCCCCAACCCCCATTACACTGGGCGACGGCCTTCCTTCCAGACTCTAGAAGCCACTGCTACAGGAAAGTGGACTTGAGTGTTATGAAGACCACCTCAGAACCATAACCATTCAGCCTTTGTGTGAGTTTCAGGAAGTTTCTAGAGATGGAGAGCAAGTCCTGTGGATACTGTGGGGACAACCTATGTCACCTTCTTTCATCCAATCGCTCCTCACACTTGCAGTGAGCCCATACTACATGCCAACACACGAGGCCAAACGCCAGGGATAAAAGAAAATCAAGACCAGATCCTTGCTCTCAAGGGGCTCACCTCCTGGTAGAAGAGACAGACCCCCACATCAGGTAACTATACACACAACAGCAAGTCTGGTGATAGCGGTACAGAGTATGCGGGGGGAACGCTGAAAGGGACCAGAGGGCCTGGGCCTGGATAGGATCGGCGAAGGCTTTCTGGAGTGGGTATTGACAACGAAGCAAGGGTTAGAATAGCGTCTACAAGAATTCGGAGCCACAGAACCCCCCGGTGTGTTCACTGTATCCCGGTCTTCTGTGGTCGACCGCCAAGCAACAAGGTGGGGCCTTCTCAGACCTACTTGGACTGGACTTCCCTGCAGGGACAAGTCCAGGAGAAAGGGGCCTTTGCAGGCTATTGGGTCACTCCTCTATCCCCAGTACCCCAGACTCTTCCCACCACAGGGCAGGCACTCTGCAAATATTTGCCAAATTGAGCTTAATGGAATCATCAGAGCAGACCTGTGAGCTCGAGGTCCACACTATGGCTGGTGAGCTGCAAAGCAAGGTGTTGAAAAGATCATCATGGAGTTCAATATTAAGGAAACCATGCGTGAAGATGAGCAGACCCCCATCTCGATATATCCCCTACTTCTGCTGACAGCTCTCTCCTATCCTGCGAATGCTCTGCTCACCCAGACGTCATGGTTAATTTTCTCATATTCCTGGGGGGAGAAGGAGGGCTGCATGCTTCCTTTTGCAGAAGACGAATTACCAAGTAAATTTCCTTTATAGTATTTCTCTGAGATCAAGGAGAGATTTGGTTTTTAACATACCCATCCTCATAAACGTCTCAGAAGTAAGACAATGGAGGATAAATACAGTTGAGAAATCGCCAATCATTGGGACAGAGAACGCACGTGACTTTGGATGGCAAAGCAACTTCACTCATGAACTTACAGAACGATGTTGTTGTCGGTAGTAGACACCATTGTTTGAAAAAGAGTACATGACACTTACTCAAAATGGAAATATGGTGTTTTGGAGGGGAAAAGAAAAAGCCTACACATGTATTTAAGGAAAGAAGTTCTATTTCCCAAAAACAGAGAAATAACAACAAAGCAAGGTGAGCAAATTAACAAGCCTGTGAACATTTTGACACCAAATGGGAGCCCACTGGGTGAGGACAGTTTCAGGAGGACGTATTTGGTAGAAATAAAAGCAAAGTGAAATAAAAAATGAACAAAATGCAATTTACCAAGAGTTTTTGGATACTGGGTTGCTGTTGGGGGCTGCAGATTAATTTTTCCCTTGTCTAAAGGGACAGCACTTAGTGTTCACAAACAGACGATTTCTTTTGCTCCCCCTAAACACTGCCCATGCTAGTGATTATTCTACTGTACAGCTTTTACACTAAAAAAAATGGTGAGGGCATCTCTCTTCCCTGATGGTGGGGAAGACTCCTACCATGTAATTATCCAGCCCATTAGAAGGCGGGGTCAGATTGGACAGATACAGAGGGGAAGTCCGCCCTTGCAAGGCACACAGATGTGGTCACACGGTTTTTAAAGAAACAGTCAGCTAGACAGGGACACTGCAGGGAGAGGATGAAGTTTCCAGGTTTGATCGAGAACCTACATTTCAAACAGTCTCACACATCGTATTTCATGAACTCTCTATGAAAAGTCTATGACCTTGGCATTTTACAGATGAGGAAATTAAGTCATACGAGGTTCACGGAATTGACTGAAGACGTCCAGCCCGTGAATTCAGAACAAGAATTCATATCAGACGTGGCCGTCTTCAAAGCCCACACACCCAGGGCACATTCTCTCAATCACACCACCATGAGGTCAGCATTTCTTTTTTTTTTTTTTAATCGAAGAATAATTGACATCCAATATTGTATTGGTTTCTGGTGTAAAACAGTGTGATTCGATATTTATCTATATTTCAAAATGATCACTAAGTAAGTCTAGTTACCATTGGTCACTGAAGTTGTTGCAATATTATTGACAATGTTCCCTATGCTGCACATCACATCGCCTTGTCTTCTTTATTTTATAACTGGAAGATGGTACCTCGTAATCCCCTTCACCTATTTCACCCATCCCCCCACCCCAACCCTACTGCCTCCCTGCCCTGGCTACTTCCAGTTCTGATCTGCACCCTCTACGTCTTCTTAGTAAGATACAGTAACCGTTGTACTTGTTTTTACCTTCTTATCATGGTCTCAATTACCCTGATCATGTGCAATTAAGAATGCCTAGAAAACCTGAAACTTGATTCCGCCTGCAGGTGCCTTTGCTCCATTTGGAGAGAGGAGAGGCCCAGGTCATGAGAGACAGCACCTCCCAGTGATGGATCACCAGCAGATGGACAGGAAAAGAAACAATTCACAGACCTGCCAAAAAGACAGCTGAGCCCAGGCTCCTGTGCTGTAAGCACCGGCTGGAGCCCGGAACCGTGGGGTGAAGAGGGCCGCTGTGAGGGGGCAGAGAGCCAAAGCCACTAACGCGTGGGACACGGGGAAGGGGTACAGCCATATTTCAGTTTCTGCACCTCCACGGACACACAGATCTTTAACTGCTTAGGGCAACCCCTAAGCTTCAGGGAAGACTAATGAGGGAGAGCACCTTAGTGTTCCAAGGTCAAGAACACTGCTCTTGGGCTCTGCTTCTCAGTTCCATTGATATGTAACCAGCTCCATAATTTCTGCCTAGAAGTGCTTGTATCCCCAGAGTCCCCGTGGAACAGGCTTTGATACTGAATGGTGAAAACAACACTCTTGCTATTTCTACTTGTGCCATACACACTGGTTAGTCCTGCCTCAGTACTGGGGGATTCTGAGGGGTCCAGTGCTAAAGCAAAACTCTCATTTATGAAAAAAAGCAAAGCTTCTTAAAGTTCCCAGGCTATGCCCAAGGAGTAACTTGCTTCTCCTGAGAAGAGGATGGGTTACAGAAAGTCCAAAGCCCCCACTTCCCAGAAGCCAGAGTGGGACTGAGTCTACTGCTCTGATTTAGACTTCTGTCAATCAGGCGAGACAATGAACCTCAGGTGCCAGGTATCACCCAGGAGCCTGGGTGTTCTTACTAGATAGTACTGAGTACAGTACTTTACAGTACTGAGTACTGCGATAGACTTTTTATGAAACTCTTTGAACTCACTGGAAAAAAACCTGAAAAATATCATACTAACCAATTAATGCCTCAGCCACCCCATTCAACCCCTTGTTCTTTTCCAAGTGTATTCTTCTGTTGCTCAACTTTCAAGCTGTCTCTTTCTTTCCAGCTGTGCACTTCTGAGATAAAGATCTTCTCAGTTCATTTTTAAATAGAATGGGTTCCTAAGGACAGCCCGGTGGCAAACACGACTCTTAATTTCTTAAAAGGGGAGGTTAAAAGCCAAACAGTGTTCAGTAGTTCTAGAGAAAGTCACAGAAATAACCTTATAGCATATGATGGGGAGACATCTGGGAAAAGCATATTTAATGAGAGCTCAACAACATGGGTTTAGGCAAAGGAAGTCATGCCTGGCTATCCGGATGGAATTTTTGGAAGGTGTTACTGTCAAGAAAAGCACAATAAATTAAATCACTGCCACACATTCCTTGAATTTTGCCGAGCAGATGGCAAAGCTGGAGAACCAACCAGGAAGCTGGAGAAGGATACAGCAGACTGGGGGAGAGATCAGAAAGCGTCTCCCACGGAACCGAGTCCTCATTCATCCGGGGCTTGGGCCAGGCATCACCCACTTGGTTAAAACAGTCCGTAGGATTAACGAAGTTCAAAGAACTGCCAGGTCTGGAGGGTGACCTTTTACATTTCCAGGGACAACTACCTGAGAGGGCGGTCACGTGACTGCCAAGGACAACTACTTCATGTCTTAAGCACTTGTGAGACTCTACGATGTCAAGAAGCAGAGGTCCACCCAGCTAGCCCCTGATGCTCTAGCTGTGTCTATGGGCTCAGTGACAAAATCTTGTGGCTGTAAGGGTCATTCTGGACAGTTCTTGAGGAAGACTTTTTCAAGCAGAAGTTTCCATCAGTTTGGGTTTCCCCTCCCCTTCTTCCCTCAGAGGAATGTGTGTCTGCTGTTGCCCTGAGCAAGAGGACAGGACTTTAATGTTGTCTAAATATAACAGCGAGCTTTGCAAAACTGTTTTTTCAAAGAGAAGAGTTATTGGATAGGACATCTGGGTTGGAACCTAGGAGAATGGGTAAACTGGACGAGGAGTATTAATCAGTGCTGTTCTACAAGTGAGCTGAGAAGTCGGCCTCTCCTTAAGGGGAGCCATAAGTCTGGAAGGGAGTGGGGGCTCTGAGGGAGCCAGGCCCGCCCATGGGAACCTGTTCTAGGTGGTCGGGAAGAGGCCAAGCCTTACCTTCAGCCAGGTCTTAATCTGGAAGTTATGGGCTTCCCAGTCTACTAGGAGAAGATCCGTGGGTTCTTTAAGGGGTTTGTGACCCCCAAAGTATTTCAAATTACTCGGAAGGGAGATATGAACCCATGTACCTACACAGAAGTATATTTCTGCACTGCTAAAAATGCTTCCCAAGTGTCTCTGTGTTCCCCAGCCACCATTCACCACCCTAGCCCCTCTCCCCACACCCCACAGACCTCTCCATGAGCCAGAAAATAAAGCTAATGTCTGACCATATTATAGGCCTCCAAGTCCTTGCTCCGGCAGTTGGTAAATAACATGGTTATCAGCTCTGCCCACAGGTCTGAAGAGTGGAACTGGCCTGCCCAACTGACACTCGGGGAGACGCACTGGTCCAGCGGAAGATGGGTTCACAAATTCTGAAGTAGGGAGGAGAAATGGGGGCCACTTCAAGATTGGTGCCAATGTGGGGACAAGCAGTGAAGCTCCTTCCTCATTCACGAGGCCAAAGGTGGGCAAGATGCCTGAATGATAAAATACCTCACCCTTGGCAAATGCAGGAGTGTGAAGAAGGTTCTAGAAGAGACTGAGGAGGGGTACCATCTTATCCCTAGCCTTGTCTGGAGTCTGAGAACTTCACCCTGACAAGACCAAGTAGACTGACAGTTAAGATAAGAACCTGATTCACTTCTACCCCAGAATCCGAGGACTGGGTCCGGAGGGCCATGTGACAAGTTGCATGGTATGCGGGAAGGCCTTAGGCACTGGAATCAGAACAAGTGGCTTCAAATCTTAAATCTGGCATTTAGTCTATGGACTTGAGGAAGTTACTCATTCTTGCTGAGTCTTCATTTCCACCTGTTTGAGCTGGAACAATTGTAAATTACAGGTATTGACAAGCCCAGTGTAGTGCTGGCTTCAGAGCTGGTGGGTTACTATTTGGAAGACCTTCCACAAAGCCCTGGGTATATACTGTGTACTTCCTTAATATTATTCCTTTCCTCCTATAGGAGCTAGTCTGGCACTTGTGTGGATTCTGGTAATTTTCCATACTTCCTTGTTGTTCCTGGTTTTGGTCTGGTCCAGTGGCTTCCCTGCGGTTTAAAGTTAAAGCCCATGAGGTCGTGCGTTTGTTTCAGAGGCCAGTGAGTTGGGAAGAAGTGTGGCTTCAAAGCTCGGAGAAGAACTCAAGAAGTGACTGGAAGCCACTGGAAAAGAGGGTGAGTGAGCAGTCTGTGAAAGAGAAGAGTGGTGGGGAATGGAGGTTGAAACCAGGAACTGGCTCTGTGGGATTCACTGGCAGTGAACATGGGTCCCCTGCGGCCACCGAAGAGCGGTAGGACCAAAGGAGGCTCGGCTGTCATGCCGTTGGATGCCCCAAATCATTTAACTGAAACACCATGGAAAGAAGTCCTTTCACAGGATGGTGGACAGCCTACCAGATGGCTCTGGCGATCCCTGCATCCTGGTGTTCAGCCCCACCATGGAGTGGAGGCTGGCCTTGGTGACTTCCGGAAAATGGCCACGGAAGTGATGGGTTCTCACTTCCAAGATTAGGTCACAAAAAAGATGGCGACTTCCCTCTTGGTCACTTTCTCTTGCTTTCTTGCTGGCTCTCTTTCTTTCTCTCTCTCTCTCTTTTTTTTTTTTCAAAGATTTTAATTATTTGACAGAGAGAAAAAGAGATCACAAGTAGGCAGAGAGGCAGGCAGAGATGGAGGGGGAAGCAGGCTCCCCGCTGAGCAAAGAGCCCGATGCAGGGCTCGATCCCGGGACCCTGAAATTATGACCTGAGCCAAAGGCAGAGGCTGGCTCTCTTGGGGGGAGGCCTGGCTGGTGTCTTGCTGTGAGCGATCTATGGAGAGGCTCCCAGGGCAAGGCTCACAAAGGGGGCCACTGCCCAACAGGGCCAGGAGTGAACTTCGAGGCAGGTCTGCCCCCAGTTGAGCCCCGAGATGACTGCAGCCTGGCGGGACACCCGAGCCAGAGGCCACAACTAAGTTGTGCGGGATTTCTGACCCAGATGCTACGAGATAATAAATGTTTGTTGTTCTAAGTTACAAAATTGTAGGGTAATAGTCATACGGCAAGAGCTCACTAACACACACAGGGCTCCATCAGGCACAAACTACATTCGGAAATTACATCCGCCGAATAAAATGGAATATTCTCCTTCCTAGAGTGACTAGAACAGAATCACTTAATGGAATAAGTCCTGAAATCCTTCCGACCTGAGATTTTGCCTGACTGGCTGAGTGGTATTCGGGGCTCCCTTGGGATGTGGGGACAAAACAGCAGTGCTACAGGTCACCAAACATCTCGTTTCCCTCCCCATTTTAGTTCCATCTTTTATACAAAATTGTAAGGGTTACACATTTACCAATGAGTCTTTGTTTCTTAATGAGTTTAAAGAATATTTTTTTCTGGAATCTGACTATGCCAACCTTTGTGCCCCCGTAGTTTGACAGGACTGTGAGAAGCATAAAATTTAAAGTCAGAAGTGTTCTTGGTGGGGTCTGCATAGCCACTGACCGGACATGTCTGGTATCCCTGGTCCCAGCCTCCCACTAGAACCCCCACAGGGATACCACAAGAAGCACAAGAATGTCAAAGGCAGGGAAGACTCAAGAGAAGAGGACACCACAGGGCAAAGTCCAGGGGGTTCCATTAACATACTGTGGATGGGGACAAGCTGAGAAAGGTATTTTTAGATCACACGTCACCCATTACATAAACCATGAAACAAAACAAAGCAGACGCCCCCGCCTCAAAGGGCAGGGATAGACCTTAACACAGAAGAAATGAAGATGGCATCAACCTCACTAGCGATGGAAGAAAGGCAAATTGAAAATACCATTTGTAGATTCATATTGACAAATGCCCCCAAGGCTCGAGAGAGAAAGAGAGAGAGAGAGACTGGGAGAAGGCGGGGAGAACTGTCCCCTCCCACCCCGTCTGCTCCTGGGAGGACAGACAGCAGGGCAGCAGTCCTGTCAGCGGCCAGAGCCCGATGATGTAAGGCCTCAGCTCTTTTAAACCTGGTCTGTCTGGAGAGAAGGAAGTGGGTGGAGGGAGGAAAGGAAAGGAAAGGAAATGGAAAGGAAGAAAAGAAAAAACAGAATTTACAGTGAGCAGATTTCTAAAAACCATTAAAAATTACTTTTAAATAACTTCTCAAATAATTTAAAAAAACTGATTAAAAACGGTTTTCGGGAGCATCTGGGTGACTCAGTCGGTTAAGTGTCTGACTCCTGGTTTCCACCCGGGATCTTAGGCTTGTGATCTCAGGGTCAGGAGATGGAGCCCCCAAAGCGGGCTCCTCGCTCAGCAAGGGGTCCGCTTGAGATTCTCTCCCTCTGCTCCTTCCCCCTCCATGCTCGCTCACACTCTCTCTCTCAAATAAATAAATAAATCTTAAAAAAAAAATAGATTTGGTAACTTTTGGGGACCAGAAAAGAAAATAATTTCCTTAAAATCCATACCACTAGGAAGTAGACTCCTGGATCTCCTTTCCTATGCCCATGCTTCCTGTGCCAGTTACTTCCCCAAGATCTCAGTGGCAGGAAATGGGGGAGGGGAAGCCAACAGGCCCATAAACAAGATGACACCCCCCGCACTTAATGGAAGAGTCGATGTGAAAACCAGTGACACGCTGTCAAATCCATTCCCGTCTGTGACGCAGACTTACGAGCTTCTCGCTAATGTCCGAATTTAATTTGAGAGGATGTATCGAGTCTAAACTCTAATTATGTGATGGCGGAATTTCCCCTTTTTCGTTATGAAACCCATTTTTATTTGTTTGGCTTTTGATATAACATTTGCATTTATAAAGCCTGGCAGGAACGTGCTGCGTGGATAAGTCCAGTGGCCTGAAACAAAGCCCGCACCCAATCTTCCAACAATCCCGTGGTAGCTGCTGGACCAGAGGAGCACACAGAGCTGCTTAAGCAACCTGGCAAAGGTCGTCTAAGTAGTGAGTGTAAAGGGCAAATCTAGGACCCCTTCAGGCCAGAGTTGGGTATCTTTGTGCAGCCCGGCTTTGTGGCTTTTTAAACACAATTTATTACATACTTGAGCAATTGACAGGTTCATTAGGTTCATTAAGGCAACCATCTCAGAGGCTGCCCCTTTATTCTGGGGACTTACATCCCTCCCTGTGGACTGGGAGGCTTGATGCCATCAACCCTCAATGAAAGAATCAAAGCTGCTCCTTGTGCTGCAGGTAGGGGAGAGCTGTGGCTGGGGGTCCCGAGGCCCAGCCAGGAATTTCAGGGTCGGCACCTTCCCTCCCCTGCTGCACTGTCCTTCCAGGAAACAGACAGGCCTCTCCCGATCCCTAAGTAACCCCTTGCTCTAAAACTAAGGTTCAGAGTGGAAAATGCAGGGGTCCCTTACTCAAGGCTGATCTCCAGAATTTTCTGAGCTAAATTACATGATGGGCACTGAGTCAGAGTTCAGAGTTAGCTAATATGTCAGACTCCAAACTATAACGCAAAGCAAAGATCTGATTCACTTGTGTGAACTCCTGACTCTACCTACCTGGGTCCCTATTTTGTCATCTGTCAATGAAGTTGGATTAAATCCCCAAATGAGCCTTTCAGCTCGAACATTCCATGGTTTTCAATACCTATCTGCATGTACATTTCACCTTTCCTCCCCCACAGACATACTGACAGAATGTAGCTACACTTCATGTGATTTCAATTTATGTGAATTTGAAATAGTAAGATTATAGAAGTATTGATAAAGCTTCATTTTATGTGCAAAACTCCAAAGCCCTCTGAATTAAAGGAATTATCAAGAACCATGTCATTTCAAAGTTAGCAGGAAGTGAACTGTAGCTATGGCACACTACTGTCTCGGTCCCCTCTTAAGAAAGAGCATTCAGTGCTATTCCCCAGGTCAGTGGACATACCAGCCATCCTTTGTACCAGCATCCTACGGCCAACACTTTTGCTCCGGGTCTCAGAACACAGGTACAGGATTTTAGTGACGATTGTGTTATTTAAATATCTACTGGATATAATTTAAGATCTTTGGAAAATGTCCTATAGAAATGTCATTGACGTGATCATTAAGAGGTAGGCGCTAGTGCTGATACTTGAAAACACTAAAAATTTAATAACTTTGGAAAGGAAGATTGTAAAACACTATTATTATGTGTGTATAATTATGCTTTTCAAACATTTTGCTCAAAACAAGCACAAATATCCTTTTAATGGTTGTAGATTATGTCTTTGAAGAGCACATCCCCCTTTCTATAAACTTACTTCTAAGGAAAACTAGTCTCAGATTATGTGTTTTAACACATACGAGATCTTCAGGAAGTCGTTTCTTGCATAAACTAAGACTACCAGGTAATCTCTAATTAAATATGTTCCAGTAGAACTTCTGTGCCATGACAGCTGGGGAAGAAAGACCTAGAAGCATGAGCAGCCAAAGTGCGTACAGGCAGGCATGCAAGGGGAAAATAGCCGAGTCTCCCTGCAGGTTCCTCCACCAGTCATAATGGGAAAGGGACTCTTTCCAGGGCCACTGCCCCAGGCCAGGACACAGCTGGGATGCACACAGAAACCCATCTGTCCAGAGTTTGGCATAAATCATGCACTCCAGTTAGACTCAACACTTTAGATCTGGAAGTGACCCTGGAAATCATCACTTGTCCTGCAAATGCCCTTCCCTTCCTCTCTACTTGGCTCAAGTGCCACCCACTCCGAGAAGTCCATCCTGAGGTACCCTCCCAGCCCTTTAGTGTCTACCTCTGTGTCACCAAAGCACCCTGGGCATCCGTTCACTCCCCTGCTGGGCTCTAATTGCAGGTTTTGTCACTCCTCTTGCTCAAAAGGACACTGAGTCCCTTGGGGGCAGTGACCAGCTGGTCAGCTTTTTATTCCCAGGACCTAGCAAAGTGAACAGACTCCAGGGGGCACACTGTAGATGTCTGCCCGATGAAGCCAACCAGCTGAACCCTTTCCTTCTGCAGGGGAAGAGCCGAGAGGGAAGGGACGTGCGCAGGGCCACACAGGTCCTGAGGGCCGGCGCTGAGACTAGGACTCAAGGCTCCGAGGCCCTTAACTGCTGGTCCTCTGGGACATGCATGGTTCGGAACCTTCAGTGGGCAGCTTATGTTGCTTCCAGAATCCATGTAATGGCAGTTATGCTTCTAGAACCCCCAAGCCTGTGCCTTTTAGAAAGTTATCTCACTTAGACCTTCTCTTCCCCATGAGCTCACCTCTCTGGATAAGCAGATACCCACTGCTGGGCACACACTGAGCATCTTAAGATAAGGAGTCACATAAGGAAAGTATCTTGTTTTTTCCATGCGACATCCTACTTGCCTTTGGGTTTATTAAAACCACATATTATTCCCTACGGTTGCTTCAAAGCATAAATAAATAAATAAATACCAAACTTCGTCTCTTTGCTTCTAATCTGAAGACATTATCATACTTTTAATACCATGATTACAAAAATGCAATATATACACGATAGGCCTGAAGCTTAGTTGCTACTTCGCTGAGCTTGGATCCCTACGCTCCAGGACGAAAATAAAAAACCAGCTCCCTGTTCCTCGATGACTCTGGGATGGCTCATGCTTTTGTGGCTAGCAGCATGAGTGAATCGTGCGAACCCTCCAGAACCTGGCACAAAACACCAGGGGCCCCGCTGGGGGTGGGGGGGTATGGGGCCTCCACAAAGCAACACCGGTGACTTCTGCGTGGCTCCCCCCACCCCCGCCACAGCTGTCACCTGTCTGGATCGGCTCATACCAGCTGCAGGGTGGCTGGTAGCGTTCCTCCTGGTATGTGTTCCCCCAAAGCAGGGGAGGGCCCAGGCCACCAGGGTGTAATGACTGTGCCGATCGCAGAGCTCGGGCCTGGAGTCCTCTGTGGAAATAACCAAGGGGACTAGTACAGGGTGGGGGTGAGGCACAAGCACCAGGCCCCTCCGGCTCCCGCCCAAGCCCTAGGACATGCCTGTGGAGGTAGATTCCAAAGACCCCAGCATCCGCAGGGGAGAAGCCGGGGGATGGGAGGAGGTTTGGGGCCCCCCCGCCCTGGAGATGGAAGGGACAGCGGGAGAGGCAGGGGACTGGTTTGCAGAGCTGGGGGCCGGGGCGCAAGAGCACACATGGGAGGGGTTCTCAGCAGCTGTGATGCTTCTAATTCCTTTTCCGCCTCCGTGAGTTGTAGCTCATTCCTCGTCCCAGCTTTGCCAGCCTTTACTCCCCAGGCACTGAGCCCACCACCAGCTTGTTTCAGGGTGTTTGTCAAACACACCCCCAAGTCCCTGCTGCCCCAAGAAGCTCGCGGCCACACACCTGGCCTTCTGTTGCTCGTAAGTTACCGCTGTTAGGAACCACTTGCTTGAGTCCCAAACTTGACTAGCGGCGAACATCACTGTGGCCTGGGGAAGATCTAGCAAGGGCCGCTTCTTCTTCTTCCTCTTTTCCTTCTTCTCCTCCTCCTTCCTTTTTTTTTTTTTTTTTAAGATTTTATTTATTTGGCAGAGATTACAAGCAGGGTGAGCAGCAGGCAGAGGGAGAGGGAGAACCAGGCTTCCTGCTGAGCAGGCAGCCCAACACAGGCTTTGATCCTAGGACCCTGAGATCATGACGGGAGCTGAAGGCAGACACTTAACGGAATGAGTCCCTGGGCACCCCAAGTGCCACTTCTTTCACACTGAAGCACAACTAGACTCAGGGTTGCTGGAGATAAAAAAAAAAAAAAAGGAAACTGCGATGGCAGGTGGGTGGTCTTTGTTACTGCAGGCCTCCCACATGGGGACCGGAGCCTCAGACTCCAGGAAAACAGAGCTGCGGGCAGCCTGCCCTGTGTGAAGCAGCCAGCAGGGTCACTGCCCTTGCCATCCTCCTGCCTGGCTGTGTGTCCACACCCACAGGTGCTTAGGCATGCACACACACATTAACACACACGTGTGTGCACTTGCGCACACACGCATGCTCATGTGCATGCTCATGCATGTACATGCATGCATTCGCACATACACGCGTGTGCTCACATGTGCGCACATGTGTGCTCACACACAGGCACACTCACATAAACATGTGCACGCTCACACACACGTGCACATACATATACACTACACACATGTATGTTCACACATACACACAAGTGCACACACAGGGTATATACATGTGCTTGCACGATACATGTGCATACACGCACACTCCTTTTCAAGTTGTCCAGAGGCAATCCCGTGACTCACCCCACTGGCCCTTTCTCAGCCACCAGCTGAAGCAGAGGCCGACATGGGGGCTTTGATGAAGAACACAGGCATTGCCTCCAGCAACACTTCAAAAAATCCACCCTCTCTTGGTGATGACATTATGTTCTTGATAAATAAAAAAGGAAAAGCAAATGCCGGCACTGCTTTTGAAACGCAGTAAGGGCCAAGACCACAAGCAGCTCCGTGGACCAAGGATCCGGCCTGGGGTAAGGCAGACGCCTCCAGAAAGGCCCTCGTTCAGCTCTGAGCCCCACTGCTGTCTGAGCTGGGGAGCAGTCTGGGTGCACCCGGCAGTTTTCAGATGCCCCATGTGGCTGACTGCTGGGGAGATGCTTCAGGGTGGAAGGTTCTCTGGGGCACACCCATCTCCCCACGCACTGTGCAGAAAGCAGCCAGGGGCTGGGTGGCTCAGCCAGTTAAGCTCTTGGTTTTGGCTCACATCATGATCTCGGGGTCCTGGGATCGAGCCCGCAACAGGCTCTGTGCACAGCGAAGATTCTCTCTCTCCCGCTGCCCCTCCCCCTGCTTGTGCTCCCTCTCTCTTTTTCTCCCAAATATATAAATCTCAAAAAAATATTTTCTTTTTAAATAAAAAAGAAGAAAAGAAAGCAGCCAACCCCACTAGGAAAACCAGTTCCCCCATTTTGGGGAAGAGTTCATGGCTCACAGTGTCCCGAGAAAGGAAGGGTTCGGCAGGGGAATGCTCAAGGCGACAAAGATATCCACGGGCCTGATGCTCACTTAGGTGCTGTGGCCAGACGTCCCGTTACCCTCCCATCGGGACTCTCAGTACTCCACTGCTTTGCTAGAGCTTTCCAAAAGGAACGCAGAAGAAACCCTGCCCCTGCCCCTGCCCCTCCCCTCTGCGCAGCCATGGTGCAGTGTCTGCGTACTACAGATGGGATGGGCGCAGCGAGAACAGGTTTCTTCTGGAAAATGACAGATGCGGCTGGAATGGTTTACATATTTATCAACTTAATGCATCTCATTGTGTCTAGCGACAAACACGCCCCAGGAAGGACCACAGAGGGTCCCCATTTACTAGCCCTTCAGTTCTCATTTGATTTCATCCGACTTGACATTCTTTCTCCATCCTTTGTCCCTCCTTGCACAATTTTATATTGCACTGCAGCCCCAAAATCTTGGTTCCCATCCCTCATCACTACATTCAATCCACTAATAAATATGGATTACTTAGCAGGTGGATTTACAGTGGGGCTGGAGAAGATTGGCCAAGTCCGCAAATAGCATCACGGTATGACAGAAAGAGCACGGACAGTGTCCTCAGGGTCCTAGAGCCTGCCTGTCCGTGGCAACGACAAGAACTTACTCCCAGAACTCTGAGAGAAGATTGTCTTAAGAGAGCAAACCTAGAAAGATTCAAAATGTAGCTGATTCAAAATATACCTAACACTGTATATAAGATGTTCAAGCAGCACTACTTAGAATAGCGCCAAACTGAAAACAAGCCTAATGTCATCATGAGTAGAATGTATTAATAAATTATTCATTACTAGAATGGAATATTATATCAAGGTAGTACTGCTGCATACAACATACACACATCTTACAGATCTAATGTGAAGCAGAAAGTACACTGTGAGTTTCATTTATATAAAGCTCAAAAACAGGCCAAGTTCAACCTGTAACGTTAGAGGACAGCAGTTCCTTTTGAGGGGTTGGTGGCTTAAAGGGTGTTCACGGTGGGCTGGCTGGGCTCTAGTTCTTCCTCTGAGTGCTGGCTTCGTGGCTCCAATAAATCTGCGAAAATTTATCAAGCTATATCCATAATTTGTACACTTAAAAAAAAGATTTTATTTTTTATTTGAGAGGTAGGGGGAGGGAAAGAGAGAAGGAGAGAGAAAAAGTGTACTTGTGGTGGGGGAGGGGCAGAGGGAGACGCAGACTCCCCACTGAGCAGGGAGCCCAATGCAGGGCTCGATCCCCAGGACCTGGAGATCATGACCTGAGCCGAAGGCAGACGCTTAACCACCCAGGCACCCTGTACCTCTTTCTGTATATGTTATATATCAATGAAACGTACATATATATATGCAGGGGGTGAGTGTAGGACACAATATCTGGAAATGTACAATGTCTGGAAATGTGCAGCTAAAGAAACCTGGGCTGCTCCCAGATCATTGTGCATGATTTGGCATGAGCTCAGAAAAGAAGGCCTAAATGTGATTATAATCATATAAGCCAGAATGTGATCAGTTACACTGTGCTCTGCTCAAAAGTTAGTGAAAAAGATTTGGAGAGGGACAAGTTTGTAGTGTCTGTCCTCGCCATCCCTCAGAGAGGTGCTCCATCAGGAAGGCAGGAATATTCTGGCTACTAGAGATACGCTCAACTGTGGGTGATTCATCAGGCCTCGCCATTCACGGCTGAAGCGTCGTTTAAGGTCATTTCTCCCTTCATTCTTGTTTCCCACTCACAAACAGCCTTCCAACCACAAATCCAATCTCCCCAGCCCAGGACACCCTAGAGATGCAAAAAGAATATTCTGGTCACTATAATACGGCTGCACTAAACCCACCCGCATCCTAATGCAGACACCTGCAAGGCCCCTGCTACAAACACTTCGGAAAACACAGGGACAACACTGAGTCCCTGCACCTGCCAAGTCAGGAGCCGGACCTCGAGCTGCGGGAGCACGCCCAGAGCTCAGCTCCCCGGACCCACAGCCCCAGATCTCCCACGCTCTTGGAATGGGCGACTCGGGCATGTGTTCAGTGCCTATACCATAGGCGGTCACTTCCCAGCCACCTGCAGGAAGACAACCTGGCCGGCCTTCCAGAGGTCAAGGCTAGCAAGACTTTCCAGAGGGTAAAAGGCTTCAGGATCAGTCAGAACCAGTGGTCTCTTCCTTGTCTCAGGGGTTCCTTCAAGTTGTGTGACATCTGTCTTAACTTGCTCCTCTCTGTCCCTCCTCGCTGCCCACTAATTAACACACAAGTGAAGTACAGGGGTTCTGCCCCAACTGTGGGTAGTACTGACCCCAGCATATACTATGTTTTCTCCTATCCATACCTACGATCAAGTTTAATTTTATAAATTAGGCACAGTGAGAAATTAACAATAATCAAAGAGGAAAATTGTAACCATATACTGTAACAGAGGTTATGTGAATGTGTTCTGTTCTCTCAACTATCCTGTTGTACTCTACTCTCCTGATGATGACAGCGGGAGAGAATCAAATGCCTCCATGATGAGGTGACATGCGGGGACCGATGTAGGCATTGTGACGTAGTGTTGGGCTACCATTGACCTTGACAACAGGTCAGAAGGAGGATCATCTGCTTTTGGACCCCAGCTGAACTCAGGTAATTGAAACCGCAGATACGGGGGGACTACTGTCTACACTGGGGGTCCTGGGGACCCTTCCTGATCCTACGCCTTGATGAGGTCTAAATACCAAACAACAGTCTCATTGGGGGACATTTTTACTCTATTGTCCCTTACAGCAGAGTCTTACATTCCTGCTGCTGATAGGAACCCCGGAGCCTGACAGCCACAGGGGAGGTCTTGGAAGGTGTCCCCCGTGGATAAGGAGGGGGGGACTATTGTATTTCAGTTTTGTTCTGGGGCCTGCTCTCTGCACAGCTGACAGTGACCACAAGCATGCAAGGAGAGGAAGGAAAATTCATGTCATACCAGACTTTTGGATATGGAAGTGAAAATCCCTCCAGGACACGGCAGGAGGCTCCCCCTTGCTCAGGCCAGTGATTTCACCCCCGGGACGGCAGGACAGTGGCAGGCAGTGCTTGGCCCTGAGCTCGCTGGTTTGCTCATCCCAAGAGGAAGTGGAGAGCCCAGAATCTCTACGGGCTTGCCTTCAACATGTCTTTTCCCGGCTGTCTTTTTCTTTTAATCTCTGAATCTACATTTTGCACACTTGCTAATGAAAACTCAACTCATTTTGTTCCTATAGACAGAACCAATTTCAGGCAAGTAAACTCATTCAGGACGACCTGTGTGAGTCATCAGCCACTGTCGGAGAGGAAGGGTGAGGACTGAGAGGCCGTGGGTCACGGTCACGGTGGGAGGAGCATAGTGGGCTGAAGACCACTGATGGACTGAGACCCTGGGTGGGTCAGTCCCCCTCTCTGAGCTGCGACTTGCTCAGCCATAAAATGAGGGGCTGGAAATCAATGTTTCTAAGTTCCCTTCAAGACCCATGATGGGTGGCTAAGCAGCCTCATCTTCAGATCAGAAAAGGCCTGGATTCTGATCTCTAATTCCACCACTAGCTGTGTGACTCAGGCAAGGTACCCAGCCTCTCTGAGCCTCTGTTTATTAATGTGTGAAACCACAGTAATAATCATCCCATAATAACATGATGTCAATCATAAAGAATGATGATATGGTATATAATATACAAAAATAATAAGAATAATACAAGTGAAGTAAATGTTCGTGCAGCATTAAGTCAGGCATCCCTTCCGGCGTAAATAATAAATAGCAAAAGGTAAAAAGAGCTGTGAGTCTGCGTTTCCGACCACAGAAGCACAGATGGGACACAGTCTGCAGTGAGGAACGGTAATGGCTTAGGTAAGGGCGAGAGATGTTCAGAAACGACTGAATTACCACCTGATCCGACCCCGACTCTTGAAACGACCGTCGCCAGCTTTAACTAGCAAGTTCAGGCGAGCTCCCGCCGCACTCACAGCTGTGAAACATCTCGTCTATAGGCACATGGATGACAACTCCTGAGGTTTTAGTGCGCATTTATGGAAGCTAATGCCAGAAAGAGAGGAGAATGGTCCTGAATAGTCAATTTTGTTTACATCTTACAGAGAACACTGAGCCATTAAGAGCAATCTGTGCTTAAGAGCGCGATGTAACCAGCCAGCTGGGGCATCTCTCCTGACGTCCTCGGCTGAAGGATGTCCTTAAGGATAACAGCACCAGCCACGCTTCATTTAGAAGTGGCTGCTTTGTTTAACGAAGTACGGCGGAAACAATTTTAGGACACTGATCTGACAGGTACACACGTGTCTTGTTCAACGTTCCCCGATATTAGGATTTCATTTCTCTTCTGGGTTCTTTTGAACTTTCTCTCACTGTTAACGACATACCAGTTCATACAGGGGGCGCCTGGGGGGCTCAGTTGGTTAAGTGTCAGCCTCTTGATTTCAGCTCAGGTCACTATCTCAGGGTCGTAAGATCGAGACCCCTAAAAGCTCCACACTTAACATGGAATCTGCTTGAGATTTTCTCTCTTCCCCCCTCACCCCTCATCCTGCTCGTGCTCTCTCTCTCTCTCAAATAAATAAATAAATAAAAATCTTTTAAAAAAATACTAATCGCATACAAGGGCCGAAACACAGGCTTTTCCTGGGGGAAGGAAAAATATTTAACTGACATACGTAAAGTATTTCATCTTCAATAAGGAGGAGAAGAACGTTTAAGAATACTTAAGAGTAGCCCAATTCTAGATTCTGATCAGCTTAGGAATTAGAAAATACAAGTACTGAAAGACAGCTGTGTTTTCATCTGTTCTAAAAAGTTCACTCATTTCTAAATAAGCCATTTATTTATTATTGCTCTCGTTCCCCCAAGGAAGCCCATGGTGTGTACGTGCTTGGGTGTGTTATGAACCATAGACTGTGTCCCACGTCGTGCAGGAACATGGCATCGTCTTTGAAAGATGGGTCACAGAGATCCTAAAGGAGGAAATGACCAGATCAGGAGCAGGGCTGCTGACATTCCAGAGGGATGGAGAGCTGTGAGCAGAGGAGAGGGCTCTGGAATGAGCAAGGTAGCCTGGCCGGGAGCCCCCTGAGATGGCTGGTGGCCAGTGGCCTGGACCTCACATCCTCATGCTTCCATTAACACCCTGCTCGGTGCTTACTTGCTATGTGACTTCAAATTCCTTAACCTCCCCCTGCTTGAGTTTCCTCTACTCTGAAATGAAGGTAATAACTGCAGGAGGGAGCAGTGTATTATTATCCGGGCACTATTTCACACGCACAGGGCACTGGGATAGTGTTTGTCACTCTCTTATTCAAGGTAGATTATCATCACCTTTGGAAACACTCCAGTTCACTACTTCCCGATCTAAAGCTTGCTGTCTATGCATCTGTTTCTACTAAATCAAGATGACTAAAAGGCAAAACTGATACCTTCTCTACCAGCTCTCACGATCCAATCAACAGCACAAGCATCGTTAAATATCATTTGTTTATGCCACTGCGCCAGGTGCTAAACACACACACACACACACACACACACACACACACACACACGGGTCCTCTAGAAATGCACTGTATGGAGATAAAGGACAACACTCAGAATGTGTGCTAAACCAACAAGGAAACGAAATCTGCTAGGCACTGACCATATGAGCAAGTGGACGTCGTTTACATGAAAATCCTCTCCCCGTGCACCCCTGCCCCATCCACTAGCCTCCACAAGCCGACCCACTCTGCTCAACAGTTGGCTGTATTTCACAGAGAATGACACCAGGAAGCAAATATCCTGAGATAAGTAGCAGGCCCAGGGTGATTCCTCTCCCTGCTTTGCACCTGAAAAATCCTGTCCGACTCCAGCAAAACCTGGAACCACCTTCCAGGTGGAAACATGAGGTAAGCAATCCAGGCCTTTTGTCCCCACGGTGTGGCTCTGGAACTCACACACACAAAGAATCTGCACTTTAGAAACAGACATAGACAACTTTGCTTTAAAAGAGGCAAGTGACCTTGGCACTGAGGGGAGACTGGGATTGGCCAGGGTGGAACTGGAGACAATGGCTTTCCATGCTTTTATTTCTAAACCACAAAGATCACTTTTGATGAAAAAATTATATTTGTATCATTTAAAAAAGATTTTATTTATTTATTTGTCAGAGAGAGAGAGAGAGTGCACAAGCAGGGGGAGCAGCAGGCAGAGGGAGATGCAGGCTCTCCACAGAGCAGGGAGCCCAATGGGGGACTCCATCCCAGAACCCTGGCTGGAATCATGACCTGAGCCACCCGGGTATCCCCTTATTTGTAGCATTTCTGAAAAATACTGCAAGGAGAGAAAGTTTTCAAGGAAATGTCAAAATAGCAGCAGCCAGCAGCCTAGGGTCACGTGGTGGATGAGCAGCTCCTGCTCATCTACGGTTTGGGTGAGGACCCTTCTGAACAGGTACATGTGCTCCTCCTCTTGCAGACTGTAGAGAGGGCCTGTGGCCAAGGAACAGCAGACCCTGGAAGGCAGGTGGGGCGGGAAGATCAGAACTGCCTACAGAAGAGGAATCGGAAAGTAGGAAGAGAATCCCAACAGCAGAAAGCCAAGAGGAGAAAGTTCTGGAGCAGGGCAGTGTCCATATTGACTGTCAAGGCTGAGGGGTTACCTTACACGTGGCCTAGCGGTATCCTGAGGGGGACGAAGAGAGAAAATTCATTCAGCAGATCCGTGCCTGTGTGTGGGTTCGTGCCCAGACCTGCAGGACTCTAGATAGGGAGGAATGGGGACCTTTGAAGAGTAGGCTGCCCAGGGCAGACCAGACCTCAATGGCCTCACTCGCTCTGGGTCTAAGATCCGTGTTTAGGAAGCTCTGGGAAAGCACAGTGGTACCCATTCCACAATATCCAGAGAGGTGTTTCTCCCTTAGCCGTAGACAATAGCTCACGCTAACATTTCCCTCAGACCCGTGTAAAACGTATCTATTGATAAGCGAGCTCAGTAAAATTAATGGGCTTTTTCACACACCATCTAAGTACTGTATCTAATTTGTCCTGGAAAGACTCTGGAAAGTTCTAGAGTGTCATTGCTAAGTTTACTATCCTTTGCATGGTTTAGGGAGAGGTACCTGGAATATAATACAACTGAGAAATAAGGTTGTAGGGTATTGTAGAGGTTTGCATTGTAACTCACAGACTGGGGGTTCCCACCCAACTGAAGCACAAGTAACAGTGTGAGTCGGAGGGCAGGCACACGTGGTTCTTTATGAAGAGACGCACAGAGTCACAGAACATGGGATCTGTAAGAGACATCAGAACTTTGCACCTTTTCCTTTTACGAAAGGGGAAGCTGAAAGAGGCTGACAAAATCACAATTCTTCAATGTAGTCACCGGTGGTTTGATACTGGGCTCTGTCTGTCTTTACATTTTGAGTGAGACACAGCAAGTTTCTCACGGGGCTTTAAAAGATTATGCTGAATCAAGCAAATGACAGCAGAAGTCCTCCCTTTACCAGAAAAGAAACCACAGGAGCAACCAGATCTTCCCGCCAAGCATCAATGCCCAGAGGGGAATTTAACCAGAGGTGGAAATCACCAAACAGGTGTGCAGTCTACACTAAAGCTCCTCCGCTGTGTTTCTGAGTCACACAAGCCCTGATCTTGACCTTCAACCTCACGAGCTCAGCGTTTCACGTGGCATTCCCTCTCACCAGGGGATTCTCTTGCTCGTGCGTTCCTTTTCCAAATCATTCATTAAAAAATATGCGATGAGGCAAATATTGACTGATCACTACAGACATGACAAGGTTACACCTCTCCACATAGATGAAGGCTCACTGAATTCCTATTTATGTATCACTTCTGATGGCTGCCTCCCTATCCACGAGGAAATATTTCCCCAACCCACAATGACGTCAGGGTTTTAGTAACTTACGATAGAGTCGTTAATCAGAGACTTTTTCAAGGTCTAAATAGATTTCAGCCACTGGTTCCCCCAATCATATGATGATTTGTTCCCTGATGGGATATTAATTGATCCATCAGACACAGCTTCCTCTTACAAGAACCCTGTTACTTTGTCACCCAACGGCAATGAGTCACATTTACTTAAGAGCTCAGTGAGCCTCTACTTTAAAAATTATTATGTGGTATTTGATATGGGTGATGGGTGGATAGACAGGTTATGAGGGCCCAAAGAAAACATCCCTCCCCATCCTACCATCCAAATAAACATCAGAACTCATTACTGATTATCACTGGAATCAACTTGGTGCTTTTCCCTGATCCCGCCTTCCAGACTAACCCTCCCTAGATAACCACCCTTGATTTTAAAGATTTTATTTATTTACGTGAAAGAGAGAGGGTGGGGGGAGGAGCAGAGAGAAAGGGGGAGAGAGAACCTCAAGCAGACTTCCCGCTGAGTGCGGAGCCTGACGCGAGGGTTCATCTCACGACCCTAAGATCATGACCTGAGCTGAAATCAAGAGTCGGACACTTAACTTACTGTGCCACACAGGCACCCCAACCACCCGTGCTTTTAAACATAGTTTTACCACATACGGATGCGTCCTAACAATATATTGCTTTAATCTACTTGCTTTTGAGATTCATAAATGTGGCATTTTACTGTATGTGGTCTTCGGGAACTTGCTTTTTTTAAATTGAATATTCAGTTTTGAAGATATATCCATGTCGTTGTGTGTGGCTATAGTTCCTTCATTTTCACTGCCGTATGGCCATCCATTGTGCAAATACACCAGTGTATTTATTCTGTTATAGGACATTAAGGTTGTCTCCAGGTTTTTGTTACAATGAACATTATTATCAAGAACATTCTCAAGCATGTCTCTTAAAGAAATCATAAAATACATATTTTTCTTGCTTTGAAGGGTATAGGCATGTTCTGCTTTACAAGATAATCCCAACTTTTTATCCCAAGTGTTGAGACCAAATGACCCCCTTTCCCCCCAGCAGTAGCTGAGAGGTCCTGTTTCTACACACCCGTTACAGCTGATGTCTTAATCCTTTCCAGTTTAGTGGGAGTGGAATAGTATGTCATTGTGATCCTAATTTACATTTCCCTGATTACTAATGAGGCTGAGCATGTTTTCATGTTTTCAGAATGTCTACCACCTGGCTCCTAATAATTTTAGGCAATTCATTTTGCAGCACTGAGTGTCAAACTATTCACCAGCCCCAAATCCTGCTTGGGAGAGGGAAGGGGTTGGAAAATAAGACGCAGAGTATCTTACAAAACACGGGTGGCAGGACGCCTGGGTGGCTCAGTTGGTTGGGTGGCTGCCTTCGGCTCAGGTCATGATCCCAGCGTCCTGGGATTGAGTCCCGCACCGGGCTCCTTGCTCGGCAGGGAGCCTGCTTCTCCCTCTGCCTCCGCCTACCACTCTGTCTGCCTGTGCTCGGGCGTTCTCTCTCTAACAAATAAATAAATAAAATCTTAAAAACAAACAAACAAACACGGGTGGCTCTGAGTCCTAGGCACTAGAGATAATACATTGGCTTTGCAGGTCATGAAACTCTGCCCACACTAATCAGCAGCCTGTGGCAGGGGACTTGAGCTCAGCTTAAAAGGTAGGTACACACGATCGAAGGGAAAACTCTCCTGCTGGTCAGGCGCGCAGGACTGGCGTGTGAAATCTGTTTAAAGAGAGGCAAAGAAAGGCCCACTAGAGGCTTCTGGGAAGATCCTTCCCTATTCTTACAGGCAGCAACAGCAAGCCAGGATTTGGCTGACCCTAGAAGTGAGAGAGGCAGCAGGCAGATCCATAAACAGCCACCATCCTAAGTCCACAAGGAGGACGATGGTAGAACAACGTTATCGTCGGGGAAGGCAGAGCAGACAGCTGGAAGAGCCCGGGTCCTTGATCACACTGCTGAGCTGCCAGGTGAACCAACACTGATCCACTCTGACTCAGGGTGCCAACTCATGCAAACTGATAAATTTCCTTGTTGCGTAAACCAGTCTGCACCTGGCTTTCTGTTACTTCAACCAAAAGCATCCTGATAGAGGTTATGTGGTCAGTTATGTGGTTTGTAAACAAACAAACCAAAGCAACAAAAGACCATGAGCTGTGAAGAGCGTCCCTGAGATGCTACTGGAGAGGGACTGGCCAACAGCACGAAGAGGAAGCTTGTGGATGAACCCAAGTGGCCCTCACCGCACCATGCTGGGGGACGGGTGAGTGGCGCGAGGTGGGGACTCAGGCAGCAGGGACAGCATTCAGAAACCTGGAATTGCGAGCACAGCTTTATTGCCAGGACAGGTTTTGTAACCCCTGAATAGGATCATTCAGCATAGTTGTTGTTAAATTCCCCTCAAGGTGTCTCCTCAACAAGCCAACTCTTGCCACCCAAGGCTGATTGGTCTCTTCCCCCACTCAGCCCTCACGTGAAGCAGTCAGCTCCTACCCATGGTATTCTTGCTTATATTGCGTTGTCTTCTTATTGTTTCATACAATCACCTTCTCGGTGTTCCCTTCTAGCATGTATGTACCAGAAGGAAAGCATTACATGGTCTTCTGCTTTTTAGCCTCCTTGCCACCCATATGAATAGTGGTCCTGCTGGCACCTCCGGCGGGCCCTGAGACAGCCATCTCTGATCTCAGTTTCCTTCTTTGTTACAAGAGCAACACTGCAAGACCGCTGATTGGATAACAATAGCGCATATCACGTGGTTGACAACTGGCAGCCATTACTGTTAATGACATTGGGCTAAGTGCGCAAATGCCCAACATTCAGGGTGGCCCCGTGTGGTCCAAAGGTGCATTTCAGCTACAGAATCTCTTCCAGCCTGAAACAGAAGAGTCCTATATCCTAAAGAGTCTAGAAAACTTCTCCCTTTGGGGAGAAGGAAAATGTTATCATATCCTTGTCAATAAGGGAGAATCAGAGCAACTTGTGAAGAGTGAGGGTCTTATTATCAAATTGTAAAACCAACCACTGGCACTGCTACCGGCTCCATGAACCAGTGAAACGTTCCATCTTCATAGGAGGAAATCAGTCACCAGGGTGCTGGTCTTGTTTTTGTATTCCAAAATAAAACCATACTGGCCTTAGAAATGTAGAAACACTCTTAACATGAATATGCTTTTTAATAACTTCGTGTGCTCATAGACACAAAACAAGAGCTGACACAGTTTTAATATCAAAGTTTAAATTTCAGTG
The DNA here is from genome assembly GCA_004024625.1 of Mellivora capensis. Classification (NCBI taxonomy): domain Eukaryota; kingdom Metazoa; phylum Chordata; class Mammalia; order Carnivora; family Mustelidae; genus Mellivora; species Mellivora capensis. The sequence continues at coordinate 99,249 of PISX010001128.1, read as the reverse complement.
CAATGAAATACTAATCACAGGCTCTAAATGTAATCTTAGAGAACAAGAAAATACCCAGTAATACAGCTAATTTAGAGTAGAACAGATTCCTGGAATAATTATTTAGTTTAGGAAAAGACCAAGAAATGGTTGACACCCAAAAAATCACATTATTCCAGTTTTGCACATTTTTTTACAGCAATATCCTAGTTGCAATAACATAATTGCCTTAGAAAAATTTAGACACCATACAAAGTATGTCGAACTATTTTTTTTTGCAGGGGAAAAATCTGGTAAACAGCCTTAGAGGAAGGAAGAAATGATAACACAACAAAAGGAAAGCAAACAGAAGATCCAAAATGAGTTTACCCGACCCTGAGTATTATTTCTACAAGAAAATTAGTTAAGATTTCAAATACCAGCACTGAGGAGAGGAAACCCTGAATTTTTATTGTTTGCCTCCTTTCCACCATTAACTGTACTGATTTTGTCTAGCAGTCTTCTCCTGCAGAAGAAACTATAAATTAAGCCCCATCTTTCCAATACGCTAAATAATGAAGTTCGTAATGAGCCCATGATAATGGGTCTTTTTTTGCTGGAAGTTGCAATTTAGTTTATTTTTCTAAGGAACATCTGCTATGGTTTTGAAAGGTTGCTAAGGAAGGGTTTAAGAAAAGGTGATACAAAGCAAGCGACTCCTTTATCCTATTCTTCACCCAAAAAAATGCAGCACATTTAAAATTCAAACTTGTATTTTAAATTATGAAAACCATTTAAGGTTTTGATGATTCTTCACCTTCATGAAGGGGCCATGGACTCTGCTGCCACGGGTCACATTCATTCTGGGGTATGGAGCCAGGGTTGGGGTTAGTGACTGTGACCTAATGGGCATCTCTAACTGGAAAACTGGAACAGAGCTGTTCCCCTGATAACCACATCCCAAATTCACCCATTAGCAAATCACATCAACTGTCAAAATACTGTTCGTCCTAGTTGCTTCCTATGAGTCCATTAATGACCCCGATCAGATCCACACTAGTCCATATCTGGAAATGACTTCTGCATTTCTCTATTTGCTCCCATGTTCTAACATTCCATTCTGCCTACCGCTGCTAAAGTAATTATGTAAAAGAGACTTCCTGTTGTACTTAGAACATAATCTAATACCCTCAATGTAGTCTATGAGGCCTTGCCTGATCTGGTGCCTGGCTATCTCGCTGGCCTCATCTGCTACCATTTTTCCTCTTGTTCAATGCACTCCAGTCACACCACACTTCTTACCATTCCTCAAATAGGCCAATTTCATCCTACCACAGGGCCTTTGCACTAGCTGATCCCTCTCCCCCAAATGCCTTTTACCAGATATTTGGAAGCCTCAATTCCTTGCTTCTTTCGTATTTCCACAAGAGGTGTCATCTCTTCAAAGATGCCTTTCCTGAATATGCTGCCTAAAACAACCTAAAATCAATACTTAGGAATAAACATAACCAAAGAAATAAATAACTTGTACTCTGAAAACTATAAAACACTGATAAAAACAATTGAAAATAACACAAATAAATGGAAAGAGATTCAATGATCATGGACTGGAAGAATTAACATTGTCAAAATGTCCATACTACCCAGAGCAATGAAATCTCTATCAAAATATCAATAGCATTTTTCACAAAACTAGAAAAAATAATACTAAAACTTGTAGGGAAACATGGAAGACCCCAAACAGCCAAAGCAATCTTGAGGAAGAACAAAACCAGAGGTACCACAATTCCAGATTTCAAGCTCTACTACAAAGCTGTAATAACCCAAACATCATGGTACTGGCACAAAAACAGACTCATAGATCAATAGAACAGAGTAGAGAGCCCAGAATTAAATCCACATATATATGGTCAATTAATCTATGACAAAGGAGGCAAGAATGAAAAATGGGAAAAAGACAACCTCGTCAACAAATGGTGCTGGGAACACTGAACAGGAAACTGGACTACTTTCTAACACCAGCCACAAAAATAAACTCAAAATGGATTAACGAACTAACCTGAGACCCGAAACCATAAACATCCTAGAAGAGGGCAGACATGGAAATTTCTCTAACATCAGCCATAGCAATATTTTTCTAGATAGGTCTCCTGAGGCAAAGAAAACAAAAGCAAAAATAAACTAATGGGAATAGACCAAAAATAAAAGACTTTTTTTGCACTGCAAAGGAAACCATCAAGAAAACAAAAAGATGACCTACTGAATGGGAGAAGATATCGGCAAATGCCATATCCAATAAGGGGTTGACATCCAAAATATATAAAGAAACTTACACAAATCAACACCACAAAGGCAAACAATCTGAATAAGCAAACAAAAAAAAGCAGAGTCAGAACTATAAACACAGAGAACAAAACTTGATGGCTGCTGGGAAGGGAGGGGGGAGGGTTGGACCAAATGGACGAAGGGGAGCGGGAGATATCAGCCTCCAGTTATGGAGTGAGTGAGTCACAGAAAAGAAAGCAGAGCATAAGGAGGAATACACTGATATTATAAATCGATGTAATAGGGCAGATAGTAGCTATACTTACGGTAAACTCAGCGCAATGCATAAACTTGTCAAATCATTAAGTTGTACGCCGGAAACTAATGTCACATTGTGTCAACTACATTCAAGTGTAAAAAAAGAAATAAATAAAGGAAACAGCATAATCTCCCCAGATCTCCAGCCTTATCCTTCTCAGTTTTCTCCCAACAGTCGGAATTATCATGTGATATTACATTACACACGTATTTGTGGCTTTGTTTATGGTCTGTTTCCCTTACTAGAATGTAGGTTCATTGAAGGCAGGGACTTTACATTATTCATTCATTGCTAGAATAATCCCAATCCTCATGAAATATTTGTTGAGTGAATACATGAACGGAATGACTGGTTTCCTAAAAAGTGCAGACCTAACAAATCCCTACTTCTTAAACATTATATTAAACCATAATTATGATGGAAATTGTATGCTTAGGAGAATCCAAGTAGCAAAACCAGTACCTGATATGACATGGGCACAACCTTCCTGTCGCTCTCATCCCAGGAGCCTGCCTCAAAGACATCCCTGGGAAATTTCAGGAACTTACTCCTCCTAGTGAGCTAGGTCTGGACAGATGGATGAAAACCAAATGCTGCTCTACGGACGGCAAAGACACAACAGCAGTGGCCACACACCAAAAATGTTCTCTGATCCCCTGTAGAAGCTTAGTTATAAGTTTTATGGGCTGCAGAAAGCGAGCGGGATTAAAATCAGGCATATTGTCAGCATTTTCTGTTTGCTTTTTTTTCCTTCCAGTTTTCAGAACAGAATATATCGTCTAACTCCAAACAAAAATAGCATTAAACACAGTTTTGCTTTACCAAAGCCATTAGGAGCCCACAGAAATGGAATTAATATTAAGCAGAGAGGGTCAAAATCTGCTCGGTTCTCCCTGCATAAGAGCCGTGGAAGTCAATGTCAAGTAGATACAGACAGAAGTGATGGGTGGCTTTCTTCGATTAATAAAGTCCCAAGTTTAAGTGAACAGATGTTTGGGCATTACTTCTTGGACACACTGCCACCTTTATCTGAATCTGCTGGTTTTTATTTTAACTTTTATACAGGAAAAAGAAATAAACTAAATGGGACAACAGGGAGAATGAATAAAGTGCTAACATCTGTTCCAATAAGCTGTTTTTTCCTCTCTGCTCAATGGGTTAGATATTTGCTAGCAGATTCCAGAGATAACGTGCCTTAAAGGCCTCCCCAAAATAAAAATAATAATATCTGCACAATGAGCCCTATATTGATACTTGCCTGCACCAAATCCCTCGAGCCACTCTGGTTTGGACTTGACCCCAAATATGGGCTGGAGGAGACATAACAAGTTCCCATCCCAGCCACTGGGACCAATCTGCTCCCCAAGTCACACTTTCCCACCTCTGCTCATGCTCCCTTCTTCCTGGACACGCACCTCAGCTACCAGTGTCTTCTGTCAACGTTCTACCCACTACGGAGGCTCTTCTCGGTCTTCCCCTCAACAAGTCTACCTTAATCTCTCACGTCTCCGAACTCCTCATTGCTTCTAACACTCCCTTCGTAGTGTGCCTTACGGTCTTCAAAATATTTTCACATAACTTGTTCAGAAGACAAATATTCCTTTTTTTTTTAAAGATTTTATTTATTTATTTATTTGACAGAGATCACGAATAGGCAGAGAGGCAGGCGGGGGTGGGGGGAGCAGGCTCCCCACTGAGCAGAGAGCCCAATTCCAGGGCTCAATTCCAGGACCCTGGGACCATGACCTGAGCAGAAGGCAGAGGCTTAACCCACTGAGCCACCCAGGCGCCCCACAAATATTCTTAATATTATTATTCCAGGTCAGGGATGAAGGAAAGGGGAGTATTCCAAGTTCAAGGATCCACAGGAGGCTCTGCTGCCTTCCACTGCTCTGCTTCATCAAACAATGCTGGGACATTGGGTTCGTCTCATCAATTACAGGCTATGAGAAGAGGAAGGTGGGTACGCCTCACAGCGCTGGACAAATGATAGTTACTTTAAGATACTTGTTGACTGGGTTACTGGAGAGAAACATGGAAAACGGGATTCTGGTGCTGATTCATTATCTTCAGTTGTCTGATTGGTAGCAAGTCACTGAGATTCAGATCCCCCAGCTGCTGAACTGAGGGGTTTGGGTTGAAAGCTGGTGTTAACCCTCTGGTCCTAGAATTCGTGAGCAATACGCTTGCAGACATGGCTTCCCCTTGGCTGCTAGTACCACAAATCCCAAGTTGTCAAGTCCCCAAATTCAAGTACTCTTGTAAATGTGCTAGAGGTTCTAGGCTGCCATGTGTCCACTGGAACCAAATCCTTATGGGGTTCATGTTGTGGGACACACATTACACATGGGACCCTGACCACACCTGACATGAGGTGGTGTCATTAGACCCACCAGCCCTTCCTGTAGACCACAGCCCTTGGGGAATACACCCAGGAGAGTAAAAACTCTTAGTCCGAATCTGTGAATGCCAACATTCCACTGTGTCCTCAAGGCCATACTTTCCAAGCTCTCTAGAACTACTGAACCACCAGAGACCCCCCCAAGATTCCACCTTTCCCAGTTGCTGAAGCTGATCACACTGGCAGTGGAACCTAGAGGTATTCCTAAAATGGAAACTCCTTCCTACTCGTCTCATTCTAGCCACCACACTCACTCTCCAAGCAAGGAATAATTCTCAAAATCAGACAGGCTTGAAGCTCAAAATCAAGTCATTTTGTATTTTGGCCTCAATCTCCTTCCTTATCCTGCTCAAGGCAGGCTCTTGGCTTCCTCCCATCTTCCCTCCGCCTGGCCTCCATCCGTCCAAGGTCCCTGGTGCCTGGTCTCCCTGAGGCACAGGCTTCCAGAAACCTTCCCCCCTTTCCCTAATCCGTCCCACCCAGAGCAGACAGAATAGCCTTGGGATCTCTGCTCTGCTACACCGCCCTCCCTGGACACCCACAGAACGTTTGGTTTTGTCACTGTGTTCACAAGAAGGGCAGATAAGAAGAAGAGATAAAGAGGAAGTGATGGGAGGAGGGAAATCATGAGTCTGGTTTCTGTGACCTGTGTGGAAGGAACTCCTCTGAAGCCTTGTTATGCAAGTTGGCGTGGGCATCCGTTTCCTGAGCTGACATAACAAAGTAGCACAAGCCAGGTGACAGAAAAAACCAGAAATGTCTTGTCTGGCGGTCTGGACATTAGAAGCCTGACATTCAGGAACTAGAAGGGCCATGCTCTCTCTGAATGTTCTAGGAGAGAATCCTTCTAGTGTCTGCCAGCTATCCTTGGGTTTGCTCGGCTTGGAGATGCGTCACTACCATCTGATGGCACCTTCTCCCTGTGTCTCAATCTCTTTGGGCTTCTAGAACAAAAAGTATCTTATCATCAACAGGAATTTATTTCTCAAGGCTCTGGAGGCCGGGAAGTCCAAGATCAAAGTGCCAGCATGGGCACATTCTAGCAGGGACCCGCTTCCTGGCTCATCGATCGCACCTTGTTGCTGTCTACACATGGTAGAAGGGACTTGGGAGCTCCCTAGAGCCTTTTATAAGGGCACCAATCCCATTCATGAAGGTTCTACCTTCAAGTCCTACATATCTGCCCAAAGCTGTACCTTCTACTACCATTACATTAAATGTTAGGATTTTGGGACGCCTGGGTGGCTCAGTTGGTTAAATGTTAGGATTTTAACACAGGAATTTGGGTGGAGTGGGGAGACAAACAGACCATAGACCCTGGTACACCTTCACACAGTCTACGCTCTGTGTGTGTTTGTATCTGTGTCCAAATGTCCCCTTTTTAGGATACCAATCACACTGGATTAGCGCCCATGCTAATGTCCCCATCCTCACTTATTATCTTTATGAAAACCCTATTGCCAAATAAGATCATGTTCTGAGAGTTAGGACTTCAATATACCTTTTTTTGGAGGGGGGGGGACAATTCAACCTTGAGAGAATGGGAAGGGATGACTTACTTTCCAGTGGGGCAGTGGACCAGCCCTTGACAGAACTCTTGTATTCACATACTGTATGAACCACACAAGGCCTACCTACCCAGGCCCTAGACATTGTCTTAGGTGAGCCCATGTGGCCACCGTGCTTGACTCAACCTTTCTTCTCTCCCAACTATACTGGGCGGATGGAGCTAGAGACCTGGGAGTCCCACAAGCTCTGTGGTTCTTGGCACTAAGAAAGAATATGGCAGGAGGAGGAGTTGGCTTTATCAGGAGAACATAAAAGGTGTAGCCATGAAAGGTGAGAGGATGACAAGTGGTTATCCTTATCTTTGGCCTCGAGCTGTTTGCTCCTGCCTTCATACCAAAGCCATCCCATACCGTCCCTCACTGCATCCTTCCAAGTCAGCGGGCATCGTGGTGACTCGTGTGGCTTCTTCCCTCTTGTCAACACCCCCTGCTGTGAGTAGCAATGTCTGAAACATCTTCCACCTACACACTGCCTGGCTGGTGGGGAACTGTCCAAATGGCAAGGAGAGAGCCCCAAGCTTGTTCTGTCTTCTCAAAGTGCGGTCTTTAGGAGCATAAGAATATTATAGATGTTAATAATAAGAATGTTTGTTGGTTTTTTTTTGCTGAGATTGTGCAAGCTTGCTGAAAAATGTCAATAAATGTAATTTGCTCTTAAAATACCTCATATGAAAAAACTCAATAGACATCTATTGCATATCCACTCACCATATGCAAATTAAGATGAAGCCATTTAAACATCGCTTTGTGGATTCACTATAGAAAGTTTATAATAATAAGGCAAAGTTAGAGCTCACCCCAAGCAAGACATTTTTTTTTAAAGATTTTATTCACTTATTTGTCAGAGAGAGAGAGCACAAGCAGGGGGAGCTGCAGGCAGAGGGAGAGACAGGCTCCCCGCTGAGCAGGGAGCCCAAAGTGGGGCTCCATCCCAGGACCCTGGGATCATAACCTGAGCCGAAGGCAAACGCTTAACCCACTGAGCCACCCAGGCACCCCTCCTTGGCTTTTCTTATGCCCCATTTGCTTTCCAGTACTGTGCACACAATTAAGATATCATCCTTAACATGAACCCCTCAACATTTCCCCCAAGTGCTTTGCATAGTCCTCCCTCTATGCCTTTATCACTACCATCCTTTCCTGCTTCCTCCTCCTGATAAAATCCTGAGTCCCCTGGGAGCGCACGTCCACTGTCTCCCTCCCCAAACACCTCACCTCTTTCCCGGTACATCATAAATGCTGGTTAAGTGAATGAAACAGGAAGTGCCAAAGGCTTGTATTCTGTTGCAATTTTGGACTGGTTTAAAAAAAAATTTCATAGTTACATGGAACAACAAAATTAGAGCTTATTTAAATGCTCCAAAATATGGAAGCTTGCATGTGTGCAGTGCTTGGCAAGGAATCCACAAATGGAAGCTTTAAGGGAGGGCTTTGCAAAAACTCTGTCTCCTTGGGGCGTGCTTTTCTCCATCTATGTTAAAAGGAATGAAAAACAAACCCAAAGAGGAACTAAGGGGGCCCTAGTCCCATATCATAGCCTAAAACCGCTGTAACAGATTCCCCCTTCCAAGTGCCGTCATTTCTAGAGAAACATGAGGCAGGAAAATGCAGTCTGTTTATGGCCAAGAAGATAAGAAGAAAACTCGAGGTTGTCAATGAGCATTTTATCACTTGCCTATTGGTTTGGCTGTCTCTGGTATTGTTTAAATGTAGAATATGTATTCAGGATATGAAATGGATTTGAGATTAACATTCAGGAAATGAAATGGATTTGAGACCTTAGAGCCTACAGAATGCAATTTAACATTTTTTCTCTCTTTGAATTTATTAAATTTTTAGAGCGTTATTTCCTTTTAAACTGCCTTAATGAAACAAAGTGAACGACCCTGGAATGAAAGATTTTATGAGAATGGGTTTCCTCAGAAGGGCCACAATCTCCAAGAAAAGTGTTATGTTCCTCTTTATGAGAATCCACCTATAGTCTTCGGTCTCGCGTGTGGACACGGAAGGCGCCGCGGGAGCCTGGGAGTCTAATCCACGTGTTGCCTGGCTGTCCCCTCAAATTCACATCACCGTCTTTCCAATGCAAATAATCTCCCCCTCCAGACTGATAGATCCAGATGACAGAGGACAGGCCGGTCATTGCTGTCATGGCCATCAGGATGTCTAGCCTTGAGGAGTCCGCACGGACGGAGCAGGAGAGGCCAAGGGCGGGGTGGGCATCCAGAGACAGGCACCCCCACCCTGCATCACACAGCTCGCAGGCAGGGCCTGGCACTCCACAGTCAAATGGCCTGAAAGTGATCTCCCCCTGGCCCCGACCTTTCAAAAGCTTAGGGACTTTATGTTACCTTAGAGAGGATCAAGTTGTTCAACCCCCTTGTGGTAAAACTGAAGCAACCAAAGAAATAAATGCCCAAGGCCAACCGAGAGTCAGTGGCTGAGCCGGGACCCTGCAGGACCCCTCCGGAAACCACGCTTCTTTACAAACAAGGGCAAGCAAAGCCATGTGCAGTGCTCCTCAACGCCATGTTTTTCTAGGCCCAAAAGCTTTGCCATCTAAGCAGGTTGCCACAGCTGGCTAAGGGGAGCCGCTGGTGTCACAGAGAGGTGCAGGGACAAGGATAGCTTGCAGAAGCCACCAGCTGGAGGACAGGGGTCTATCATACGTGTGTGCTGGTCTACTGCACAGCTGGGACCAAGAGGCCGCCTGCAGGGAGAGGCTTCTCCACCCCCAGTGCCCAAGACCCACAGGACAACGTCACTAGGCTGGAGGCGAGTTCCTGACAGAGGGCCGGGAACTTCCAGAGCCACACCCCCACAGTACTCCTGCTGCCTCAGGCACTGGGTCACGGCCACAGCCCCAGCTCTTCTGGGCCATCTCTCACAGCTGTGGGCCCACGGGGTCTGAGGGCTGTCAGGACTGTTGACTTTGCCCCAGTAAACATGCTCGATGGGCTTGCTTTTGGCTTCGGTGGTCTTTGAAGCCATCAGTTGCTAGAAGAGAATGGTAGCCCGAAGGCACACAGGGCAAATCCCCTCCTCACCTGTGCCCGGGCCTCCAGAACTCCCTCCCCACGAGGAGCTCAGAGGCCCGATTCCATTCTCTCCTGGCCCTGAGCACGTCCCAGCAGGCCCCAGCCTGTCCTCTCAGTCCAGGGGTGCTGGAAGGTTATTCTCCACCTGCACGCAGATGGGTCCTCACCCGAGGGCTGTGGTGCCCCCCTCCCGCCTCCCCCTGCATGATCTCTGCTGCAGGGCTGGGTCACTCACCCTGACAATGAGCTTCCTCCCTGCTTGTCACCTTCTGTGGACCCCTCCCCTGACAGTGGGTGTTCTTGTCCCCCAAGGCGCCTGTGGTCCTGCCCTCGGAGGGGGAAAAGAAACAGGGAGAGGTCCATGTACTGAGGGTTCGGGAAGGCCAATTCCTCTCTCCAACATGGAGCAAAAGGGATAGAAGGAACCACGAATGTACCTGAGACCCAAACACAGCTGGAAGGTCTAATTCGGGCTCCAACCCTGACAGGCGCAACGACACACACGGCGGATTTCCTGAAAGCAGAGAGCAATCGCTCCTCACAAAGTGACACAGGAATACAAACACTGCCATCATTCAGAGTTCCAGAAAATAACCTGGGGGGAGGGGCGGACATAGAGGGAGGGAAGGAGGGGGGTTGGAGAGGAGGTGGAGAGAGTATCTGTGCAATGTGGAGGTCCCACCGCTGAAGCATGAGGGGGAGGGGAGGAGAGCTCCCTGGGTGAAGCGTGATGTCAAAAGCCACTGACTAGATATGTGACTCGGGTAACATCCTTAACCTCTCTTGGTTTCATTCATTCATTCATTCATTCAGGCATATGCTGCATTCCTACTATGTGCCTAACACTGTGTTGGGCACTAGAGATAAAGCCAGGCCATGGGGGGGGTGGGGGCGGAGAAAGGAGGTGAGAAGAGGAGCAGAGAAAGAAAAGGAGGAGGGGGAAGGAGGAGGGAAGGGAAGGAAGAGGAGAGGTGAAGAGGGGAGGGGGAAGCAAGGGGAGGAGTCGAGGAGGAGGGGAGGGGAGGAGGAGAGAAGGCAGTGGCCGTGGTGGAGGAGCCTCCACTCTGAGGAGCTTGGTGGTAAGAGTGACTTCATCAAGTAATCACACTAATTAACAGAGGAACAAACCCTGCAATAAACACCCCAAGGAAAGGCACGTTTTCTTCAGAGGGTGAAACCAAGGAAGCCGCCCAGACAGGGAGGCTCAGGGCACAGGGGGCTGAGCACCTTCTCTATGAAGGCTTGTTTCCAGATCAAAGACTGCGATGATGAAACAATGATCTGGATTCCTGTCCTCCTGGACTCCTCCCCTCCACATCCAGTCCCTAATCAGAGCCTCATCTCAGGTCTGAGCCCTTCTGCGCCTCTCCCAACAGGGCTTGGTCCAAGTATGGCCATCTTTGCCTGGACTGGTGCAGTAGCACCTCAGTCAATCTCCTGCTTCTGCCCTTTACAAGTGTGGTAGGTGGTGGGACCTTTAAAGCCTGCGAGGTAACTCCCTCTGCTTAAAATCCTCTGACAGCTTCCCATCCCACTCAGAAAAAAATCCCAAACTATACCTCTGACCCACAGGGCCCTCTTCTGCCATAATGTCCTTCTGCCCTTTCACCGCCCCCATCCCCCCCACTGCTGCCCTTCCCACTGCCTTCCTTGCTAGACCTTTGTTCTGACAAAGCACTCTTCCCCAGACCATTCCTCCTTTCCATAGAGGTCCATACTCGAGGCCTCCCACACGCCTTTTCGTCCCCATTTGAGCTGAAATACATCTTCCCGACCCCAACTCCTAAGCTTCTCACTTGCTTTACCCATTGTTCATGCATTTAATTTACGCGCGGAGTGTCTGTGATGTTCGGGCTGCTCCAGCTGCTGGGAAGACTGCAGTGAGGGCCAGAGCCCCTGTTCTCCTGCAGCTGACACCCTAGGACCAGGGAGAAATGACAGCGCCTCTATGTGTCAGCTACCCCTCCCCCAAAGTGCAGAATCTGCCCCCCAGGCCCATTCCCTCAATTCCAGAACTGGCCGTGCCTCCCGGGGAGGGGACAGCCGCAGGGCAGGGGACAGGCTGGGTGGGCAGTCAAGCCAGAAGGTTTCTGAAACACAAGATGGATGGGGTGGGGGGCGGTGCTGGAGCTCAGAGTGAGGGCAGGGGACAGGAGGAGGCTGCAGAGGGGGCCCAGGAGGGACCCCAGCCCCTCTCAGGAAGAGCCATTGCTGGTTCTGAGCTGGGCGGTGACAGGTGAGGCTTCATGTGGAAAGAAACTGTCTGGCCCCAGGGTGGGTGTGGGGGCGCCTGTGCTTGGGAAGGAGGTGGTGGTGGTTTAGATGAAGGTGGTGGACGAGGAGGGAAGCCAGGGGCGGGGTTTTTGCTCCAGTGAAGTGGGGTAATCCTGCTACCCTCCCCCCCCAGGGCAGTGGAATGGGGGGAGGTGGCCCCCAGGGAGGTGGCGTGCAGTCATGCTGGCTGTGGCTGACCTTAGGATTACGACAAAGGGGAGGGTAGTTTGGGTGGGGAGGTGCGCCCCGACTTCTTGAGCCAGCCCCTGTGCTCAAACGGGGAGCCTCTGTGCTTGTGCGAGTGGGTGAGCTCCAGGCGCTTCTGAAAATGGCAAATCAGCACAAGAGATAATTTGATAATCAAAATAATTAATTCTCAGGATTACAATTGAAATGCTAGCCACTTAGCGACTCTATCATTACAATCCCTCGCAGCCTCTCCCCGTCCATTCAACTCCCTTCTAGCTGCCAGTTTATGGAGTAAGAGCTGTTAAAGGGGTGACAGCGAAGGCCACATGTCCCTAAGTTGCCTCACTACCAGACTGGGGCCAGATGACGGGGGCCCGAGGCCTGGGGACTCCCCACCAACATGGTGGCTTCGAACCTTTGGTTTCTCAGTTCAACAAATTAAATTTGAATGCAGAATTATACATCCGGCTCATTTGTAGAACTTGATTTTAAAAAGTAAAAGAGGAAACCTATATGATCTCATTAGAAATGTATTCATCACATCCTAGTCTTTTCATTTACAAAGTCTCTCAATTCATCTTCTTTCCATTTCCAGGGACACTAACCTAGTCCAATCCACCACACCATAAAATTTTTTTTTTAAGATTTTATTTATTTATTTGACAGAGATCACAAGTAGGCAGAGAGGCAGGCAGAAGGGAAGGGGGAAGCAGGCTCCCTGCTGAGCAGAGAGCCTGACACGGGGCTCGATCCCAGGACCCTGGGATCATGACCTGAGCTGAAGGCAGAGGCCTAACCCACTGAGCTACCCAGGCGCCCCAACACCATAAATTTTTTAAATTTAATTTTATTTTTTCATGATCCAAGATTCAGTTTATGCTGCACACACAGTGTCCATGCAATCTGTGCCCTCCTTAATGCCCACCACCAGGCTCACCCACCCCCACCCCCCTCCCCTCCAAAACCTCAGTTTGTTTCCCAGAGTCCACAGTCTCTCATGGTTCGTCTCCCCGTCTGATTTACCCCAATTCACTTTTCCTTTCTTTCTTCTAATGTCCTCCGTGTTATTCCTTATGCTCCACAAGTAAGCGAAACCGTATGATAATTGACTCTCTCTGCTTGACTTATTTCACTCAGCATAAAGGATGAATACCCAACTTTTGAATCAACATGCCATAAAGTTTTAGTGAATCCCCACTAGACGCAGAGCAGTGGGCCAGGTGCTGGGGGGAATCAGAGAATGAATGTGCTTCCCGCCCTTGATTCGAAGAACAGAGAAAAAGCTGCACATGTGGGCTCTACACTCACAAGATAAAAACTCACCGGGAAGAGGTGACAGGACCCTCTGTGTACCTGTCCTCCTTCCATTCACACATCCCCCTGCAGCCCTGAAGGCGTCAGTGAGGATGGGGCGTGGACGGGGATACCTTCTGATGGGACGATGGTGACCTGGCACCCTCACTGTGAATGACCGTGACCAAGGTCATGGCTGACAGTGGCTCTGACCCTCAGGACACACCCTCGGGAATGCCCTGCCTCTCCCCTGTCCCCTGTCCCCAGCCTCTTCTTGCCCATCCCACCTTTCCGCTCACAAATCCCTAATTTCTGCCTCACTCATCCATCTTTTCACACTGAGCAAGGCAGGTTCAGACAAAGTGCTAAAAGACCAGGGGAGCCAGCCACTACTGGGAGGCGATAAAGTAGGAAGGGGTCCAGGGAGGGGAGGAGAGGCAGGGAGCTGCAGACCTGCCAACAGCATAAACACGATTTCAAGGAGCAGCCACGCTCAGCGCCTGGCACCAAAGGGCCCTGCGGGGGGCTCCAGGATAGAGGCAGGCGGGCACCAGGCAAAGAGACTTTTGGAAACACGGAGGAAACCCAGAAGGGAGTCACACTGTCTATATTGCTCTGGAACTTGCAATTTAAATACTGGACCAGGGTTTGGACTTTGGAGGCATTTTTACTACTATGAACAGTAATACTTCAGTGAAAAGACTTGTATCTCTTATAAATAAGTCACTGGTCTTATTTAAGTGACTTATAAATAAGTCACTTATATTTAAGTGACTTATAAATAATTTTATATTTATATAAAATTATTTATATTTTATTTTTATTTTTTATATTTTTATATTTTTTTATTTATTATATATATAAATATATATATTTATATTTTATATTTTATATTTATTAAATATAAATATAAAAATATTTATATTTAAGTGACTTATAAATAATTTAAGTGACTTATAAATAAGTCACTGGTCACTCATCAAATTACAGTATTTTTCTAAGGATAAATTCCTGGAAAAGCACATTAGGGTCAAGGAGACGCTTTTTCTTTCTTTTTTTGCCAGAAACTTTTTATTTACATTGCCGAACTACTCACCAAAAAAGCTGCACCATTTTATTTACAGAAAAGGAAGTGAATGAGGTTAAGCAGTTTCTGCTGTTTATCATGTATATTTCTTCTTTTGTGAATTATCCATACATGTTCTTAAACTTGTCTTTCTACAGAGTCAATATTTTTGTCCTTTGTTCTGTATTAATCTTTTGTGTAACGAGTACCTTGCAAATACTTTTCCATCTTTGTGGTCTTTAAATTTAAGAGGCTTTGCTTTGACCCAATTTTGAATTTGGGTCATCTACCAAACTTTCCTGGCTTTTTGTGGGATGCTTGCGAGTGCCTTCTTCACCCAATTTTATAACAGCCACTGACATTTTTCTACTGCTTTTACATGTTCACTTATTTAAAGTATCAATCTATCTAGATTTGACATAAAGTTTCTCATAGATCCATGTAAGTTTACAGTACATTAAATTCTTATATATTCTTAGGTCTTATTCTGTGTTATTAACTTCTCTGGCTGTCCTGGGATCAGGATACACACAGCTTTAATTATTATTAAATTAATAACTTATTTTTTAAAAGATTTTTATTTGTTTGTCAGAGAGAGATTGTGTGTGTGTGCACAAGCAGGGGGAGTGGCAGGAGCAAGGAGCTTGGTGCAGGGCTCTATCCTGGAACCCTGAGATCATGACTTGGGAGGACAGACACTTACCTGACTGAGCCACCCAGGCGTCCCAATAATTTATTATTTATAAACAAAAATGCCCTCATCCTCCCACCCCTCATTATTTACTTTTCAGAGTTTTTCCAAATATACATATACTTTTTTCTTTCAGATGAACTCGAGTTATTTCAAAACTTTCTCTCCCAAAATCACAACTATAATTCAGTCAGAATTGTGTTAAATTTATAAACTAATTTGGGGTAGGATAGACATCTTTACTATATTGCGTTTTCTATCTAGATATTTAACATAATCTTCCATTTATTAAAAAAAGCTTTGTATCTCTTGGTCTTATACTTTTTTTCCCCCCCTATGAGTACTGCACATTTCCTTAAACTTTATTCCTACATGTGAACTACTTAGGTATTAGGTTAAAAATCTGAATGATTTTTATCATAGTTTTAGTTGGTCATTGTCCTGAAGAAGCATTTTTTTACAGTATTTTTTATGCTCGGTCTGAGATAGCTCTTATATTATTTCTAATACTTTTGGTTCTCCTGAGTTTTCTTTCTCTTCCTGGAAAAAGGCAGACAATCACATATTGGCAAATCAAGGTGATTTTGCATCTTCTTTCCACTATAGCATACCTTTATTTTCTCATTTAATTGAACAGGTTATCACTTCCAGAAGAATTTTAAGTGGTAATGCTCACGGGAACATCTGTGTTTTGCTCTCAAATTTATTGAGAATGTTCTGACCTTAAGAATGAAGCTGGGAGCGCCTGGGGGGCTCAGTGGGTTAAGCCTCTGCTTTCGACTCAGGTCAGGATCTCAGGGTCTGGGGATGGAGCCCCACATCGGGCTCTCTGCTCAGCGGGGAGCCTGCTTCTCTCCCCACCCTCCCCCACCCCTGCCCCGCCTGCCTCTCTGCCTACTTGTGATCTCTCTCTGTGTCAAATAAATAAATAATCTTCAAAAATAAAAAAAAGAAAACTCACTTAAAAAAAAATTATGAAGCTGACCGGGGTGTCTGAGTGGCTCAGTTGGTTAAGAGTCCAGCTCTTGATTTCGGCTCGGGTCATGATCTCAGAGTTGTGAGATAGAGCCCTGAGTCAGGCTGCAAGCTCAGGGCAGAGCTTGCTTGAGATTCTCTCTTTCCCTCTCCCTCTTCTCTACCCACTCCTACGAAAGAAAGAAAGATAGAAAGAAAGAGAGAGAGAGAGAGAGAGAGAGAAAGAAAGAAAGAAAGAAAGAAAGAAAGAAAGAGAGAGAAAGAAAGAAAGAGAGACAGGAAAAAGAAAGGAGGAAAGAAGGAAAAAAGGAAAAGATTTAAATAAGACAATTTTTGTAAGGCTCCCACCAAAGTGCTTGGTCTTCATAGGAATTCGATAACTGGTAGTTATTGGTATTACTTTCACCATTCCTACCCTCCCTTTGGCTTGTTCCTCTCCTCTATGGCTTTATTCATGCACTTTCGCTCCAGTCTATACAGCCCCACCCAAGTGTCTTTTATCTTTCTGGTGCTCTGGTAACAAGCCAACACTTCCTTCAGGGTCCAACTCCTGACAGCTCTTCCAAGAAACTCTTCTTGACTTCATGAATGTGCCTGAAACCATTCTCTGTGTGTTCTTGCAACATTTTATATATATTTCATGTTACATTACGCACTTGGTTATATGTTGCCTTTAGAATTTTCTAGATAAATACAAGTGGCAATTACTTGTTGGTTTCATGGAGATACACCTTTCCTTCCTAATTAAATTGAAAGCTTTTTAAGGCCAAGGATCATATTTGCTGCTTTTTTATTACTCACAGACCCCAATCCGCTGAATAGTGACACGAATCCGGAGACAGAACAGTACATGGATAAAATTACCCAAGTAATTTTCCTAATTCAAATTCAAGCATTAAAACAGGATTGGAAAAACTGAACGTGCAATGATTACAGAAACTGAAAGTAATTTCTGAGACCCTCACAAATCTTCATCTCCTATCCCCTCCCCCACCCCAGCCACACATTGCCCAGCCCCTTCTCCTCCTGCGGGCTTCAGGTCTTTCTAGTGGATTATCAGATTATCTACCGATTATCCAAGGTGGGGCCCCCCCTCCCCATATATTTTTCTCCATCTCAATGCCCGGTGAGCTTCCTTCCTCACAGTCTAGCGTTGTGTTGGCTTACTTGCTCACTAAACTATAACCTCCAGACCCAATTTTAGACAGACCCACTTTCTTTCTTCCTTTTTTAATTAGTGAAGTTTAGTTGACACGCAATGTCATACTCGTTTCAGGTGCGCAACAGAGTGGTTCGACGGTTCTGTATGCTCCGCAGTGCTCACCACGATCTGCGCTGTCCCCATCTGACACCCTACAGCCCTCGCACAGTATTACCGCCCATATTCCCTAGGCTGTAATTTTCATCCCTGGGACTCATTTATTTTCTCAGACAGACCCACTTTGGTTACAAGCCTAGTGTCCGGCACGCAAAATGCTCCATACGTGTTCGTTGAATGAATGTGGGAAAAGCATCCGTGCGCCCAAGCTTTGTGACTTACCGGGCTGGGAAGTGTAAGCAAGCAATCGAGCCTCTTTGAGCCAGAGATCTGGTACACAGAGAAGTAGAACAGAGACATCTGCTCTGTCAGCTTCACAAGGATGCTGTAAGGACTGGAGAAAAACTGTCTGGGACAATGCTTGGAACTACGCACTGCCTTTACATCGCAAAGCACTCTTGTGTACCTGGTGGAGTCTGGCTTAGCCAGGCAGGGCTCGGGGTTCTAGTCTTACCAAATTCAGCCCCCTGCGTAAGAATAACCACCACTTCCCGTTTTAAAATCCAGAGGGCACCAGCACTGGAATGCCTTCACAAGATTCACCCCAAAAACGCTATTTAAAGGGAAAAAGTCAAAGAAACGAGAATAAGGTTACAACGTTTTTAAACTATCCAATGAGAGCAATTGAAGTGTAGGGGTGGGGTGGGGGACCTGCCCATATTCTTCGTGCAAATTTCAAAACCAACACTTCCTGATTGGGGGGGTGGGTTCCTCCTTGTAGCTTTAAGCTATGACCACTTTTACAAAGAAAGCAGTTACACTTGAGTGTACTCCGTGTACCAGGTTGATGTTACAACTTGTCTCCAACAACCTGTTCATTTTCTAAAAATGTCAACTCTAAATATTCCTCCTTGAGAAGAGCAAGGAGACAAGTAGGAGGAGCAATGTGAGATTCCCGCCAAGTTTGCAGAAAGCGTTGTAATCGGATGAAGCTGGCTGTGTTGGTAAACATCTTGAGCATCTGAGACAGACTTCGGCAGACAGCAAGTCCACTCTCCTGCACCAACCACCACAGAGCTACCACTGAACACCGATGCAGGTTACCACGTAAAAGAAAGGCGCAGTTACTCCTCCCACACTCACAAAATACACATCCTCAATTTATGGGAGTGAAACAGGTGACATAGTTGCTGCTGTTGCACCAGCCACAAGAAGGCACTTCCACCCAGATGCTCAGAATGCAAACTCCCCGGCAGGGGATGAGCTGCCCCGAGCCTGGCAGACAAGCCCGTCCAGGCACACGTGTGGGCTATTTTTAAAGCACAGCCCACGGAACAAAAGAACCCCAGGTCCTGTGAGCCCTGTGGACAGTCGTGCTCTGCCTACAGACAGCTAAGGATGGCACCACAGTGAATATAGAAAGGCCATGTGATGGCCCTGGGCCCCCACAGAAGGAAGGCCAGGGAAAAAATGACTACCCAGCATTTGAAATTAAAGCTCTTAAGTCCCCCTAAAAAGGGTACACTATTCTGACACCTTGAGGTTCAGAGAAAATTTTCTGGCTTTGTCTACAGGTTGATAATACAATGAAATAAACACTCGGGTTCCACACCCTCTCTCAGACCCAACACAAAGGGGGGCGGGGTTTGGACCCCAGGGAAAGTGGATTTCAGATGCAAATGTCCTGAAATCCTTGACTGCAGTCATATTCCACTAAAGCAAAGGTCAGTGAACATTGTCTCCAAGGCACACCCTCACTCCTCTCCCCAGAAATCAAGATGCAAGTCAGCTGCAAATGGCAGGCAGGGTCTGACTGTTAAGACGGGATTGGGTGCTGAGGGCCCCCGAAAGTCGGAGGGGGGGCACGCTGGGGCCAGCTGCCTTCTCCAGGGAAGGGATGGTGCAGATTCTCAGACCCCAAGTGGGTAAGTCCACCAGGAAGCAGAGGCAATGGGCCTCTGGCACGTAGCCCCCGCCCAGGGCATCTCGGGGCTGCATGAGACCCAGGAAATCTCACTGACAGAGGAAAAGGTTCCAGGGAGTTGGTATAGCTCAGGCCTGTGAGAGCCTCTGAGAGCTGCAATGAGGTGGGGAAAACAGCCTCTGTGCACCCGCCTGGGTGGGGGAGGGCTCAAGGAAAGACATAAAGCCTTGGCTGGGAGTCCCAAGCCTGCTGGCCTGGGTTCTGCCATCTTCCTTCAGCTCCTGTCTGGCTCCCAGACCCCATCTGAGAGTAAGTAATATAATAAACCACTATAATCATACTTGACTCCCAACCATGCACCAGGAACTGAACTTTTAGGAAACAGTAGGATTTGAGTTCCAACACTCTGATTGGGGTGTATTCCCGACTCCACCGTTTACAAACTGTGTGGCCTTAGGCTAGCCCGGGTCTGTAGGCTGGGGAAGCTGATCCCTTCTGCCTCTTGGAGCCTAGTGAGGTTCAAATGGCCAGAGGCATAGCAAAGGCAGGCAGTAAAGGTTCAATAACTACAAGTGGATATTACTTTCTTTATTTTATTTTTACTTTGGATTTTCTTTAACCCTCACGGGTTTGCCAAGAAACTCAGGTCCAGTCACAAGAAAGGCTAACAACGGAAGGGAGACAAAGACCGGGTCTATGGGACTCCAAAGGCCACTCGTGATGGCCCAGGGTGGTGCTGGAACGGAATCCGCCCAGCATGAGGGACCGGCTGACCCAGATCAGCTGCCATTTTCCCCTCAACTTCCCCACCGAATCGTGTTGCCCTCCCACCCGAAATCCTTCTGAGCTCAACCTTATCACCTCCGGGATGAAACGCACGTTCTGCAGCAGGGCATCGGGGAGCGGGCAGCGGGGTGTTTCGGCAGCCCCCATCAGAGGTAGCAGCAGCAGAAGCAGAAGTTTGCACAGAGGAAAGACCTTGACGTTTTGTCTCACAATGACCCACGTTCAAATTATGCTTTTTTTTTTTTTTTTTTACTTACTACTTATGTGCCCTTCTGAAAGTTACTTAACCTCTATGTCTTCACTTGCAGAAAAGACGCTAACACCGATTTAACTTGGCCAAGGAGTGCAGTAAATAGCAGCCACATTAGGGCCACCTCCCAGCCCCATCTTCTGCCACCGGCCCATGGTCACCTCACCCTGAAACGGAGACAACTCCCCAGCACCCCGCATCTCCCCTGTTTTCTCCCATTTATGTATCCTGTCCCTTGAGTCTTCCCCATCCTTCCCATCCCTGTACTACCCTCTGTGGGGCTAAATCACATTTCTCTTTCAAGATTCCTCTCTAGCACGAGCTCCTCTGGGGATCCAGCTCCCTGGGAGTCCCAGAGCATCCACTGCACACTGCTCTCCGAAGACTGACTATATGGCCTTATTCTAGAGATTTTTGTTCCCATCTCCGCCACTGGACTATGTTCTTTAAGAGCACAGTGGGCATCTTCCATTTCTGGACACCAGTTCTTAGCGCGTGGTAGGCACTCTCTGTGTGCTCGCTGAAGCGAGAACGGAAACTTACATAAGGGACTGGGGCTCTCAGTTGGAGAACTGAAACATACAGGAACAACGATCAGAATCACAGGGTTTCAGAGCTGGAAGGAATATGCATATTCACCTTAGCCATTGCCTTCATTTGATGTGAAGAGATGTCAATCAGTTTGTCGGCTGCCCAACATAACGCAGGTAGGCGATGCTTGGTCTGGCAAGATTAACCAGGACAGGGAATACTCAAGAAACATCTGAGTATCCTTACGTGGCCGTGGGGGCATGAGCTTAGTGACGTCATGGGGGTACAGTGATGTAATGACTCTCTCACACAGGAGAGCTATGTTTCCTTCCAGTGTCACCAAGGACATACTGGGAGGCACAGACCCCAGCCACTCACATAACTGACGGGACCCAGTAATCAATACCACGGACTGGAATACAAATAGGGTCTCCTCATTTCCTAAGCACCGAAATGGAAACAACATCAGAAACAGGAGAGAGGGGTGCCTGGGTGGCTCGGTGGATTAAAGCTTCTGCCTTTGGCTGGAATCATGGTCCCGGGGTCCTGGGATCGAGCCCCGCATCAGGCTCTCTGCTCAGCAGGGAGCCTGCTTCCCCCCCTCTCTCTCTCTGCCTGCCTCTCTGCCTCCTTGTGATCTCTCTCTGTCAAATAAATAAATAAAATCTTTTTAAAAAAGAAAGAAACAGGAGAGAGATACAGGTGTGGACTTTAAATTACAATTTTTTTAAAAGGTTTTGCTTTTGAATATTCAGTTGCTGGAGCACTGTATGTCACAGCCAGAGACACGAAATCGATGTGGAAAAGCATGTGTTTCGGTTCAGGACAGGCCACGAAGAGCCAGAAATGCAGAACAAAAACAAAACCAAAAACCTAATCACATAAATGAGTGAGAAAAATACAAAGAAATAACACTTTGGCCAAAGCTCAGAAAGGAAACTTTTAAATAAAAGGTAAGATACCGGCAGGGCACGGGAAATGATTTTCCAAACTTTCTCTCTTCTCTATTTCCTCGTGGAAACCCTTCGATAGAGGTCATGCTGCACTGCTCCGGCCTCGCGGTCTACCCTGGCCCAAACCCCCCAGTGCTATGGAACAAGGTCACCATCGGTCAGGTGTGAGGGCCTCACGTTCATCGCTGGGTCTGAGAGTCTATGATTCCAACACTTATCTTACTTCAAAATAAACCAAACCCTCCCCTTCTATCAGCTTCACTTTTCCTAATCTTCACAGCGTGGGAAATCTTCAAAGGGAGGGTTTCTAGCCACAGTTTCGTGCAATGGTGTCTGTACCCCGGAAGTCCTTGGATGTCGTTGTATTTTTCATGACACAGAAAGATTGCAGCAGATTACAAAGAAAAATAAATAAAGAGAACCCTGAGTCATGCATCTTAAAATCCTCCAAAATGAGGAAGCCTGGCCTCCCGGTGGTGCAAGTGTGTCACCCGCACACACACGGAAGCTGAAGGGGATGAGCAAGGCTTTACCCAGGGCTCACCTCCTGACCCACCCTTCTTCTAGGTCATTCTGGCAGGAACGATAATAATCACCCTACAGCAGAAGGAGAGCAGGCATTAGCTGGCAACAATCACAAAACGGTTCACAGATTGTACTAAAGCTTTCCATCAAGGTCCAGCATCATTATTATTACAAATAATGAGCTTCCGTTCTCTTTGGCATTTTCCCACTGATTTTGTATAAGAAGAAAGCAAATTACCAGGTAAGAAAAAAAAAGCTTGAGGAACACATTTCATCTGATTTTAAGGGTCTTTCTCCTATGAAGATAATACCCTACAAATAATATACTACCCGCAGCTCCCAGCCAGATGCCGCATATTTGAACCGGTGTTTTGTTAAGCAAGATCCCCTGCAAAGAACAAGGCTTCCACCGAAATGCTTGCAAAGTGTCAACAGGTGGAAAAGGGGCATTTCGAGAACTGAGTTGACGGGAGAAGGGCTGAGACGGCATGCTTTGCCTTGCTTCCGTGCAAAAACACACTGGATCTCAGGACAGCTGGGTGGGCTCCTGAGGACAGTCACACCGGCAATGCTGCCCAGGGCAGCAGAGGGTGACAGCAGACGCAATCAGCACGCTGATGGCAGCCGGCTGCAGCCATTCACGCCCTCCGCCTCGTCTCGCCTGGCTGCGCCATGAGGATAATTAGATGTCATCAGACCCAGCCTGGAGAACAGAGCCAACTGCTCACACTGAGAGCAACAATTCAGGCCAATTAAGCCGGGGCGCTGGAGAACTGTGAAGAGTGTGTTGATGAGCTTGGACGTAAGGTAGATTATTTGAAGAGAGAAACAGCAAGCGGCACGAAGACGTTAGAATGTTCTCCATTTGTGAGGCGTCCTCCCTCTAGTTCAGGTGTTTGAACCAGACGTTTCCAACTGGCCACTATCCGAGGCCAAGTTTATAGGGGGCCCTGGTTTCCCAGGACACCTCAAAGAACTGCCAGAACGGGAAGATCGTGAGACCACTTTCCTGTGAGTCTTCTCTATGTGAACCAGTATCCGTGGGAATGTCACGGGGCAGGAGCTGGCCAGGTTATGGTCACCTGATCCCAGGACGCTGCTTATAAGGCAGTGCCCTTCTTGGCCAGCGCCCTTGGCATGCAGCCAGCTTCACTGCAGTCTGAGCATTACCAAAAATAGGGCACCAACCCCCTTTAGAAGGATGCTTCATGGCCAACTCATTTATACATGTAGTCACAGAATATTTATTGGGCCCCCATCCTATGGCAGACACAGTCCCAGGGACTGGCATTGAAACAATGAATAAGACAAATAAGGTCCTTGCCCTCACAGGGTCCCAACAAGTGACCTAGCGGACTAGTTCAATTACAATGATGGAAATGACTGGGAATAGGCAATGACGTGCACAATGGGAAATTAAAAAGGCAGGAGAATGCCATGACGGGTAGCCCTCACTTGTACAAACCATATAAACCTTATGCCGAACTTGGGAGCATGATTCTTTCCACCCCTCTTATTTTAAAACAATGAGATGCATTAAAAGCCATTTGAATAGCACACTCGAAATAATGCTGTGTGAAAAGACAGGTCCACATGACCAAGAGCCTCAAGGACGTGTGGGCATGTCTGGTACTCCAAGGAATTGTGGCACCAAGCTCAAGGGCAGAGGACGGCAGCAGAACAGGAACGCATGGGCTGATACAGTGTAGGAAGAGGAGGTGGTTCCATTGGAAGTCGAGGTCAGAGACCAAACATTCCCAAAGTCCCCCTGCTTGTCCTAGAGAGACAGTCACCTGTCATTACCCCCAACAAGCCACCATCAACCTTCAAAATGCATTTCACTTCATCCAAAAAGAGCAGAAAGGGGTCACCCATAAGTTATCCAGAGCCACAGATGGCTCCAGTAGGGAGAGAAATGTTCTGGAGGTTCTCCAACCCAGTGGCTTTCATCGAGGGGCAGCCCTCCAAACACATATGCACAATCTGGCCCCCCTTGCCCTCAGACCAGGGGCTCACACAGAGGGATACTGCCAGTGAGGGCTGCCCAGCAGGACAGGACAAGAAGGGACCCAGAGATGACACCCAAGAGAGGGTAAAGCCTGCTGACCGTGCTCAAGGGAGTGTCAGGGACCCAGATCTTCTTCATAATTAGATCCCCACCCATCGTGGACCATCATTGCAAAGAAAGACACAGGAATACACAAACAGGAGAGAAGCAAAGGGAATGAAAGCTGTTTCTTCCTTAGCAAGGTGGCTCAGAGTTGAACCTGCAGCATAAGGTATTGTGGTGACGAGCAGTCACAGTTAACAGAATTTAAGACATGCCTCAGAGACAAATGTGCCAATCCAGTAAGCAAATGTAGTAACTCAACTAGCCCCTGCCTGAATTCCTACCGGTTACAAGGAGCTGCGCTAGAGGCCATGGAGTTATGGGAAGAAGTAGGACAGGGGACCTTTCCCAAAGCCCAGCTGCCTGGGAGGGGAAAGAGCCAGACACTGAGGCCTCGGCTAAGACCCGAGGCTCCTCACTCAGCTACAGCAGACCTGCTGTCAGGTGCCAGATGAAGGGCAGGCACAAAGGCAGAATGCACAGAGGTCAGGTATGGATGGGAAACTACAACACCCTGAGTTGCCCCAAGAGAAAAGCCACTGTGGCTGACACCTGCTGGGGACACCCCAAGTCATTTTGACCCCCTGGCATGAGTGCTTTCTCCCCACCTGTCTGAGTGCAGCTACCAACCCCTGAAAAGTTCATCCCACACCCTGTGGACTTGGGTCCTGCCTGCCTGTCCCCCAGGGTTCCTGTAGGCTCTGCTGCTTTTAGCTTGGATTAGAAGCTAGCAGCAACTCCCTCAGGATCCCTTAGACTGGACACCTGCCGCTAGGTATGTCCCAGTCCTGGCCCCACTCTTGAATCAAGGATAACTCTTCTAGGACCATGCTATGCCCCTCTCAGTGTTGATGATCTCATAAGAGAGACAGTCAGACCGACAGGCATAAAGGAAACAGACACAGATGATAGATGGATATGATGGTAACGATTCCAAGCACTGGATACTCTCAACGCTTTAAGAATGGTGCAAAAGAAAAAAAATAGGTAATAAAAGAGTATCAGGGATGAGTTACGTTCACTGACTCCCAACTGGAGTGAGCAGTGAGGACTTCCTGGAAGAAGTGACATTTGTGTTAGGTATAATTACTAGAGGTAAATTTCTGCAGGTGGAGGTAGTAGGGTTTGGGCAGGAACAGGAAAAGGAAACCAATAGAAGAAACGGTTCTAGGTGTAGGAACAGCATGAGCAAAGGTGGGAAGGTACGAGTGTTCACACTGCAGTGATGGGAGCCACCGTGGGGTCTGTGGGAGTGCAGGACAGAAGGGCAGGAGGCAGGCCCGGCCCTGTCCCCGAACAGCACTTCACCGTGGAACTGCGTCCCCCATACGTGGGAACAACTCGCTTGTAGCTCCTCAACCTCCCTCTAGCTGACTGTCCATTCTCTGCAGACTTTCCAAAAACAGGGAGGAAAAATAAGATTAAAAAAACACTATCTTAAGAGACACAAGCTGCTCATCTACAGAAATTATTGCCTCTCATTCCCAAAAACACAATAAAAATATCAACTCTCTCTCTCCATAGTTTACACAGAAAGACTTAGTGGGAGAGCTGAGGCCTGTGCACACACGGGATTTCAGAGGGGGTGTCTAGGGCTGAGACGGGTGAGCTCCAGGCGGAGACAGACAAGAACCCCGCAGACGGACACTCCCTCGCCAGAGTCCTTCACCAGCCTCTGGCCCCTCACACAGTACAAGTTCACGATCCTCTCTCTCTCCTAACAACCTAACCGATAAAAATGAACAATGCAAAACAGGTCTGTTAGAACCCCAGGAAATGTTTGTTTTCAAGCCTGAGGATAAGAACGGCGGGATATTTACACCTTTCTTCTTGTAATATGACAGTGGTCTATTTTATCTCACAAAAGTGATGGGGAAGCCTGTTCAAACACGAGTCTCCCGTATCAAAGCACCTAATGTAGCATCAGGAGTACCAAATGGGCCGTCTGCATTCTGAGAGGGGCCCATGTGGCCCACGACAGTACCGCCCCCCTCAGAGAGGGCTTGCAACCCAGAGAGGGTCCCTCCAGAACCGCTGAGCCAAATCGGGGTGAACCTCGGGGAACGGCGGGAGGATGGCCACAAACCTGGCAGTCCTCACGGGAGTGAGGCTACAAGCAGATTCAGCATCAGAGAGAAATCTAAAATCACCCCGAGCCCAACCCAAAGTCTGTCTGCTGTCCAGCACCCAGTGCAAACAATTCGAGAGTGTCTGTGCTAAACGCTCCCCTTCCTCGGGACCTCTCCAACCTCGGTGCACCACGGAACTCAAGAGCCTGTCACTTTTAAAATAGTTCATTTGCGGGGCACCTGGGTGGCTCAGTGGGTTAAAGCCGCTGCCTTCAGCTTGGGTCATGATCTCAGGGTCCTGGGATCGAGCCCCTCGTCGGGTTCTCTGCTCAGCAGGGAGCCTGCTTCCTCCTCTCTCTCTGCCTGCCTCTCTGCCTACTCGTGATCTCTGTCCGTCAAATAAATAAATAAAATCTTAAAAAATAATAATAAAATAAAATAGTTCATTCGCTCTTCATGGCAACCTGTGGCAGAGGCAGAGAAGGAGTCTTCAGAACAAACCCCATCTAACAGAGCCACAGGGCTACGAAAGGCTTACATTGGAGTGTGGCAGGAGGGCACGCCGGCACCCTGGGAAAGTCCCCGGGGGCTGCCAGAGATGAAGGATCCCTCCGTTGCCCCCCAGGGGGTAGGGTGGGCGTGAGGAGCCCAGCTCCCAAAGACTGGTGACAGCCAACTAAAAACGTGAATAAGTTTAAAAAAAAGGTCTTGAGGTACACAGAGTAATAGCCAATTTCCTTCACTGCCCTTATGACGCGCCAGTCGCTGTTCTAAGAGTTTTATCTATCTGTACTCATTTATTTTCTGTTTTTTTTTTTAAGATTTATTTATTTATTTATTTGAGAGAGAGAGAGAGAGCGCACGAGCTCTCAAGGAGAGGCAGAGAAGAGGGAGAGAGGGTCTCCAGCAGACTCCACGCTGAGTGCAGAGCCCGACTCACGGCTCGATCTCGCAACCCTGAGATCACAACCTGAGCAGAAACCAAGAATCAGATGCTTAACCAACTGTGCCAACCAGGTGCCCCTGTACTCATTTAATCCTCAAACACCCCTCTGAGGTAGGTGCTGTATCCCCATTTCCCAAGAGAGGAAACGAGGGCACAGACAGGTTAGGTCATTTGCCCAAGATCACACAGCTGGTTAGTAGCTAAGAAAGGACCTGAACCC
This sequence comes from Mellivora capensis, assembly GCA_004024625.1. NCBI lineage: Eukaryota > Metazoa > Chordata > Mammalia > Carnivora > Mustelidae > Mellivora > Mellivora capensis. The sequence continues at coordinate 71,640 of PISX010001128.1, read as the reverse complement.
AGGAAGTTGCGCTCCAAGGTCGGTGTTCTTAATCCCAACACCATGCTGCCTTTCTGACAGGCGGATTACACAGGAATTACCAAAGAAGAGATCTCCAGCTCAGTGCCATTATACCATCTCTCGGTGCCTCTGGGTTGGGAGGGTCGTGGATCTGACTCACTTGCTAGATCCTTCAGAATTCATTGTTTTATACATATAGCATAATATATCTATATTATACATATATATATATTTGATTTCAAATGCTAAAACTGATTTTTTAAAAAAGATTTGTTACAGAGAGAGAGTACACACACATGGGGGAGGGGCAGAGGAAGAGGAAGAGAACGTCTCAAGCAGACTCTGCACTCAGCATGGAGCCCGACGCTGGGCTCGATCTCGTGACCCCGAGATCACGACCTCAGCTGAAAGCAAGAGTCATCGCTTCACTGACTGGCCACCCAGGTGCCCCGCCAAAACTGCTCTTAAATGAGACGGTATTAAAATGATCTTCTGGGGCGCCTGGGTGGCTCAGTGGGTTAAGCCTCTGCCTTCAGCTCAGGTCGTGATCCCAGGGTTCTGGGATTGAGCCCCGCATCGGGCTCTTTGCTCATCAGGGAGCCTGCTTCCCCCCTCTCTCTGTCTGCCCCTCTGCCTACTTGTGATCTCTCTCTCTGTGTCAAATAAATAGATTAAAAAAAAAAAAAGAAAAATGATGTTGTACCTAATTTTTTCCTATGGGCATTTCCTAAACGACTAAATATAACAAACATTTCCTGAGCATGTACCGAGCCGCAAACACTAGTCTAAGGGTTAGGGATACAAAGGTACACTTTCTGGTGGTTCGGATACTCCGAACAGTGACTGATAGCCAACTTGGGTGACACCCACTGCACCTGGAGTGCTGGTGTCCTGGGGAAACCTCTCGAGACACAGCGAAGGGACCCCTCTGGCCGTGTCGCTCGTGGGGAGGCCAGGGAAAACCCGCCCGAGCAATGTGACTATCCATGACATCATGGAAGGTTGCTTTCAGCGAAATGATTCGGACAGGGGAGGATGAAATGTGAGAACAGGAGACTCAAACCCGAATCTATAATTACCTTCTTAAAAAACAGCAGCAACAACAACAATGACGACAAACCAACCACAAAATTAGTCTTGTGGTGAAGTCTGGTTCAAGCTTGTGAGGTGTGAGGCACGTCCCAGTTCTTAGATCGCCTGGCCTGTTTCTGAATGCTCACCGTATCCCTCTGCTTCCTAATTTACAGACACGCCCCCAAATAATACAAACTCTGATTGTTACAAAACTCTGTGATTGTCAGACTCTTCTAACTCATGATTGCTTCCAAGTAGATGTTACTGAAAACTTACTATAGCAAACTCCTGAGCACACATTAATGTGAAGTTCTCCAGAGCGTGCTCTGCAATTGGGACCTTCTCATTCCATCCAGGATGTGGCAATGAACTGTTTTAATTACCTAGTTACTCTGTGTTACAGTCCAATTGAGTTAAATAGACAGTAGTATTAACTGAACAGTAAAGGGCATTTAATTAAAGTCTACCTGGATAAAAACCCCAGCACCAAAACGTAGCCGGAAATTGCTAATTATCTTGCATACATTTAAAGAAAGTTAACCTCATTCATACAACAGTATGATAAATGTCCTAACATATTCATGAAAACAGCGGGAAAAACCTTTCTTATTCTTTTGTTCCAGCAACAGAAATAAATGACAAAGATCCTAGAGACAAAACACAGTGTTATGACTCCCTACGTGGAAATAAATGGTACAGCTGTGTGACCCGGGGCTGTGCCACAGGGTTCCACGCAGGCCTGAAAGTGAGACAAATGTCAAGTAATTACTAGAAAGTTATCTTCTTTGTAATTGATCTTTGCCAATGGAAGCCTAATAAAGACCACTAAGCCAAATCAATTTTTCTTATAATGATACATTTAAAAGAAAAAGACATGTATGTATTGAACAAAATACCAGAGACTTCCCTTGCATCAGCCAAGGAAAACAAAACACAAATGGTTTGGGGGCATTTCTGCATTTATGGATTCATGGGAATATAATAAAAAATCAAAAGTGATTACCATGCTTAAAATGAGCCACAGATTTTCAAAAGCACCAATTATCTTGTCCTCTTTACTCTTCAATGCACAGCGCCCCCCCCCCCAAATACTGATTTTGTTTAGAAAAGGGACATGCAGCGTGACATGGCTCAGCACAGTGCCTCCAATCAGTGCTGTGAGGCACAAAGGGTGCCGGGGCTTGGTCTGCTCCGGTCTGGTAAGTGCTAGAAACTCGGTAAGTGCCTAAGAGCAAAGCCGCCCTTTGTGTGCACCTGTTAAGAACCACGTAAGCGGTCTCCAATCAGAGTCTTCGGCACTTTCCTGTGTTTGTGCAACAGGCAATGGCCAGAAAGTGTGTGTTTATAATTGTCTTTCAGAGAAAAGTACCGGGAAAGACAAAAGGAGAAAATCACCTCTACACTGATTTCTTTTTTAATTCACAGGGTAAATGCGGTTTCAGGCGTTAAAGCTGTGTTTTCTATTTCCAGAAGCCAGCCCCCACTCCACTAGTTTGAAGGGCCAAGCAGCAGAGTCTGAGGTGAAAGCAGGAACCACAGCTCTTGGTCCTGGAAACACACGCATCTACTCAATTAACATTCACCCCTCCGTGTGGGATGCGACGGGGTCCCCTCCCCATGCTCTCCACACCCCCAGGTAAAGCAATGCTGATTTCAAGGCCTGTATTAACCTCTCCCCCCCACCTCCTCCCAGACTGTGGGGGACACACACTTCTGTCCCACCTCCTGATGCCCACCCTCCCTCCACCCCGGCTGCAGACAGCGACTGCTGTGACCAGAGGCTCCTTCCTGCTGGTGGAGACCATGTCCACCTGTGAGAAAGCCACACGTGTTCTCCCGTGAGAACATCACAGTACCACCCTGAGCCTTGTATCTACAGCCTTTCATTTAACTCTGATGCCAAGCCATGAAGTGGACCCCACCATGAAGCCCATTTTACAGATGAGGGAACAGACACAGAGGCCTCTTGCCTATTTCCAAGATGAGCTCTCCTGCATCGGGCCAGATGGCGCTCTCAAAGCGGAAACAACGAAACTTCTGTTTCATTCCTCCCTTTCCGCCTTCCACGACCATCTTCTCTCCCCGGCTGCCTAATAACCACTGTGCTCAGCAAAACAGGTTCAGTTTCCTCCACAAAGGCAGCCACTTTCCCAGCTATTTCCAGCCCGCACACTGTTCATGTTAGACAGCTCCCTCCTGTGATAATCGCTTCCTTCTCTTCTAAGACGGCAGTTACCAACGCAATCCACTTCTGAGCATATGCGGAACCCTCCGTGGAGGCCAGTTGTGCAGTATAAACCCCTTTCTGCAGGGAGCCCCGGGGGAGAAGCAGGTGCGTCTGGGGGCGGGTGGGGGGGTTCCCGGCAGGGGAAGCTCAGAGGCTAGGAGTCCATTGACACAGAAATCGCCAGGAAAATACGAGAACAGAGCCGCAGTCTGTATTGAAAGCTGGATCCCTCACAAGTCTTGTTAGTTTGTTCATCTTACGAACATATCTCAGAGGCCTCCCCGGCGGGGGTGGGGGCGGGGGGGGGGGCATAGTATCGTCCTCACGCACCTGCTTCGGAAGGCCCGGAGAGCAGCGAAGCAGATTCCTGGGCCCCACTCCTGACCTTCAGAATCAAATTTCTGGGGATGGGGATACAGGAAGCTGAACTTAAACGAGGACCTGGAGATTCTGAAGACCATGGAGCGACCCTGGGTCAGGTGCTGAAACAGACCCGCCCATTACAGAAATAGAAAAGACACATTTCTGACACATAAGGCCTTCACATGTCAGGGGTGTGTGTGCAGTGGGGGCTGACATGGCCACCCACCACTAAGTATGGAAGGAAGTGGTGGACTGCTAAACCAGCTCTCCGGGCACGGTCTGGGGAGTTTCCTACTCCTCAAGAATTCTGCGGGTTGCAAACTTGATAAGTCCCACTCACATTTGGAAGGCATCATAATATCTGTGTGTGCACGCTTTCCTGAGACGTTCTATTGTTTTTGTTTTCTAAAAACATCTTCCTTTACCTTGGGCCCAATTTCTTCCACTGGGTTTGTGAACCAGAGATCATCTATGTAGTGTTTTCATCTATGTCCACTACGATATTAATGTTTCTAACTTGAAAATTTCTTTATAGTCTCTCAGTAGATCAACAAATGCATTTAATAGAGATTTCTCCAATGAGGGCATAAGAATGGCTAACAGACATATGGAAAAATGTTCATCATCATTAGCCATCAGGGAAATTCAAATCAAAACCACATTGAAATACCACCTCACACTAGTTAGAATGGCAAAAATTAACAAGGCAAGAAACAACAACTGTCGGAGAGGATGTGGAGAAAGGGGAACCCTTTTACACTACTGATGGGAATGTAAGTTGGTGCAGCCACTTTGGAGAACAGTGTGGAGATTCCTCAAAAAATTAAAAATAGAGCTTCCCTATGACCCAGCAACTACACCACTGAGTATTTACCCCAAAGATACAGATGTAGTGAAAAGAAGGGTCATCTGTACCTCAATGTTCATAGCAGCAATGGCCAGAGTAGCCAAACTGTGGAAAGAACCAAGATGCCCTTCAACAGATGAAAGGATAAAGAAGATGTGGTCCATATATACAATGGAATATTCCTCAGCCATCATAAAAGATGAATATTTGCTATTTGCATCGACATGGATGGAACTGGAGGGGATTATGCTGAGTGAAAAAAGTCAAGCACAGAAAGTCAATTATCATATGGTTTCACTTACTTGTGGAACATAAGGAATAACATGGAGGACATTAGGAGAAGGAAAGGAAAAATGAGTTGGGGGAAATCGGAGGGGGGAGACGAACCAAGAGAGACTGTGGACCCTGAGAAACAAACTGAGGGTTTTGGAAGGGAGGGGATTGGAGGGATGGGTGAGCCTGGTGATGGGTGTTCAGGAGGGCACGGATTGCACGGAGCACTGGGGTTATACGTAAACAATGAATCCTGGAACACGACATCAAAAACTAACGATGTACTGTTTGGTGACTAACATAACAAAAAAATGCATTTAGGATATTTTTCTGAAGTTTTTCTATCTGTAAGGTAATAGTTTTTTAAACGACATAAGCAACACTGAAAAATATTCATAATTCTACAACTCTAACAGAACTGTCATTTTTAGTATTTTCATTTCCAACCTTTTTTCATCTGTACTGATTTGAACACAGTTATACTTGATGAATATCTACAACATTGTAACACATTTTCGACCAATATACTATCCTGAGCAATTTCCATGTTATTATATAATTTTCCCTATTTTTTTTCCCTATTATTTTTGTGGCTGCATTACATTTCGTGAAGTCTAGGTGTCATTATTTACTTAATCATTCTCTTATGGTTGAATGTTTAATTCGGGTTCCTACCAGTTCTTCAAAAGTATAAATAATAGCATTTTTAAAAATGTGTTTTCTTCCTGCCCTTCGAATAGAATCCCAAACGTTGGCTTATCTAAGGAAAACAGAATTGAAAGACAGTGGAATATCAGCCCCCCCCTTTTTTTGGCTATTGAGAAACTAACTTTTTCTACACACCACCTTACAAGTTGTCATTTACCAAACACCTACTATGTGCCAGGCCCACGTAATCCTCTTAACACACTTAAAAGTAATTTTACTCGGGACGCCTGGGTGGCTCAGTTGGTTGAGCGGCTGCCTTCGGCTCAGGTCATGATCCCGGTGTCCTGGGATCGAGTCCCACATCGGGCTCCTTGCTCGGCAGGGAGCCTGCTTCTCCCTCTGCCTCTGTCTGCCACTCTGTCTGCCTGTGCTCGCTCGCTCTCTCTCCCTCTCTGACAAATAAATAAATTAAAAAAAAAAAAAAAAGTAATTTTACTCTCCAGTGTACAGAGTGGGGGAGGTCTGGGTCTCGATGTGGAGTGGGGGCCCGAGGCCCACCCCTGTTGTAATTTGTGGTTGGGGGGAGGGGCCAGGGACGAGGGCGCCAAGACACGTGTGGTGGACATCGGCACTGTTTGCCTGTCGTTTCCAGCTCTCCCCCACTTCCAGGCACCTGGAGGGACTGTCCCTGTGGCCCCTGGGGTTGGATGGAGCCAGTGGGCTGTTGAGTGGCAATCCTGCATCACTTCCAGGCCAGAACATCTAATTGATGGTGTCAACAAGTGAGGGGATGTTACTTCTTCATCCCGGGTCCCCGACTGAGGCGCTTATTCTGGGCAGAATCCTCAGCGGGCATCAGCGCTCCTGCAGCTTGAGCAGGAAATACACTTTTGTTGTCACAAGTCACTAAGATTTTGAAGCTGTTTGTTACCTTAGCATAACCTCGCTTATCCTGCCCTAGACAGAAGCACAGCCTGAAAACCTACTGAGAAGGACTTCATGGGGTGGGGGTGGGGGGGTGTGAAGCTAACACTGTGAGCCACTCCCGGGGCATTCACACCTTTCCAGACATAGGCTTGTCCGCTCGCACAAGGGAGGGCAGCACTTTGTGCGCCGTACGGGGTGAAGGCGGTGGGGTGAAGAAAGCCTGGGAACTGGGGGTGCCGGACAGAGGACAGGCTCAGGTTGCTGCGGAGGAGAGCACTGGCTCATTGGCCAAGAGGGGTAGACCTTGCTGTCAGACTCACCTACCAAACGAGCGTGCCCCAGAAAGACACGAACTGTCATTCATAGTGAGACCTCTTCCCGGGGCATCTGCGGGGCTCAGTCAGTTGATCGTCTGGCCCTTGATTTCAGCTCAGGTCATGATCTCAGGGTCTTGGGATTGAGCCCCACCTCTGGCTACCTGCTCAGCAGGGAGTATGCTTGGGATTCTCTTTCCCTCTCCCTCCACCTCTCCCCACTGCTAGCTCGCTCTCTCTGTCCCTCTGCCCCTCCCCCTGCTCACTCTCTCACAAATAAATAAAATCTTAAAAAACAAACAAACAAACAAACAAACCTCTTCCCTCCCCAAAATACTACCTTCTGGAAAGATGGGCTCAGGGGAACAGAGACCTGGCATTATCTGTCCAGGGCTCAGATATAAGCTCTGTTACTCCAAGTCAAACGACCTTGGGTTCTTTGCTGTATCTGAGCATCAAATTCTCATCTAGGAAATGGGAATAAAAACATTTTCATAAGATGTTCGGCCAATTAAAAGAGGAAGAATGGACTTACAACACAATAGGTCTTCAATACATTGTACCTATTGTTTTTATTATGAAGCAAGTTTCCTCCCAGGCTCATCTCTTCAGAACATAGGAAAATGGGCCGAATCCTCCCACTAGTTTAGCAAAATGAAGTCCCAGAAGGGCAAGACCTCCTTCAACTGGCTTTATCTTAAAACTAGTCACTCTGAAAACAGACTCTGTCTTTTGGGGCAACTGAGGTCAGGGCAGCCTCTGGCCATCAGAGAACTGTCCAAGGGCGGCATTATTTGCTGTAGTAGCCGATATCAAGGCCATGTGGCTTGTAGGCCTGGATAAAAACCCTCTTCATCCCCAGGCAGGCCCCTAACCTAAGCAGGCCCATGAGAGCGGATGTCCAGAGCTGGCAACTACAGCGTGGGCGAGTCCTTTCCACTGGCACCAGACAGCTTTCCCAGGTGACTTAGCTTGGATAGGCCTCTGCGGGTCACACGTGACCTCAGGCCCCACTCACTGTGCCTCCCGGTGAGGGTCATCCCCTCTCCAGCCACCACTCTGCCACCGCCACACTTTCTTGGGCATGCCCTTTGCTCTCGGGAACTCAGGAGCTGCTACATTATATCCTTCCTTCTTATAGGAGTGATTTTCCGAAGTTTTTGATACATTGATAACCCGTCCTTGTTTTTCCGGTGTGGAGTTTTTCCCTCTCATCTCTGATGTGCTACATAACGTAGTTACTTAGTGGGGTTGACGATCTTCTGGACATTATTTGTAACAGCCACCAAAGGGAAGCAATCCAACATCCATCAACTGAAGAATGGATAAACACAATGCAGCCTCTCCAGACAATGGAATATGATTCAGCGGAGAAACACAAACACAGGCTACAACAGGATGAACCTTAAAAATGTACCTTACATGAGAGAAGCGAGGCACAAAAGGTCACAAATTATATTACCCCATTGATACAAAGTGTCCAGAATAGGCCAGTCTATAGGGAAAGAAAGCAGATGAGCAGTTCCCTGGGCCTGGAGTAGGCAGGACATGGGAGTGACGGCTGGTGGGCATTGGGTTTCTCTTGGGGGTGATGAAAATGTTCCAAAATTAGTCCTGATGAATACACCGCTCTGAACAGACTAAAAGCCATTGGTTTGTAGGCCTTAAAAGGATAACTCTCATGGTATGTGAATTATATCTCAATAAGGCAATTATTAAAAAAACAAAAAACCTCCAGGTACAGGAATTTCTGAAACACTGTGAGAGTGTTTGCAAGTCAGAGATGACAAGCCTTGTGGAATATGCTTTCCAGGGCTCAAGGAGCGAAGAGGTGGGTGAACGTGGCAGCCGGGGGCAGGTGGCCATTGGCCCCTAGAAAACGCGCTGACCTGGAGAGGACCGCCATACTGCTCCCTCCAATTACTGCCCCTTGGGCCCAACATCACCAGGTTTCCACGGTTTTCAGGAAAAGCCAAACACTTAAGTCTTCATCGAAATTTCCCTATTTCGGTGTCTGTAACCAATTCAGTATTTTGAAAAAGCACAGACTGACTTCTGCCTTTCGCTGCTCAGTCAACAAACACTGCCTGAAAGCCTACTATGTGCCAGGCACCGTCCTGGCGTCAGGGCCTCAAGGAAGCAGCTCCCTTTCTTTCTGTGTGGACGGTGTTATTGTGGGGCCAGTGGGGCTGTATAAAGTACACTGAGCTCCCAAGAGCATGGCAAACTGAGGTCCTGAGTTGCCATGGGAACCAGCACTGGCAAAACACACAGGTAGATGGGGCTGGCGGCCCAGACGCTGATGCAGGACCCTCCCTGTGGGGTCTCAATTCTTCCTAAGAGAGGCCCAGTGTGCTCAGAGGTGGCCGTGAGACCAGGCCAGGGCAGAACAAGCCTGAATGCCCCAGCGCAGGCTTTTGGAGCAAGGCTGACGCACAGAGGCCAACCTGCCCTCGGGGACAGGGGATCTCAGTACATCACATTTTAACGAGAGCCTTATGGCACTTCGTGAAGTGGGCCAACCTTGGGAAATGTCTGTTTTTCTTACCCTCTCTTGCTAAACAGAATGACGCTAACTGCCTGGCTGTTGTGGTTCAAAGCAGCTCTCCCTGGAAAGGGCTCAAACTAGCCTGTTTTATTTAATTTCACAATGTTCATGGCTCCCAGGGAAAATGTTTTGTTACAAGGGTGGTTATTGTCTTAATGGGTTTGGGTATTTGTCCTGTGGTCATTGTGACTTTCTGCCCCCCCAGAAGTTCTGTTCTCAAGAACATTCTCAGAGAGGCTCTCATGAAGACCAGTGAGTCAGGACCTCAGAACTGATATGCTGGTATCAGTTTCCAAGTGGGCACCTACGTATACTCTACTTGGCCTATGACAAGTTAGGGAGAATCTAAAATTATCATCATTTAAAATTTAATGGCTCAGTGGGAGAACTGACCATATCTGTGCTTTTCTAAAACAAAAGTAAGTTTCTCTTTATTAATGGGTCCAACTCAATACGCAATCTTTAAATGTTAAAAAAAAAAAAGGCTACTTTTTAATACATCATGTGGCAGATTAAAGATGGCTGCAGATTCCACGCTGCTCCTGCCACTGAGAGATTCAATCTAAGGGCCCTCCCCTTGAATCTGGGCTGATCTTAGTGACTTGCCTGAGTAAATGTGACCCAAGTGCTGTTCTGGAATTTCCAAGGCTAGCTCAAAAAAGTCTTACAGCTTTAGCCTTGCTTTTCTGGAACACCCAGGACCACCGTGCTGTGAGGAAGCCAAAGTTAGCCACACAGAAAGACGAGATGCTCAGCCAGCCTTCTCGACTCCAGCCACGCTCACACAGGAGCCACACACATGTACGAAGAAGCCATGTCTCCCAGCCCAGTCAGTATCACACCCTAACCCAGAACACCCTGACCCAAAACTACCAGCTGAACCAAGTCAACCCAAAGAACCACGTGATGGTACGCCAAAATGTGTGTTGAGCCCTAAGTTTTGGGGTGGTTTCTTAAAGGAGAACAGATTCTTGCAACAGGCAGGAAAAGAGAATGTGATTATTTTTCATAATCTTTCACGTACAGTAATTTCATAATTACTTAATTTACAATAAAAGGAAAAATGGTGAATTTGGACAAATGATAGTTCCCCATATTCACCCCAAAATCTACTTCATAAGTTATAGATGTCATTTGAAGACCGGAAGTGACCATTAAATTAGTCAAGTGTTTATTAAACACCCGTTACATATAAAATTAAGATGTGAAGTATCTAATCAGAAAAACGATTTAACAATTCCTGGCCTCAATGAACTATCTGCAGTCATAGGAGTAGAAAAGGGCACAGAAATGAACTAGTTCAAAGTCCTACAGTGAAAGGAATTACTCAGCATATATACAGAAGAACAATGTTACAACATTACATGTACTAAAATAAACACACAAACAGAATATTCCAAGTTGCAATCTTCTCAACAGCAGGTAATGATTCTCATCAGTCTTAAGGACTTCCAAACTTCCAGGTTAAGGAAGGGTTTTCAACATGTATTTATGGCTATAGCAATGAAATATTTAAGCATGGACTGAGTTTCTATTACTGTTTTTTAAATTAATTACTTTTAAATTTTATTTAATTTTGTTTTTAAATTGGGTGTGGAGCCCAATGTGGGGCTTGAACTCAACACCCTGAGATCAAGACCTGAGCTGAGATCAAGAGTGGGGCACTTCAGAGTGAGTTACCCTGGTGTCTCTCTATTACTGTTTTTTTTCAAAGAAAAGAAAAGAAGGAGAAGAAGAAGAGGAAGAAGAAGAAGAAGAAGAAGAAGAAGAAGAAAGAAGAAAGATGTAAGAAGAAGAAAGAAGAAGAAAAAGAAGAAGAAGAAAGAAGAAGAGGAGGAGGAAGAAGAAGTGGAGGAGGAGGAGGTGGAGGAAACCTTTGTTTACTATAAATTTTAAAGTTTTATATAAGCATCATTTTTAAATCCAATCAATCAGAGAAGAAAAAGAAGAAGAAAGAAGAAGAAGAAGAAATAGAGGAAGAGGAAACCTTTGCTTACTATAATTTTTAAAGTTTTATGTCAGCATCATTTTTAAATCCGATCAGTCAGAGCTGCGGGGAGTGGACAGTGGGACAAACCTCAGCAACATCTCGCTTTTTGAGGATTATTTTACATCAAAGAGTAGATCAGTCAATGGCCGTCTTCACCTGGAAGGACCTTCTTGAGCAGGAGGGCTGGGTGGACCCGCTGGGTTATTTTCCTCTGAAGTGATTCTGCCTCTAGGCTCCGTGTCTGTTCCTTCTGGCAAGGTGCCGGCGGGTGGGGGGCGGGGTGTCTAGTAACACATCACTGTCAGTACACACAGGGCTAAGACCAAGGCTGTGGGCTCCAGAAGCAGCTTGCAGCAGTCACCACTCCCACCTGGCCATATTGCAAACACCGAAGACTCAACAGAAACAGCGGGCTGTGACGTCTTCGTGTTTTCTTACTGCCTTGGGTGTCGACTTTCCAAACTAAGCACTTCCGGCCAAAAGCTCGGGTCTGCAGTCCCCGCCCCCCCCCACGTGCTCTCTGCGCATGTCTGCGTCTCCGGTGACGCACGTGAGACACGCCCCATCGGGTCAGGCGCGCTTACGCCCTGCAGTTCGGCTCACACAGAAGCGGATGTGGCTCCCCACGAGCAACTGTCTTTATGCGCTTTCAGGAAACTTCATTAGTAATGAAATGAGGCCATTTTCTTCTTAATAATTGTGTGAGGGTCACAGTTAAACAACCGAAACAGCACCAGCCGAAGCCGTTCTGTACGACCGACACCCAGCCGGCCCTTCTCCGTGGGCGACGCCAGCCTGAACCCGCAAGGGGAGGAATGGGGTGGGGGCAGGGGGAGGCCTCCCCAGAGCAGGGCAGGGCTGGCGAGCCCGAACCAAGCCCTAGAAGCTGGGTGCCTCCCCTTCTCTTCCCGTTCGTGAGGGGCGGAGTCAGAGAACGACACCCAGGGGTGACTTAAAACCACAGTCACTTCTGTTTCTGAGATTTGCAACGCGCGGCGACACAAGGACATGCTTATCCTCCAGAGACGTTCTCCAAGAGATCCTTAGGAGCCAGAGGCTACGACGCTGCTTTCCCTCACCAAAAAGAGCCAGACATTTATGCAAAAAAGCCCTGGGACTCTGCACCTGGTCAGGAAAAGCTGCGAGAACAGGAGGAGGCCCGGCTTTTCCCCTGCCGGGGTAGAACAGAGAGCAGCAACAGCAAAGGGAAAGGAAAACACAGTCAGTCTTGGAAGTCCGGATATAACCTGGGCTTCTGGCTTCGAGGTGATTTTGCTGTTGGAGTTCCGAGAGGTGCCACGGCTGCCCATGTAACCTCAGAGATCTTGAGGAAACCTAGGGTGAAGCGCGCCAGAAAACAGGGTAGGAAAAGCACAGAAAGGACGAGCAGGCCTGCCCATCACCTCCGCAGTCACAGAGCTAAGGAGGCCACTGGGAGCTGAAGGAGGTACATTTAGAGAAACAGAAGGAAGAGCTCGCTTCCCACGGTGGCAGAAAACCCCTGAGACTCGTGCCAAAGAGGCCGAAACAGGCAGAAACTCCAAGGAAGCTCAGAGAAGGTTTAAAATCGTGGCTTGACAGTGAGTTGCATCTTTTTTTTTTTTTTTTAACTTTTGCTCTAATTTTCTTTTTTTATTTGTGGTAGGAACACAACACATGAGCTTCCCGCTGAACAACTCTGCACAGCGGACTTCTAGAACTCATTCATCCTGCAAGACTGAAACTTGATACAGTGAATAACGACTCCCCATTCCCTCCTCCTCCCAGCCCCTGGCAACCACCATGCTTCTCTCTGCTTCTCGAAGTTCAACTATTTTTTTAGATTTTTCAAATATGCAGTGTCAGGCGATACCTATTGGTCATGACCCTCTTATTTCCCTTAGCATAATGGCCTCCAATTTCATCAGTGTTGTTGCCAGATGGCGGGATTTCTTTCTTTTCGTGGCAGAATAATGTTCCATCCAACATTTTCTTGTTCATTCATCCATCTGTGGACACTGGGGTTGTGTCTCCATCTTGGCTGTCGTGAGCAGTGCTGCAATGAATGTGGGACTTGTATCTAGGGAAATGAGGCTGCCCAGTGCCCACCCACAAAGCCTCGTTTGGTGTCATGCCGCCTGCCGGACCAGAATCTGACACAACAGGGCTTTTTAAAATTTTTTCCAGAGCAGGAAAATTATCCTAAATTAAGGGCAGACTCTTCACACATGAGGACCTCAAGACGCAGACTGCTCTACCTCTGTCATGGGCTGGGTGCTCCAATGGATGGTTTCCCAAAATGACAAATTGCTAATTCCGGAAGTCCCGACAATGGTAATAGAAAGTGCTAGAACTGCACTGCCCAGCATCCTCTTTACCAGGTAGAGGACAGGATCATGGAGTTATCTGCTCACCCCACCCACCACTGCCCCTCTCTGTTCCTCCACCTCTGCTCCCCTTATCCATCTTTCACAGCGGGGGATGTCCACCGATGGCCAGTGTCTCTCTGCCATGCCCTTAAACCTTGGCTAAGCATCGTCATTTTAATTTCATCCAGAAGGATGATGTGTCTAGAAAGCTGGGAATGGCAGCTACTAATGTAAAGACCTGAACCCAAAATATAGCTACTGTGGTAAAAATAAGTAGGAACTAGGACGCATGTCTAGGAAACATGCTTGTTATCCATCCAAATGCCTTTACCTTTGGGAATTACATGGGCAATGGGGCTTGGGCTGGTAATGACCTGCACATATGAGTTTGGGAAATCAAAGTTCCAAACTCGACAGTGATCTGTCTGATGCCTAGGTCCTGCTATGAGCAGCTGTATCCTGATGTCCCTCTGAAAGCTATTTTTAGTAGCAGTCATTATTTAAGGAGGAGAAAGAGAATATTAGAAGTATTCATAGAGGAACAAGAGACTCTGGCCACAGGTGGACTGCCTTTCAAAGGCATCTTTCCTCACAGAGACCTCTTTTTCCCCTTTGAACCATTCAAGATTAGAAGCCTGGGACCTCCACCACAATTTAATGAGATTCAGTGAGATGACTTATATGGCGATGGCCACCCGGGAATTTCCCAGGCCCCTGGAATGTGTGTGTTATTTCAGACTCCAAAACCGAAAGTACCCAGCAATGATGTCAGGTGCCTCATGGCAAAGTGCATGTGCATTTTAACCGGCTCTTAACTTTGCTTCTTCCTAAGCGGATCACTGTGGCTAGCAGGCAGGAAAAGGAGCCTTTTTGAGCACACAGACATTACATTCATTGTCCAAACAGGAAAAAATAGATACAGGAATTATTTGCTTAGCTCCTGTGGTTACCAACCTATGCTGGGGAGAAACACAATAGACCAGGAGACCATGGTCAGAAATCACACGCAAGCACTCCATGTCCCTGCATGCATTTCTGTCACCCCCCACCCCTCTGCCGCCCTTTGCAACCCTACCTCGCTCCTTCCCCCTAATGCATCTGCACTCACTGGCAAATGGGATGTTTACACACAGGCCCAGGTTAGCCATCTTATTTTCTGCCTCCATATAATTTAAGTGTGCAAGTAAGAACCGGCCAGCACTCTTGATTCCAGGTGACCCAGAACTCTTGTATTCTAGACTTCTAGGAAGCTTCTCTATAGAAGGATTCTTGCATGGAGTGGGAAATTGGGATCAGTGATGTCTAAGACCTCTACTGATGTCTCCAGTTCAGAAAGTTTCTTTTTTCCTCAGCAGCAAGTTTCTTCAAAACTCCTCATCATGGAAATTCAAGAATTGCTATGTAGGTATCAACAATGATCTCTAGGGAAGTAGACACAGGAAGACATCCCAGTTCCATGTGGACCCGGCAACTTAGAGGAAGGAAGTGGAGAATTTGTCTGTCAACTGTGCCTCTTTCCCAGCGACCCCCGCCGGGCTCTTTAGGCTTACTCATCTAGGAGATTCTGATCCTGAGGCTCTCTTCACGTGCCTCTATTTGAGCTCCCCAGAAACCCCAACCCTTCCCATGCCAACTGACAGGCAGTGTTCATTAGTGAGTGGCACCTAGACATAGTAAAACCTTGGTCAAACTTCACAGTCTTGGTCAACTTCACAACTTCACAAACTTGGTCAAACGGTCACAGAATGGAAGGTGTCCTATTCTTCTGCAATTCATAGCGCCTCTCCAACAATGTTCCCAAATTTCCAGCCACCAACACAGAAGCAATGAATTCATCCCCCTATTAACAGCTGGGGAAACTGTAAAGGCTAAGAGGGAAAGGGATATAGGGAGAAGCCAAGGAAAGGCTGACTTATTCTGTTCCCAAGGCTAGTGCCACCATCAAACAGTAATTCAGAGTGCTATCACTGAGAAACGGCAGAAGCTATAGGACACATTTTCTACATTGTAACGAATATCAACCATCTGTTTTCCAGAAAGTTCTTTCATAGACACTTTTGGAGGAATACCTTTATCAACATATATGTTCATATATGGATCAACACTACTCTGATAAGTCGTTCAGAACAGTCCATTTCTCATTTCAAAGATAGGAACTATTTTTTAATGTTAAAAAATTATGTGCTAATGGATCATTGAACATTATATCAAAAACTAATGATGTACTCATACCTTGGCTAACTGAATTTGAATTTTAAAAAATCATGTGCATCCCTGTGTGGAAGTAGTTGTACTTCGTATCTTTTGATTATTGAGAAAATACTAATGACAGAAGGCTATTGTGAATTCAGCTATGCTTTTAAATTGAATTTATGTTTGATTAGTCACAACAGCATCTACACACACTTGAAAAACTCTAACATAACATTATACATAAGGTATACTACTTACTGTCCACAGACTATACTGGTTTCTTGACCCCTTGCTGTGACCCGGCCACCACAAGCCTCCCCTAGGCCAAGGCCCTCAGACTCGGAACCTCTGTGGTTTAACCACTTCTGTGAATTCTGAAAACCATAATTTTTACCAGGTGATTCCAAAGGAATTTTGAGTTGACACTGTCAAGAGGAAAAAAGGCAAAAGCATTTAGTGTTAATTTTTTTTCCCTTTCATGACACCTTTATATTCCTATTATGGTATCAAGCAATGAAACAGTTAGCAACAGAATAGATTTTGCACCACTTTTTGTTGTCTAGCCATCAACAAACATTAAACAAGAGAAGATACTAACGAATCACCACACTTGCTGCTCCGAGTGGCTCTTACAGTCTAATTAAAACCCACAAGATCAATGCTGTGCCAAATGAAAAAAAATCACCATGGGAACTATGAAGAGTAAAAAAAAAGACTTTTGTTAGTAATCACATAAAATTACCCTGAATAATCCTCCCTCATCCTATCCCCCGACCAAAACACTCCTCTAGACTTAAACATAAATAAATGTCAATAACCTGACTCTCATAGATCCTGACTACAGATCGAGAAGAAACAGCCCCAAGTGTGTGGGGTGGGGGTGGGGAAACAGGAGTAGCCGTTTATTCATCTTGTCTGCAAAGCCAGTGTAAGCCCATGTCCTTGTGGCTGTTTTATGTGTTGGTTTCTTCGGTCTTGTGTTTTAATTTGTCCAAACTAGTTCTTCTTTGCCACCAGGACAGAAACAATCCCAGGCCCACAGCGAAAACCTCAGCTTGGAGGTCGAGGCTGGCACGGGGGTGGGGGTGGACTCTCAATGTTGTCTTTTGTTGAGATGAAACAGGAGGGGCCAGGCAGTGGTGGCTGGATGAGACACCCCTCAGAACAACCCAAACCGAGAACACAGAATCTGTGCCGAACCGACAGCTCAGATCTCAGAGAGATCCCCGTGCCCAGGGCAACTCACTTCCAGGCATCACCTCCAACGTGGATATCACCGATCAGCAGTTGACAGAAAAACCGCATTTCTGTAATTTCAGATTTGTGAAGAACGCAAAGAACATAACATTGAATCGACTGGTAAAGCTTCCAGAGAACAACGGGATATCTTAATTTTCATGTATTCTTACTCACTGACAGAGGCAAGGGCAAAACAGAGAATGGCACGGACATTATTGTCCATTTTAAGACATGATAGGATAGTTCCTCTCCAGACTTCTTGGAGCAGGTTGCCCATTTCATATTCCGGTTGCAGAGAATACCATTCCCAAGTGACTAGCAGGAACCCAATCCACGAAACCATACCAACTAACATTCCTGCTCCAAGCTCCTGCTCCAGGAATGACCCATCTGTTTGCTGCGGGAAAACAAATGAAGCCCCCCAGAGGCCAAGACTGAGTCATGATGAACACCTCACCACCAAGTCCCGACCTGTGGCCAACTCAGGGGCCAGATCAGTGTCCGTGACAGCTCAGGACGTGGAACAGATTGCTGATGATAATGTCATTTCACAGCAATTTAAAGTAGAGGGGGACAGCACCAAATGGTTCGGCAAACTGTCTGAATAATTACAAAACTCCTCTCTTCCTTGGCAAAGTTCCAAATTAAAAAAGAAAGAAAGAGAGTTTAAAAGCGCAGCCTGATGGGGATCGTTGCCTTTGTGGACCCACATCTGTATACCACAGAAGCACAAATTGCTAAGGGGAGGGATGACAGGGCTTTGCCTTTCTTTAATTCCTTACTTTTTTTTTTTTTAAGATTTTATCTATTCATTCACAAGTAGGCAGAGAGGCAGGCAGAGAGAGAGGAAGGGAAGCAGGCTCCCCACCGAGCAGAGAGCCCAATGCGGGGCTCTATCCCAGGACCCTGAAACCATGACCTGAGCCGAAGGCAGAGGCTTTAACCCACTGAGCCATCAGGTGCCCCAATTCCTTACTATTTTAAAAGTGTCCTCAAATAAGTCACATCATGGCACGCCTGGGACAGCTGGGCACCGCAACGGACAGCTGCGGTCCTTCCCCACTTTGCAAAGTCCGAGTTTCCACGGCGTGGAGACCGACACCCAGTTCCGTGGCCCCGACTCAGGAGAGCCCAGGCTGGAGTGGCTTGGCCTGCTGGTCTACCTGCCACTCTTCCAACTGCAGGACAAGCAGGGAGACGGCCACCTGGGCCATTAACTGCCCAATGCAGCCTGTGTTTGAGCAACTGAAAACATCAAGATTATTTTTAGGTCCTTGAAACTACAACATCGAAAGGCTCAGAGGCCAGACACGCTTTCAGAAGGGTCTTTGCGGAGCCCTAACCCGGCCCCACCATTGGGCATGGGGACCACAAGCCTGCCCGGCGTCCTCGGGGAGCAGGAGTCAGCAGAAGCCGGCAGCCGGTCTCCCACAGGCCATGTGTTCTCATGTCGGTGACAGCAGTCTGCAAACATCAACCAGCTCCAATGAAACCAAGCCATTGCCAAAAAAAGCAAAACTCCCATTTCCTCTGTTCCCTCTCTGATGCCAACAGCTCCTTCGCCTCTGTCCCTCAAGTCAGATTAAGTGGGCGTGGCAGTACGTGGCAGCTGTCAAAGAATGTCACTTGACACTGAGATCAGTGCCAGGAGAGCGCTGCTCAGGCGCACAATGGGCCAACGTGTTTCTCTGATTCCCCATGGAAAATGAACCGCCTTCTCTGAGGGGAAATGCCGTGTCCCACAGCATTTGCTTTCTAACAAGAGCTGCTTGTATCCGCAGCTGACTGGAAGAAAGATTCCATTCTGTGCCTCATGAAGAAAATGACAATGGTCCCTCCTTGGCCAGAGTCCTGCAGAAAAGGGCGGTGTCCGAGCTTGCAGCCCAGGGGCTCTTAGATCCTGACCCCGCCCACTTCACTTAACTCCAGGAGCTGGAGGACAGAACAAAAGCAAACAAAAGCCAGCAGCATCACTGGGGCCTCTGGATTTAAGAAAAAGAGCTTCCCTATGACCCTGCAATTGCACTACTGGGTATTTACCCCAAAGATACAGATGTGGTGAAAAGAAAGGTCATCTGTACCCCAATGTTTATAGCAGCAATGGCCACGGTCGCCAAACTGTGGAAAGAACCAAGATGCCCTTCAACGGACGAATGGATAAGGAAGATGTGGTCCATATACACTATGGAGTATTATGCCTCCATCAGAAAGGATGAATACCCAACTTTTGTAGCAACATGGACGGGACTGGAAAAGATTATGCTGAGTGAAATAAGTCAAGCAGAGAGAATCAATTACCATATGGTTTCACTTATTTGTGGAGCATAACAAATAACACGGAGGACATGGGGAGATGGAGAGGAGGAGGGAGTGAAGGGAAATTGGTGGGGGAGATGAACCATGAGAGACTATGGACTCTGAAAAACAACCTGAGGGTTTTGAAGGGGCGGGAGGTGGGAGGTTGGGGGAGCCAGGTGGTGGGTATTGTGGAGGGCACGCATTGCATGGAGCACTGGGTGTGGTGCAAAAACAATGAATTCTGGTACACTGAAAAGAAAAAAAAAGCCTCTGGGTCTACCACCAGCCTGCTGCAGATTTCAGGTGGGGTTTACCTGCTGCATTTGGGAGGAGGGCAGGACGAGATGGGGGCCGCAGCTCACCATGAACCTTCCACGATAACACAGCCCTTGGAGGCCTGCGGGCTTTTCTCCCTGGCTTTTGTCTGTTTTTGTTCCAGAGCTCTTCTCCCCTGGGACACAATGATCCATCACTCGGCCATTTTCAGGAATCTCGGGCACACATTCCGCTACCCATGTAGACGCCGCATCTTCAGAAAAATCCAGACTGTATCAAGCAGCCACTGCTATGCACGTGGGCCTCCCCCATCCTGAGACACAGACTGGGAAATGCTTGGAGAACTTGGGGGAGAAATCATGCTGCAGTAAATGCTTAGCTCAGCTGACTTCTAGAGGCTTACTGCTGCCTTTCAAATGGGCCTGGCAGCACCTCCCAAGAAATGTTAGGCCACAGATGTGCAGCTGGAAAACAGTATGGACGAAGCTCTTCATGTGCAGTAAGCAACACCGTTAAAATGCGCGATACCCGAACGGAGGCCTGTTCTTTGCCCGAGGTACCCAACAGCACGGTTCCCGGGGCTGTCAAAGGCACTCACAGAAGGATGCTCCTGGTCCAACTGAAATCGATATTGTGCTTACACTGCGGCTTAGGGGGCATTTAGACGTGATATCAACGTCATATACAGAATTAACAAGAGAGAGCGCTGGCTGGGCCCACAGGTGCAATCAAATACTCCTTTGTGAATATGGAGAAAACCATCACTGCTTTCAGAGACTTTTTAACGTGCTGGAAGAAGAATAGGAGCATTTATCTCTATTTGCTTTTAATTTTGTGAGTTCGTTTTTAAAGATGCATTAGAAGCATTTTTAAAATCAGTAATGTTGTGCTGTGCTTTTCCTCTTTCTTTTATGGGTAAACACGTTTCACAGCCAGGGATCTTCTGGAATTAAAGAGCATGATCCATTACCATAAAGTATTTAGAGAGATGACAGAGAATTACTCTTTCATATTAGAAGAAAAGTGCATTCACAAGTGGCAACGCTTGAGGACATGGCTAGAAAACTAAGTGCACAATGCTTAAAGAACATCTGATGCAAATCTTTTAACCTTATTTCTTTGTCCTTTGACCTTTTGGGTGGCTGAAATGAAGATATGATGGCTGGAGCTAGAGCAGCCATTCTGGACTATGAGGTAATCTTGGAAATGTAAGCCAGCTACAGCTAGTGACAACTCTGTACTCTGAACTCTAAGGAGCAATACTGCCACGCCAGTCCTATCCTGTGAGAGATATTTGTCTAAGTAGAGGATAGTTTTTCCTATTGCTCTCCAAGAAACCTTGACCTAAGTTATATACCCCATAACTAAAGCCCTTGAAATAAGCATAAGGTTTGGAATGACAGCTACCAATTAATAAGCAGGGCTATTTGCAGAGGCAGAAACGAAAGGAATGCATTTGCCACCAAAAACAAGTATATATGTGGAGTCGTGCATGGTCTGAAACAAAAAAAGAAAAAAAAAATGGCCTTAGAATGAATGAGATCTAATACAAGTTCAGGTGGACCAGCCAATCACCCAGCTGGTCTCTGGAGGAAAGATGCTGCACCCCTTGCCCCTCACATTGATTCTGGGACAGAGTAGATGGTCAGTAAATACCTACTGAATGAATGAATGACATTAAAGTCAAGAAAGTTCAATAAACACCTATGGATAAATGAATTTAAAATCCAGGATAGCTGCTCAACCTATGCACAGTGTCCCGATTATTAGAGGATCCTTTTTAGTATAGAACAAAATAATAAAATAAGAGACTCTCAAGTTTGTGTAGAAAATGTGTCTTAGAATTAAGTCCCTTTGATGGCTCCAGTTTCACTGTAGAGTGGCATGAGAGAGAAGAAAAGGTAAGAGTTCATGAGAAGGTAACGCTTTATTCTGCGGGATCTGAGAAGAGTGAATTTAGGATTCAGGGTTGTTGGGTATTGATACCCTGTCATTCCGATTTCATAAAGCTTCAAGATAAAAGATCAACACACAGAACGTCTTTTGAATCTAAAGAACAGAGGTGAAAAGTAGAGATCCCTTTGGAATTCCTGTTTGAAGAAAATGCCGTGGAGAATCTGGAAATACCAAGATTCATAACACCAACAGTCGTCCTAAATCAATCCAGCTCAGAGCAGAAGTTTTGTTGGACGGGAGACTTCTATCATGTAAAAGAGCTAAATGTAACAGGTAGTGGGGGTAGATGGAAAACAAGGATAGTGTATTTATTACCCTCCTCTAGAGGATCAACCACAGTTTCTTGATTAAAAAAAAGAACACTCCCCATGTCTTAGTGATCTTTAGATTTGTCAAACATCTTTCTTTCTAACGTAGGTTATAAAATCTAAGCCCAACTTTCTTTGACAGTACAGAAAATTAAGGTATCATAAGGTCTATTAAAGGCAAAGGTTGAAATTATAGAATTGAGCAGAACATGGGGCTTACTGGATTTTAAAATTAAGAGTAAGGTTCTGAGTATTTTTATTTTTTTATTTAATTTTATTTTTTCAGTGTTCCTAGATTCATTGTTTATGCACCACACCCAGTGCTCCATGCAATATGTGCCCTCCTTAATACCCACCACCAGGCCCTCCCAACCCCCCCAACACCCCCAAAACCCTCAGTTTGTTTCTCCAGAGTCCACAGTCTCTCATGGTTCATCTCCCTGTCTGATTTCCCCCAATTCACCTTTCCTTTCCTTCTCCTAATGTCCTCCATGTTATTCCTTATGCTCCACAAGTAAGTGAAAGCATATGATAATCGACTCTCTCTGCTTGATTTATTTCACTCAGCATAATCTCCTCCAGTCCTGTCCATGTTGATACAAAAGTTGGGTATTCATCCTTTCTGATAGCTGCATAATATTCCATTGTATAAGTGCTAAAACAAACAATCCTAAAATTTGTATGGAACCAGAAGAGACCCCGAATTGCTAAGGAAATGTTGAAAAAAAAAAACAAAACTGGGGGCATCATGTTACCTGATTTCAAGCTTTACTACAAAGCTGTGATCACCAAGACGGCATGGTACTGGCACAAAAACAGACACATAGACCAGTGGAATAGAGCAGAGCGCCTAGATATGGACCCGCAACTCTGTGGTCAAATAATCTTCAGCAAAGCAGAAAAAAATATCCAGCAGAAAAAAGACAGTATCTTCAATAAATGGTGCTGGGAAAATTGGACAACTATGTATAGAAGAATGAAACTCTACCATTCTCTTATACCATACACAAAGATAAACTCGAAATGGATAAAAGACCTCAACGGGAGGCAGGAATCTATCAAAATCCTAGAGGAGAACATAGGCAGTAACCTCTTCCACATCGGCCACAGCAACTTCTTTCAAGATATGTCTCCAAAGGCAAAGGAAACAAAAGTGAAAATGAACTTTTGGGACTTTGTCAAGATCCTTCTGCACAGCAAAGGAGACAGTCAACAAAACAAAGAGGCAACCCACGTAATGGGAGAAGATATTCGCAAACGACAGTACAGACGAAGGGCTGATATCCAAGATCTATAAAGAACTCCTCAAACTCAACATCCAAAAAACAGATAATCACGTCAAAAAATGGGCAGAAGACATGAACAGACACTTCTCCAAAAAAGACATACAAATGGCTAACAGACACATGAAAAAATGTTCATCATCATTAGCCATCCGGCTCGGAGTATTTTTTAAAAATCCTTAATTGTGTTAGACAATTTCATACCAAACATACACAACACACACACACACACACACACACACACACACACACACAGAGACTCCTCCCTCCTTCACAAAATTCCTACCTGAGCAATTTTACTGCTTGGAGACAAAGGACTATAAATAAAGGTGATCTATTTCAGGCTATAAATCGGCAAGCCAGTGTCTCCGAAAGGGTGACTCAGAAAGCAGATGGTTTAAGTGGTTCATGGACAAACTTAAGTCCTTTCAAGTGAGTCCACTTGTAAAAAAAAAAAAAAAAAAATACTAAGCACATTAGGAAATTAGTAGTCCACATGGCAGGCAGTTCAGAAACATAAAACCTAGGTCAGAGACTGGAAATCTGTCCAGTCCAAGGTCAGGTTTGGGTGGAGGGACAGGCTGGCGGGGTACCATGACCTCAGCCTCAGAACTCGCAGACCAGTATCAGTACAGGCCAGCACCCCAGGCCATCCCAACTTTCTGGACCACTCCCCAGAGCTCATGGGACCACAAGACTGTCATCCCCCACAATCCTGGGGACACGTGCATCCCCTGAGACCTCAACAGGCACTCTCTGTTCCCTGTTTTTTTGTTTCCCCTTAAAGTATATGCCATCTGCAATAAGTAATATCTAAGAAACAAGGCTTCCAGAAAAATAATCTGAGTAAGAGGGGTTTAATGTCTATAAAATGCCTTTACCCCCCCAAATCGAATTTGGTTTGTCTGAACCAAATGCTCTCTTACATGATTCTTTTTACCATAGTCTAGAAGTAAATTAACCTATTATTTCAGTATCCCATGCATTCATTTATTGCCAGATGCTTATTGAAGGAATACAAATTTATTCCCTAAATGTTTATTGAATAGAGGACCTACCATGTGCCAGGCACTGTGCCGTGAACCGAGGCTACCCTGCTTTTTGGAGCTTATAGTCCGACTCATAGAATGACTCTGCTCTGATCTCTAAGGAACAGGTCCAGACTTCACCTTTCTCTGTCCCAGACAGCAACACATGACATGGACAATGTGCAAGGTCATCGTTCTTCCATTTGCCACTTCTCCAAATACCTCAAAACTTGTTATTATTTCTGATATTGATTTGTGCTAAATTTATCAAAGAAAGATGCGGCGAGGATTAACATTTGTAAGCTCTGATGAAGGTCAAGATCATAGCAAAGGTTAATTGGCTTCTTTGGAAATCAGAAGCGTGGTATAGGAATGCCTGTCCTTCCTTCTCAACCTTCCACCCTGACAGGAGTCAGATCTCACCCATCCAGAAGGACACAACCAGCCTCTGCAAATGTGCATAAACACAAGACCAGATTTGTGACATTCAAACCTGTCCCACAGTTAGCAACAATTATTACTTGAAAACACCAACGTGTTTCTGCTTGTAGAGATCCATAATATTGTAAGAAGTTAAAATCGGGGGCGCCTGGGTGGCTCAATGGGTTAAGCTTCTGCCTTGGGCTCAGGTCATGATCTCAGGGTCCTGGGATCGAGCCCCGCATTGGGCTCTCTGCTCAGCAAAGAACCTGCTTCTCCCCCCCTCTCTCTGCCTACTTGTGATCTCTGTCAAATAAATACTTTTTTTAAAAAAAGAAGTTAAAATCAGGACAAAATGCTGAACATGGACACATGCCTCGAGGAAATCTGACTTGGGAATCAACTCGTTAATATTTCTGGGAAGCACAAGCTGTCTTCTGCTTTATTGCCATGTGCACACCTGCCTTAGCTGACTGGAGCCCAGTTTACAGATTCGAGGAGAGGTGCTAAAATTCAATTGTCAAAAGGCATAAATAGATTTGCAGTAAAGATACGAGCTTTTCAGAAACAGGTTTGGCTTTTTATTTATCTCTTGAAGTCATAAAATTGATCCATTCAAGGGCTGGTTAGTTCCAGGCCCTTCAGCTTGCAAAGAAAATACTCTACGCAAAGGTGAAAGAAGAAAATTGAGTATCCAGGAATTCCCTGGTTCATGAAACAGTTTGGTGATTTACTTCTCTTTAGTTCTGAACGCTGTGTATTTCATGAGCTTGGAAATATTCCTCCTTAAATACATTTATTTGCTGACATTTATAAATATTTACCAAAGTGGTTCCCATGCGTCTAAAAGGCACCATCAGATAAGGCTCACCATGATCCATTACAGAAAAATCTGCAAGATTAGTTTGGCTTGAAAATACCATAAATGGGTAACGCCCTTCATCCTACCTCTTGGGTCCCTAGCATAGGCCTCTGATTAGAAAGAAAGCAGAAGTAGGAGCCATACCTCAAGAATCATCGTCTCTATTAATTCTCATGAAAGGTCAGATACAAGCCCGTTCTATGTAAAATCTCACTGGACCCAAACGAGTCTATGAGGGATATCCAGTTATCAACCCCGCTTCCGCGGTGAGAAAACCGGGGTGCAGAGAAAGTACACCAGCTCAAGATCACATAGTTAGAAAGTGGAAAAGCTGCCATTCAAGCCATCAGGTTCAATGTTAAAGCCAATTAAAGTACGGGTGAGAAATTTCAGAGCGGTGGTTTGCCCTGGGGTACCTGAGTCTCTGGTGAATTGTCCCATCAACAGTAAGTCTCAGGGAATTAGGGAACCACCTGATTTCACCTGGAGAGTAAAGCCTCGTTCGTGGGCCCTGCGGACCGAAAGAGTAAAAGCAGAAACAATTATAAAATGGGCCCAAAGTGAAAAAAAGAAGCCGGAGGGGCACCTGGGTGGCTCAGTGGGTTAAAGCCTCTGCCTTCAGCTCAGGTCATGATCTCAGGGTCATGATCGAGGCTCTCTGCTCAGCGGGGAGCCTGCTTCCTCCTCTCTCTCTCTGCCTGCCTCGCTGCCTACTTGTGATCTCTGTCTGTCAAATAAATAAATAAAAATCTCAAAAAAAAAAAAAGAAAAAAAGCCGGCCACAGAAGACTACAAACCATATGATTCCATTTATATGAAATACTAGGAAAAACCCAACTATCGTGACAGCAGATCTGTGGTTGCCAGTGACAGCAAAGGGGCCCAGAGGGTCAGAGCAGTTTCTTATTGTGACTGTGGAGATGTTTTCAGGACTGAACATATCTGTCCAACTCATCCCACTGCACAGTTAACATAGGTGAGTTTTACTTTCTGCAAATTATACCTCAAAACATCTGATTATTTTAACGTGACTTTAAAGGAAATTGAATAATACTCATAATATACAATGGATACTCTCTATTCCATTTTTAAAAAGATTTTACTTATTTATTTGACAGAGAGAGACAGCGAGAGAGCACAAGCAGGCAGAGGGAGAGGGAGAAGCGGGCTCCCCACTGAGCAAGGAGCCCGATGGATGTGGGGCTTGATCCCAGGATCCTGTGGCCATGACCTGAGCCGAAGGCAGACCCCCAACCAACTGAGCCACACGGGCATGGCTCTCTATTCCTTTTTTATACTCAGTGGGAAATTTGTATTTGAAGAACCAAAATCTTTCATGCTTTGAAGCTTCTCATTTCTTTACAAACCTGATCTCATCCCACAGGCAATGTATCCTGCTGTAAATGACAACTGTTTGTGACAGGCTGTGATAAGATCCTGGGTGCCTGGAAGGTGCCAGGTGTGCACAAAGCAGCTTGCAGTGAAAGCCAGTGTCTTTCACTCCTGGCCTGGCCCTTCTGGGTCACAGCTGAGTAGCCTTGGGGAAGTCACTGAACTTCTCTGAGCCCGATTTTCTCCTTTGTAAAATGGGAATGATCATGTCTGCCTTTTAGTAAATTATGTGAACTAAAAGGGCTACTGATAAATGAAAGCACTTCCATTTTTATTATTTTAAAATGCCAAAAAGGTCTCTTTTAAAAATAGGAAAATATCCTCTTCAAGACACCAACAGTCTACCATAGCACTTGCAGTTAAAGCCATAAAATCTGAAGTTTTATTAAAGTTTCTTATTTGTCATCTCTTTGTTCCAAGTACAGAATTTCTGTAGGGACCTCATGTATTTTTCATTGTGCCTGGCCACAGGCTCAGCACACTCAGTAATGATTTCTGGACATTTAACAATAGAAGGGAAGAAGGGGAGGCTTGGTATATGCAGGTAGGGGGTGAATGCAATATAGATGAAAAAAATAGTATTTGTAGCCATAAATTATTTTTTATGATTATTTGTGGGGTTGTATATTCAACTTCACTCATTTAGTAGATGTTTTATCCACTCCCACACGTGTTATAGGCAGGAAAAATATTCACTTGGTACAGGGATAAGCTTCATGGTATAACAAAGTTTCAGTAATTAACCAAAATATATCCTTTCAGTTACTCAAAGTCAGATTTAAGCACCCATTTACAAAGAAATCAAACAAAAATATTTTTTAAACTCTGCTGACAAGACATGAATAGTTTTACTGGGGAGAAAACCCCCAACCTTTGTGGCATGAGGGTGAGAGGACAAAAGAGGCCCACTTACCCTAACCTACATATGTAAACATCATCAATCAAGGTAAAAACTTAAATGAAATGGGTTTATCCCTTTCTTTAAAAAAAAACAACAAAGATTTTATTTTTAATAATCTCTACACGCAACATAGGGCTCGAACTCACAGCCCTAAGATCAAGAGTTGCACGCTCTCCAGACTGAGTGGGCCAGGCGTGACCCCATCCCCCTTCCTTGACAAAATGTATTCCATAAGGGCTTGGAAGGCCAAGTTCTATTTTAGGATTCTTGGACTCCCCAGCATTCTGTACCCAAACCTCAGCTCTGGCCTTCCCACCCTGTCTCAGTTTCCTATCCTTTCCCTCAGGCCTGGAGTGCAGAGCCCCACAAACACAGGGAAGAACCTGCACAGCCTCTGTAAGTGGGTTTAGGGTCATTTGGACAAGGAATTCTGAGTCCCGGGTACCCAGAGCAAGGCCTATAAGAAGGCAGAGGTGGGTCCATTTGGCCCCATGGGGAGACATAGCAATGGAAGAACCTGCACAAGGCCCCGTAAAGCCCAGAACTGGGACTTTCTTGTCTACACTGGAAACCAAATGTACGAATAAAACCTTCAGTGGATAAAACAGTATTACATTCCGACAACACAGATTCATAAATGCATATACCTATGTGTGCATATGTACATATAAATACACACATACACAAACACACCAGCATCTGACTCGTATGTAGCAAGTTACTAATCCTGTGATACAGAGAATGTGTCAAAGAGTCAGAAAAGGAAGACATACAGACTAACTGAAGGGTCAAGGAAAACATTTGGGATGGGGTAGGAACCGAGCTGGGGTTTTACTTTTTTTTTAAGATTTTATTTATTTATTTGACAGACAGAGATCACAAGCAGGCAGAGAGGCAGGCAGAGAGAGAGAGGGGAAGCAGGCTCCCCGCTGAGCAGAGAGCCTGATGCGGGGCTTGATCCCAGGACCCTGGGATCATGACCTAAGCTGAAGGCAGAGGCTTTAACCTACTGAGCCACCCAGGTGCCCCCCAAGTTGGGGTTTTAGAAATGGTGCGTATGGCTGCAAGGAGAAGGCTGGAAGGAGGCACTGTGTGCGTGAAGGATTAAGAGAGGACTTTCTGGAGGTGATGTCTAGAAGAGAAAATATCTAGATCCAGGGAAGAACAGACCTAGCCACCAAGTGTCCCTAAGATAATATCACCAAATACAGCTCTGATTGCCAGAAATAAGAGGGAAGCATGGGCACTTGGGATTCTTCTTGGAAAAGGTTATAAACAGAGAGGTATGATCAAATTAAAATCACAGGGAATTGCTAAAACCTGCAGTTGGCCCGGTGCCCTCCACACCACTGAGTGACTCACTCTTTGGGGCCAACACTGTGAGCCGTGCCTGAGCGGGTGGAAAGACGCGGGCCCCAGACAGGGCTCTGAGTGGAGGCAACTGGGGTGCAGAGATTATTACCTCTGACATCTTGGTTTTATAACGATTCAACTCTTGGCATTTGGAATCCTTTAGTTTTACACCCTAGCCCCCCACCCCGACACCACCTTTCTCTCTCTCAGGCTTTTTCCAAACTAAAACCATCTTGCTTCAGTTGGGTGTTCTGTTTTGTTTCTGGATCTAAATATAGTTTAAAAAAAAAATAAACAAAACAAAACAGCATTAAAGGCCTGGAATGAAAAAACATGGAAGGGGGATGTTTCCCTTTCAGACCAGATTCTATTCTGTTCTATTCCCGAATAACTTGTACAGAAGGTTAGAAGGACGTCTCCCCAGTCCTGCTCCCTTGTGGCCCACTCACTGTCCCAAGATGGCGGAGGAGGTTTGTGACTCTCTGTGAGGAGCCGCTGGGCCGAAGCGAGGTTCACTAATGCCGGCCTTTCTCACCCAAGCCTGAAAGCATTCTCTGTTGCTTTAAAAATAGACACTGTTTTGGCCAGACAACCACATGAAATGGAGATGTAACAGGAAGAAGACAGGGGCAGGACAAGGTTCCACCTATTTCTAGTTTATTTTTAATAAACTATGATGACCCTTGTCTAATTAATAATGCCACAAGCAGCAGGCAGAAGACAGAGGCAAAATTAACTCCTAGAATCCTTCTATCCCTTTGGGTAATATTGGTTTGTCTCCAGTAATTCGGAGTCAATATTTCCAGTGGTTTCACAGATATATACAAACTATGTATACAAACTCTGGGCAGGGCTGACAAGGCTAAAACCTTTCTCTAGGAATCACTGGGAGTGTCCCTGGGACCCCCAGCCCAGCCCCCAGCCCTGTCAGCAGGCTCAGAGTCCCCAACGCTGGCTTCACAGAGACTCTCCCCACTGCGGTCCTTGTTCCCTCCATGTTGAATCCAACTTCTGGCCACGTGTTCACTTCAGAATTTGCCTTGGTCATTCCACAGGTCGTCCTGCCTCACCGTCCTCTGACCACGGCCTTGATCGACTGACCACACTCTGGCAGACCCTCTGCCCAGCCTCTCAGTGGGGGAAGTGATGGCCTGTGAATGACTTTAAGTCAAAGGGTGCCCACAAAATGTCTCCTGCAACTGAAGTAGAAAACTCCTCACTGACTTTCCTAGATTTAGAAAGAAGGAAAAAAAAAAAAAAAAAAGGTCATCTTACTGGAGGGTTATCTTAGAGCTTCTTCCATCCTCAAAATTCCTTGACCAACAACAGTAGTTTCCCAGAGCTCACAAGCAAATATCAAGGTGGAACTTGAACCTAGAGCCTGGGATCGGGCGGTTAGCTACGTCACGCTTACCCACGGTGGGCTTCACTGTGGTCGTGCAGACTGTAATAATATTGTGGAAGTGCAGAATTTGGAACCAGACAGACTAAAGTTAAAACTTTTACTTTTTAACTGACTTTTAACTTTTTAACAGACTTTGGACAAGTGCCTGGTCCTCATTTTCCTTACTCCTAAAATGCAAAGCTCACAAGATCATTGCGAGGAACAAATGAGATACCACATAAAAACTTCGCATGGGGTGCCTGGGTGGCTCACAGGGGTGCTAATCCCCGGCACGTAGACGGGCTTCACCCCCACCGACAGCAGTCACTGTGGGTCAGCGAAGAACAGCTTCGGTGGTTCTCCGGCTGCTGTTTTTGGTCTTACTGGAAGTCCGAATCCTGGGGTCTTTCCGCTTCCTCTAATGAATGCCTAGGTTCAGGCACAAGGGCCTGGAGCAGAGTGGAAGCAGTGGGGTCAAGGACAGGATCACCTAGGCACAACCACTGTGATCCCCCTTCTCTCTGGCAGGGGGCCCACAATCCAAGTGACCTGGGGACAAATGAACCTAAGTTGGCTTCAGACTACTAACGGGAAGTGACTACCTTGGTTTTGCTATTGATGTTCTTTGATCAAGTTCTGGATACATCTTCCTGGAAAACGTCCTAGGATTGTTGCTTTAAAAAAAAAAATGAAAACCCCACCCAGAGTACTGCCAGTGGCAGAGGACGCCTCCAAGGGCGCACCTGCTACGTAAAAGGCAGAAAGAGGGGGGCTGTGACTCTTCGGGAGGCATGTGGCCAGGGCCTCGGGCTTGGGCGACGAGCTACCTCTGCAGGCAGCACAAGCATATTGTTTGGTGCCCACCGGGGACGCTTTCTGCTTCGGGGAAAAAAGGAGCCCTAGGTGAACTGCCAGGGAAATGATGTATTGCAAACATTTTTTCTTCCTCTTTAGTTAATGGAAATAATATTTACTTAGCCACCAACAAACAGGCGCTCTCAGAGAAAGGGGCTTAGATGCCTGAGACGAGTTCTGAAAGCCGGGGAAAGAGGGCTCTCGTCTTCTGCTACTGATCTACTCTTTCTTCTGCCAACTCATTCTGTAATAACAGCTGGGGCAGAAGTTTTCAGAGAGCCTTCTGAATATTTGTGTGCCTTCCACAGAGCACAGCTTCTACTATTCTGAGGCTGGAGAATAAGCATCCATCCATCAATTTTCTAATTAATAAAGCTGAAGCACCATGAGGATAAAAGATTTGCATCATAAAGAAACAACAGGTGTTGGCAAGGATCTGGAGAAAGGGGACCGCTCGTGCACTGTTGATGGGAATGCGCACTGGTGCAGCCGCTCTGGAAAACAATACGGAGGGTCCTCAGAAAGTTAAAACTAGAATTACCCTATGATCTGGAAATCACACTACTGGGTATTTATCCCCAAAATACAAAATGCTAACTCAGAAGGATACATACATCCCTATGTAGCCCAAGTCCAGTGATAGATAAATGGATAAAGAAGATGTGGTATAGGGGTGGGTACTCGGTAGAATATTATTCAGCCATTAAAAAGGAAATCTTGCCATTTGCAACAACATGGATGGAGCTAGAGAGTAAAACGCTCAGTAAAATGAGTCAGTCAAAGACAAACACCTTATGATCTCATTCATATGTGGAATTTAAAAAATAAAACAAATGAAGGAAGAAAAAAGAGAGAGACAAACCAAGAAATAGACTCTTTTTTTTTTCAAGTAGGCTCCACACCCAGTGTGGTACCCAATGTGGGGCTTGAACTCATGACCCTGAGATCAAGACCTGAGCTGAGATCAAGAGTCAGGTGTTTAACTGACTGAGCCCCCCAGGTGCTCCAAGAAACAGACTCTTAACTCTAGAGAACGAACTGATGGTTACCAGAGGGTGGCAGGTAGAGGGGATGGGGGAAACAGGGGATGGGGACTAGAGAGTGCACTGTCATGTCATGATGAAAAAAATAAAATGATACAAAAATAAATTTAAAAGAAGTTCAGCAGCAAAAAATGAAAAGACTTCTGTAATGAGTTAACTAACTGTATTGCTAATGCTAAATTTTAAAATACCCAGGACTTGGACCTGTACTAACTCCTTTTAAAATACTTTCTCTTTGGGGTGCCTGGGTGGCTCAGTGGGTTAAGCATCTGCCTTGAGCTCAGGTCACGATCTCAGGGTCCTGGGATCGAGCCCTGCATCGGAGTCTCCCCCCAACCACCACCTACTTGTGATCTCTCTCTCTCTGTCAAATAAATAAATAAAATCTTAAAAAAAAACCACTTTCTCTTCTTACAATATTCAACTTGAGAGCAAAGACATTTATACTGACACAAAATACTTTTCCTGTAGAATACTGAGTGATAAAAATCTTATGTACTGAGGAATAAACATGTTCAAATGTAACACCTATTGGAAGATTCCAAATAAGTTTGTGGCACAATTTATTATTTTTTTAAGAGAGAGGGGAAGGGCAGAGAGGGGGGAGGGAGAGCAAGAGAGAGAATGTTAAGCAGGCTCTGCACCTGGCACAAGCCCAACTTGGGGCTGGATTCAGGACCCCGAGATCACGACCTGAGCCCAAATCAAGTCAGACACTTAACTGACTGAGCCACCCAGGCACCCCCAGCACAAGTAATTTCTAATGTAATTTTCATTCTGCAGGAAGTCTTCCAAGTGTTCCAGCAACAAAGGATATGTCTTACACCATGCAGGGAGGGTCTGCGGAAGGACAGACCCACAAGAAACTAACAAAGGCCTCTTAAGCAGAGCTGAAGTCGTGAGACAGGGTGAGAATTGAGACTTTTGTTGAAAACTCTTTTGTTCCTTTCAAATTTTGAACATTGTGAATCCAGTACCTGTTGAATAAATAATGCTATTAACATTTTTTTAAATAAGAAGGTGGCTCCAAATATCTCTAACACTTTATCTGAAGTTAAATAGAAATGTGCCTTGCGACTTTATCCCCCCAAAATCTGCAACCAAGGTCCGCACACCAGAGCCGTGATATCCAGGACGCGCTCACTTCCCACCCTCCCTGTCTAATCCTGTGGTACCAGTGACCTGATGAACCACGAACGTGACACAGAGATCCTACGTCACGGCCATGGTCCCTGCTCGGCAGCCACGAGCCTCTGTCCAGGCAGGTGCCCACGGACATACCTGTCAACCCCCTGCCACCTCCCTTGACCCAGCCTCTGGCCTCTCTCTTAGCTCAGGGCCATGTGATGGGAGAGCACACTTGTCCAAAAACACGAGCCCAACAACTCTGAAAGTCATGGTCACACTGCTCAAGTCAAGGCAGTTCTCAGAGCTTCTTACACAAGAGAATCAACCACTTTGCTGTTTCCTCTGGTTCCTACGGCAGTCCCCAGAGATGGCTGAGCACTGGAAGTGAGAGCAAGGAATTGCAAACTTGGTTGCACGGAGCATATTTGCAAAACAAGATCAAATACCGAACGTATTTGACGTTAGTGGTAGTGATGTAACCATGTCACCACGTCAACAGTGGTGATGCCACTGTACAGATCGTCCTTTCTTATCTTACATGGCCCAAGACAGAGGGCAGACCTCCGGCTTCTCCAGGGGTGGACTCCCACCTCCCACCATGCCCAACCCCAAAAAGCCCACACACCCTTGCCCTTTGTCGTGTGATCTGCAACGGGTCCTGGTAACCTCAGTAGACCTCCAATCCCACTGTCCAGACTGGCCATGGAAGTGGCCGTGGCCAGTGTGAACAAATGAGACACCTGCCACATTAGAGAAGCTTTGCATTCAACACTGTGGTCCAGTACAGTCTCGCTTCTACCTTCTACCAGGAGAACAGCACGTCCACACCACTGCTCCTCCAGGGAAGGGAAAACCCATCCACGCAGGGCCCGCAGCCTAAAGAGTAGACCCATGCTATCTGAGCAAGCCACTGGTTGTTGAAAGCCACAAAATGTCTGGAATTGTGTGTTACAGTAGCAAACTTAATACCCTACCCTTAGTCATCTGAGTTGCATAACTAGTGGGTTCGATTACCTGCACAGCACAAATGTGGTGACCAACAGTGACAGTCAATGCATCAATATTCAATGCTTGGGCTATTTTCAATCACACAGAAAACCTGATGGTCATCAGGACTTAATGACGGTTGATAACTGATATATATTTGGATTTAAGATATTCTTTAAACAGGTCCACCGCTGGATTGTTGGGACCAATCTATGCTAAATCGAATTGAGGCATCTGAGTTCCTTTCTAGTTGAATCTGGGCATTCTGGTATTCAGCCAGTCTCAAACCTCGTTCCTGCAAAAATTCGCCCCGTAAGCATTTACTAGGCACCACACGTATGTCAGGACCCATGTCAGACCAACTGTAAACAACATAAAATTTCACTGCTGTCCAAGGTTATTTTCACTTTTATGCAGAGTACTCGGTTTTATTACTATCTG
Organism: Mellivora capensis; assembly: GCA_004024625.1. NCBI lineage: Eukaryota > Metazoa > Chordata > Mammalia > Carnivora > Mustelidae > Mellivora > Mellivora capensis. The sequence continues at coordinate 36,734 of PISX010001128.1, read as the reverse complement.
CATTTAGGTGTGCAGGGGGTAGAGGAGGCTGAGGAGGCAGAAGAAGAGCTGTGCCCAAGTTCACCACTCGGGCTCTGCCCTCGATCTCCTGGAGAGGCAGTGTAGTGCAGTAAAGAACCCAGCCTCCGAAATCAGACCGTCAGCTCTGAACCCCTGGGTCTACCACTCGGTGGGGGGGGACTCTGAGCAAACCCTCTCCGAGCCTCAGAGTCTGCATCTAAGAACATGGATCTCACTGGCTGGTCCTGAGGAAGAAGGGAGACAAGCACTCAAAGCTTCAGACCTGGATCCTGGCGCTAAGCGAGAACTCAGTACTGCATTCTGGAGTCTCACTAGTCTGTGCCCGTGACCATCAGGGACAGTGGGTTCGCCTGACTTCTCATTTAACAGTTTTACTTCGGCCAGTGGTCTCCATTCATATTTAAACTCCTGTGGTTGAGATGTTGCAGGACTTTCTCTTCCTAATTAAATCCTCCATGGGAGGAAGAAGTAAATGAAACCCATCCATGTTTTGAATGTGGGTTTCCATGAAACATGGGGTCTTTCCTGTATGGAAATAGCACACACACACACACTAAAGAATGGACACTTCTTTTCCACTTTTATCCTGCACTTTTTTATACAAGAGCTGTGTCTTGATTTGCCCATGTGCTTGTCAGAGAGAAATTAACATGGGAAATTTTCCTTCCTTACTCCCACGCAACACATCTGCCAATCTAACACTTACAGACGCAGTGAGCCATGAGGAGGCTACAGCCTCAGAGAACAAATAACCAAATTAACAGAACTTTGGAAATCAGAACAAGTATTTGGTGTCCGCCTGGAAACAACCCGCAGCTAAAGAGCTCTCTTCTCAAAGATTAGAAACCTGCCGGGACCGAACGCAGGATTTGCAAGTTCTGGAAAGATCCGAGCCACGTGCAATCCTTCTAGACAAGTGTAACATCCATTTGCCATCTCCGCCTTGACCTGCACCTCCTAAAAGGTGAGCTAGGCCCCTCTTTTCGCCTTCTGTAGTGACTTCCTCGCAGACACAAAACTACTCCAGATACAAAAAAGAGGCAGAAACAGAAATCTGGGGAACTGTTAGGTTCGCTCCATGTTAGCACTGAAATGGCTGGGGACTCTAGAGTCAGAAAAGACCTAAATAGGTTACATAGCCACTTCTCTCCCTGCAAACAGTTCAACTTCCGAAACAGGAGATTCGCTGTTCTGTTTGCAGGTTGAAGATACCAAATATTTTATTGAGGACAGACTGTATCCCCTGCCTTCAGAGAACTTACACTGATTATGAGCAATATTACTCATCATTCATTCATTCAACAAATATTTATTAAGCACCTACTATACCTAGAACCTATTCTTTGTTTTAAAGATTTTATTTATTTATTTGAGAGAGAGAGAGAGAGAGCACAAGCAGAGGGGAGGGCCCGAGGGAGAGGGAGACTCCCTGCTGAGCAGGGAACCCAATGTGGGGCTCGATTTAAGGACCCCGGGATCAAGACCTGAGCTGAACGTTGTTGCTTAACTGAGTCGCCCTTGACACCCCTACCTAGACCCTATTCTTGACCCTGAAGATTCCAGTAGAGGATAAAACATACTTTAAAATTCTGCTCTCAAGGGATGCCTGGGTGGCTCAGTCGTTAAGTGTCTTCCTTCGGCTCAGGTCATGGTCCCAGGGTCCTGGGATCGAGTCCTGCATTGGGCTCCCTGCTCAGCAGGGAACCTGCTTCTCTCTCTCCCCCTCTGCTGTTCCCCCTGCTTGTGCTCTCTCTATCTGATGGATAAGGAAATAAAATCTAAAAAAAAAAAAAAAAAAAGAAGATAAATTCTGCCCTCAAGAAGCATACACTTTAATGGAAGAAAGAGGTTATAAGCAGGATTAGAAAGTAAAACATGTATTCAGTAAGACAGTATTCAGAGGAAAGGATTAAAAACAAAGGAGGGAGTGGCACCTGGGTGGCTCAGTTGGTTAAACATCGGACTCTTGGTTTTGGCTCAGGTCATGATCTCAGGGTCCTGAGATCAAGCCCCATGTCCGGCTCCCTGCTCAGCAAGGAATCTGCTTGCCGCTCTCCCTCTCCCTCTGCCCTCCCCCCAGCTCACACTCTCTCTAAAATAAGAAAATAAATCTTTAAAAAGCAAAAACAAAGAAGGGAGGATACGAAGTATATGGAATTTCCACTTTAGATGGGACAGCCTTAGGATTTGGGCATAACCAGAAGGTGGGCCCTGACTCAACATGTGAAGGAAGAGAGGTAATAAGCCAGCCGTGTGTACATCTGGGGGAAAAGAATACCCCACAAAGGGAACAGCAAGTGCCCAGACCACGTGGGAGAGCGGCCCAGTGTTGGAGGAGCAGCTAGGAAGCCAGGGAAGCCCGAGTTAAGGAACAAGGGGGTAGGGGAGGGAGCTTAGGCCGATTGGGGCAGGTCAGACAGCTAAGCTCACACAAGGCTTCCCAGCCCTCGGGGGCATGACCTGACTTCTGTCTGAAAAGATCACTCCAACTCGTCACCGTCTTGACAACAGGGTTGGACATGGGGGTGGGGAGAGCAGGGAGCCCCATCGGGAGGTAATGACATTGGGAGGAAATGACGTTGGGAGGTAATGACGGTGCAGGCCTGGGGGCGAGGCGGCCATGGAGGTGGGGAAAACAGTCCCATCATGGGCACGGGCGCGTTCTCTAACACGGGCGAAGTAGCACAAGTACATTAGGGGAATCAATCAGCCATCACTCTCCGGGGCTGAGACTGGAGCGTGTGCCGGAGTTTAATCATGGGAAAGGCCATATGGAGACGTGAGATGTGTAAGGCACCAGGGAATCCCTTTCCTCGTGTACAAAGCGGGTACAGTGAGGGTCATGCTCAGACCTGGGCAGCCATGAACGCCATGGAGGCTGCTAGAAATGACCCCCGATCACAGCCCACGTTTGCAGATACAGAAGCTTGATGACGAGCCCTGAGAAACAGGAAGGATCTTTCTAGAGAAGCCAAACTTCAAGATAACTTCAATCTCAGGGGGCAGTGTTGCCAACACTAAGCTGCTCTTTAAAGGAAAGCTTTTTTGTTTTTCTTTTCCAGAAAAACTCAAGGCATGAACTGAAAAGGAAGTCATCACACCCCAGAGGACAAGCAGGCCTCCAGGGCCCCCGGCCGTGAGGGCTGGCTCCAGACAATTCCATGTTACCTCTGAAATGGAACAGCAAACGTGGACACAGTATTCTGACAGGCATCTGATAAATGGCCGGCGAGTAGGTAACTCCCTGGTCTGGCCACGTCCCGCCGCCGTGAAAGCCCGCCTGTTTCAAGGCAACGCCACAGTCGTACCCTCTGCATCCAGGGAGATGCTCAGATCTCCCGAGCACCCTTGTCTACGACCGTGGCTGTCTCCCCGCGCAGGACAGGTGTGTGCGGTCTCTGTCCAGCCTCTGCTCTTCTGATGGAAGTTTCTGAGACATGGTCCTCAATGTTGGCATCGTTCAAGGTATTAGCCAACGCACCAAATTTGGTGTTATCCGTAAACGCCACAAGTCGACTCACCTTCAGGCATCTCGGTTACCCAAAACATATTAAATAATACTAGTCATTGAGGGCACAAATTCTAGGACACAAAGGAAGGCTCTCTTCGCCTTCAGGAATTACACAAACGAGGCTCAGTAGAGCCACTGAAACGGAGGGCTCTACCACCGCTCTGAGCTCCCTCTGGGAGAAGCGCACAGCACCGTGCTTAAAGCGTGGGGCTCTGCAGCAGACCAGCAGCTCTGGTAGTAACACGAGGGGGACTCGGGATAAGCAGCTTAGTCTCTCCAAGACTCAGATCCTCTATCTGTAAAATGGGGCTACCCCTCGGACGCATCTCACAGCAGTGTTCTGAGGATGAAATCAATTTGTGCATATAATATATTTAGTAGAGGGGACACGTACTCACTAGTTTGTACACATACTCAGTAAATTTCTCAGCATTTGTGGGCCAAGAGCAAGGCTAAGCTCTTTGCATGCTTTTATTTTCATTTTAGGAAAAATAATCAGGGGCGCCTGGGTGGCTCAGTCAGTTGAGCATTTGCCTTCGGCCCAGGTCATGATTCCAGGGTCATGGGATCGAGTCCCGAGTCAGGCTCCTTGCTCGGCGGGGAGCCTGCTTCTCCCTCTGCCTGCTTTGCCTGCTCTCGCTGTTTGTGCTCGCTCTCTCTCAAAGAAACAAATAAAATCTTTAAAAACAAAAAAATAAAGAATAAAATTTAAAAACTAATAAACAATCAGAGGCTCACAGGAAGGTGCAAAAAGAGTAGAAAGAGGTTCCATGTCCATTTCACTGTTTCCCCCAATGGTAACACCTTTTTCAAGCCTTATCTTTTTTAATCATCACGTTTTATGAGGTAAATATCCCTACTGGCCCCTTCGCACAGATAAAGCAACTAAGGTTCATAGAAGTTAGATGACTTGCCCTGCGTCACACAGCTAGTAATCAGTGGGATTCCAGAAGCTACACTCTCAGTCACCAGCCAGATCGCAGCACCTGTGGAGAAGGACAGGAAAGACAGAGGGAGGGAGGCAGCATTGGCTCCCTGCTCTGACGCAGCTGGCCTGCTTGGACAGCTCTTCCTCTGTGCAAACATGAGGCACAAGAAACTACCCCTCAAGAAACAAAATAACTCGTATCTGGCAAATGTGGCATTTGGGGAGCAAACCCTCAATGACAGGTTTCTCGGGGCTCCTCCATCTACTTGGAGCCAAGCTCTGCAGAGGTTCTCTGGGAGAAGCCCCTGAACCTCAAAGTCCAATGAGCTAAACACACTCCTAGTAATAGGGGCTCTTAGGTAGGTGGTCAGGATTCCTGATCAACATGATGTCACAGAATAATTATCATTATAGCAAACATTTATATACCACATACTATGAGCCAAGTACTTTACATGTATGACCTAACCCCTCAACATCCCTCTCAGGTACGTCCTATCATCATCTCCATTTTATTTCTTATTTTTTTTAAGATTTATTTATTTATTCTAGAGAAAGCGAGCGAGTGGGCTAGTGGGAGGTGAGGTAGAGGGAGAGAGCCTTCAAGTGGGCTCTTCACAGAGCAAGGAGCCGGACACGGGGCTCGATCTCACCACCCATGAGATCACGACCTGAGCTGAAAACCAAGAGTCGGACGCTCAACCAACTAAGCCACCCAGATGCCCTTCATCATCTCCAGTTTCCATATGGGAAACTGAGGCACAGAGAGGTTAAGTAGGTCACCTGAGTTCACACAACTGGTAAGCAGGAGAGGTGGGATTTGAACCCAGGCAGCCTGGCGGCACAGCTCATACCCCTCACCACCCCTCCTCTTGCCTCTCTAGAAACACCTAATGGACCCCAAGTGGACTCCTGCTTCTCCCCTTCTCACGTGGCTCCATCTGATCTCACGGAGGTTAGCTGTCATCACGTAAGTGCTTGTGCGTGGATACCTTGTTCTAAAACGGCTCCGTGGGAGGACTAGGAGAGGCTCCTGCTTTCACTTTTCCTGCTGCTTCCACAAGGCCTTGTCCCGTGAGCAGCACTTTCTGAGATGAAAGTCTACAAGCTGCTCCTAAGACATGCTTGCTCGGTCGGCCCCTTCAGCTCCTCCTGGAGCCCCGGTGGTCCCGTCTCAGGACCCTGGGCACTTCCTGCCTGTGTGTAAATGGTGTATTGCTCTAATCTGAGGCCATAAATCAACGTCTCGCCCTGTCCTTAGAAATCCTCCCCTATCTTCTTCCTATTCTCAAAACCATTTGCAGGCACTCTGCAGTGGTAGTTGTCAGTTTGTGAAGGGCCCCCATATTTTGGGAATGAAGAAAGGAAATGTTTTATTAGGAAATAAGACATGTAAATGGCTGCACGAGATGGGGGGCAATGACGGTTCCTTTGGACAGGGGACCGTCCCAACCCTAAGTGACAGAATGTTAAAGTCACCCAGCGACTCTCACCCTCACTCACAAAGACCCTTTGTCTGACAATATGATTCTCTAAGCAGTGAAGCGGCTAACTCAGCATGCATGCCCAATTCTAGATGAATTCAGCCCTTGGAACTCACCACAGTCTGGACAATACCCTGAATTTATTACTTATAAGATACATTTGTCCAAAGCCTTCCCCCCTATCCCCTGTAGCCAAGTACATCCATAAATTCCACAGCTTTGGCTCAAACTGCTTTTGGAAATAGTATTCTAACTTCCTGACACCAACACTAATATTTTGGCTGCTTCTAATATGACATCCAGACTTGTGAATTTCAAAAACAATGCCTGGGACAAAGGAGGAACATCCTGTGGCATAACAGAAGGAAAAATATCTTTTTATTCCCGGAGAAAATGCTTTTCACAAAGGCACAAGCGTCTTTTGATAACAATGTTAAATGTAAAGGTTAACATAGATGTTACTATGGTGATGCCCCCATTTGCAAATTCACATGAGATGTTAGCAATGTGTTGCACTGTAGGTACGTGTGAAAATGTGTTAACTTCAGCTAATGGAAAATACAGAGCTCGGTCTACACCTGACACTTGCTTTCAAGGGTCTCGTTGATTTTCCATACTCTGCAAACGCAACTCAAAGTCCATATTTTAATCTTACAGTCTCTAAAATTCTCTGAATTTGGCTACCTTGGGGATTTCCTGAGTCCTCTAGCAAAATAAAAATAATCACCTTATTTTTTTAAAAATTCTACTTCTAAAACCTATGAGAACTTTCCATAAAGCATTGTTAAATGCCTATGGTCTTCTTGCCCAGCAAAGCCCCCAATTTGTGACACCTTGGAATTCAGTTCAAGAACTATATCTTTCCAGGTAAATACTTTCTTACAGTCTTTTGTGCGTTCTCATTTCTTTTTGGAGATTTAGAAATTTTGCCCAATGGGTGTAGTTAAAACTACATGAGATCCTTAATGTCTCAGATCTGGAACTGTATACTTAAAATGGAACATTCTGTAATTCTATTTCACCTCAATTCAAAGATTACCTGGTAGTTGAGTACACATAACTTCTAACTAGCTAAATCCCTATTTAGAAAATCAAACAAATTATAAAGTAAAGAGAAAAAAGACCTGCATGTATTTCTTATTTTATTCTTCCATCCCATAGCAACATGAACGTCTGTAAATTTAATCAACTTGTGCTTTCCCTTCTTCTACAAAAATCTGACCTATATGACCCCATAATTTCCTATGGGAAAGAATGAATCCTAGCATTCACAGGACTGTTTTTTCCCAGTTTTAAAGACAGAAATTTGTTATCCTACAGCAATCAACAATATAGTTACTGATCCTGAAACAGATAATACATTGTATGTCAATAAAAAATTAAATTAAATTTTAAAAGTATATAGTTACCGAGAAGAGCTAGCAGCCTACATATCTGAATAGATTTCACCTTGACATAGAAGGTCATTTTATGAATAAGAGGGAAGCTCTCTGGCCTTTAAGGGAAGGATTCTTAACCTGAGGGCTTCCGGGGATCCATTTAGCACTGAACTGACCCAAGAGCTGTTCATAAACATGAGCAGGGATTTTTCTGGAAAGAGGGCTGATGACCTTCCTTTCAAAATGATGAAGGCCCTAAACCTCACTTTAGAGACAGCCCATTGAGGCCTGGGGCAAGCACAGGATGAGCCTGTCCGCGAGGCTCGTGAGCACAGCACGACGCCCACCGTTCATTTTCCTGACACCACTATCCGGAGAACCCTGGTATCCTCTGGAGGACACGTGGCCTCCTTATGGAAGGACATATCCATTAACCTAATTTGTCATTCCGGCACTGCCTCCATCTGGGCGGTTTGAAAGCGACAAGGCCCTGTCCGGAGGAGAGCTTCGTGGGACTGACAACCAATGAGCCTTCAGCAAAACCCCCTGGTGCAGCGCCCCAGGCTCCCTGACCCTCTTTCCAACCACAGCTTTTATGGGAAAGAGCTGGGGAACCCTGGGAAGACCCGCGGTTCCAGGGCAGGACCACCACGCGGGGCCAGCTGCGGTCGCCACATCCCACGCATGACCACATCTCCCTGCTCTTTGTCGGCAGCTGCCGGCAGTCTCATTACCAAACTCCCCAAACTCCCCGGGCAGGGGAAGCCTCCTCTGCCTCCCCCAGCCCCACCATCTGCCACTCTGGCTCCTCCTTGTCGGCTTAGTCTTTTGCCCCCTCTCTGCGCTCCCTCCAGAGGGCTCTGTGCGGATGCTCTGTGCTAGGGAACTCGCCTGCCCGACTTCCCTCCAAGAGTTCTTGAATGCAGTCTCCAAATTCACTAGAACTTCTCCATCTGGAAATTCCACAGGCCCATGGAATCAACACAACCCACACTGAGCTCATCATTTTTCCAAAACAAACCTGCCTGGCTCCTCCCTTCCCAGGAACAGAAAGTGATGCCTTTAGGAGCTCAGATTCAAACCCTCCCCCTCCCCTTTAGGGAGTCACTGGAGACCTGCAGACCCAGCCTCCAGGAGGTGCCCGGCACCTGGACCCACCTCGATGTTCTTCCCACCACCCCCAGCTCAAGTCCTCAGGACCGCTCACCTGCGTGCCCCAGAACCTACTAACCCATCCTTGCGCCTCCCTCGGGCCTCTGCCTCCACTCCAAACTATCCTACTGCCGCCAGATTAATTTAGCTAAAAGCTCAGCCCAATTTCACCCTTCCCCACAGGAGAGCCACACTGTCCCCAGGGCTAGTAAATTAAGAATGGTGCAAGCGAGGTGGCATCAGGCCCTTAAGTTACCCCCACAATGCTGAACACTCGACAGGTCTCACATTCATCTTCCAAGCGATCTCAGAAGGTTGCACCTTCATAATCTCCATTTGACAAATAAGGAAGTTCTGGAGGACAGAAATAGTAAACAAGTTAGCCAAGGCCCCACAGCTAACACCAGGCCTCTACAGCCCCTTTGCCTAGTGTCCAGAGGCCTCCCACGGTGCCACCAGCCTGTCCTGCCTCGTTGGCTAGCAATCCTTGCCCAAGACCCTAGCCCGGTCCTTCACATGCATGTTATTCTCGCTGCCTCGTGCATCTCCAAATCCACGTCTCACCCAAGCGTCCGTTCAGTGCACACCGAGCACACATCTGCCGCGGGCCAGACTCTCAGCCACTCTGCCAGCCCTCTGGGTGCATCACAGAACGGAAAAAGGGAACAGATGGGGAGAAAAGGGGAGGCCCCTGCCCTATTCAGCTTACAGTCTGGCGCCAGAGACAGACACTGGTCAAGAAAGCACACATTTGGAGTGCCTGGGCGGCGCGGTCCGTTAAACATCCGACTCTTGATTTTGGTCCAGGTCATGATCTCAGGGTCATGATCTCAGAGTCATGAGATCAAGCCCTATGTCAGGCTCCATGCTGAGCCCTGAACCTGCTTAAGATTCTCTCTCTCCCCCTCCCTCTGCCCTTGCCCCCATCTCTTAAAAAAAAGAAGCAAGCAAGCATGTATTTGTTTATATACAAATACATTTCCTTGGTGTTCATTACAGTGTCATCTACTCCATGAAAACTTTCCAGAACACACAGTCCCCCCACCCCCGATCCCTCACACCTTGGCTTGCTAGCATTTTCCCCATGGTGCCCCTTCATTCTTGCACACGCTTACTGTGGACTAGGAGGCAAGCACCCCACACCCTGGGTGTGACTGGTGACTTCCCAGGGCCTCAGCTCCCCCACCCATAAAGTACTTAAGGTCAACATGGGGATTAAGTGGGATCAAAGTCTCCAACCCCCGAGGACCTTCCCGTGGGACCACAAACTACTCCCAGCTTGGTGGCAGGGGTCATCGGTGCTCAGTGAGAGCCCAATGGCTTGCAGAATGTCTCTAGGTGAAGGTCAAAACAAATAAGCTGTGGGAGAAACCCTGAAGCTTGTTCTCTAAAGGCTCTGCCGGCAGCCCAGGAATGGATGTCCTGAGCTGGTCCCCTCTCCCGAGACCATGGCCAACCCAGACAGGGCTCAGACATGTCATGCCAGGATTCTCTTCATCACGGGGTGGGTCAGTTTCATCAGGCAAATGCTAGCTCCGTGCCCATGACAAGTAAGGGAGACCCGAGCTGCCTTTCCTCTTTAACCTAGCTCCTCCTTATAATGTAAAGCCTGGTGAGTGGTCCTCCTCCCAGGGCCCATCCCATACAGGCAAAAACTTGATAAACCAGATAAAATTGGGTGAGAGATCCATTTTGAAAGCACCCAGAGGATTGTAAAAGAAAATGCGATTACTGCTATTACTGTGGCCTAAATGATTCATAGAGTTGTGTTTTCAGTGACCCAAATACAATGTTTCAGGGCACCTAGAAGCGTTACAAGGGCCACTAGTGGGAGGTCGCCACCAAGCTGAAATGATTTGATCACATGAAGTCCTCATGGGGACTTTCAGAGCGAGAGAAAGGAGCATGCTGGGGTCGCTCCAGCCATGGATGGGACTGATACAATACACCCACCAGCCCTATGAAAACAGGCGTCAGCTCCCAGTGGGATTCTCACCAGCCAGGGGGCCCCCCCCCATAGGAGGGACTGTTCATGCCCTGACTCCGTGCTCCCCGGCCTCTGTTCAGAACACCAGAAGAGCTCCCTGACCCTGAACTCAAATGCAACAGAACTACTATATAGAAATACACAATTTATAAGCGAGTTTCTCTAACTTTTAGGTGACCAGAGATTTATTACATAGTAGACATAATACTGTTTGTCTTTCCAATTTTCTTTTTGTTCTTGAAAGCTATGCAATCTCAGAGCTGGATTTCTTTTTTTTAATACTCCTTTGGCTTATATTCCAGCAGTGGCAAAAGCCACATGCCATGGCATCATCCCCGGCATCACTGGGCTCACGGCTATTTATGATGGCATCCTTGGCCCAGTCACACGCCGCTATAATTACTGGGAACAGAGCGCAGGTGTGCAGAGGACTGGATCTGGTTTTCCCAAGTCCCTGCTATTTCCTTTGCCCAAAAGTCCAGTGCTCCCTCGGGAAAGATGTGAGCCAGCCGACTGGGAGACATCGAAGCACCCTCCATCTCCACAGCCCATGTCCGTGTCACAGTTTGTTAACATCTCCATCGGAAAAGGACACCTGTCAAGGTCACCGAGGGCCACCAGCTGTGCTCTGAGTCACGAGCGGGGGCATCTGTGCACGTGTCTGCACACAGCAGCCACTCTGTCCAGCGGCTGTTACCAGAGTCTGTCCTTCCAAGTGGCACAGTCACGCAAAGGGAGACTCTTCAGGACCGGTGCTCACCTGTCACCTCCCCTCGCTCTCCCACCCTCCCACCTTCGAAACCAAAACAAAATATTCCCAAGGAGGTTAAGCGGTTTGCCGAGGAGTCTGCGGTTGAACAGCTGTTCTGAAACATCTCAGCCCGGCCGACCTCTCGGAGCCAAAGGATTCTTGCCTTATCCATGACTTTTAAACCTTTTCTTCCTTTATTCAGAGAACCTCTATGAGTTTCTGTGTTTAGGCAAATAAGCCTTATCCAAGAGGGGCTGTCATTATTCCAAGAAAACTAGCCTCCTCTCCGGTATCAGGAAAGACACGTAACGGTATTTGGTATTTAGTTTGCAACCATGTGCCCACGTAAAATTAAAATTATTAGTTCTGAGGGCCAACTTAATTCAATTATAAATTCTTATTACCCAAATAAGTCTCGAGAAATAGAGGGAGCTTGCCAGCAGTGTGTTAGATTTCATGCCCAAATGCAAACCTGCCATCTGCCAAGGCACATGACAAGGTTTTCAAAGAAAAGTGACCACAGGCCATTTAAATTCTTCATTAGGAACAGACGCACTGAGTCTTGGGAGGTGAGGTGCTCCAGCCCCATGACAGCAACGGTAGGGCTACCCTCCAAAGGGGATTCTCATGCAGAAGGAAACTTAAAAAAGAATTGTATTTATTTATTTGACAGAGAGAGACAAAGCGAGAGAGGGAACACAAGCAGGGGGAGAGGGAGAGGGAGAAGCAGGCTTCCCGCTGAGCAGGGAGCCCGACGGCAGAAGGAAACTTTTTTCTTTACTTCCCACTTGATCAGCAGGGACAGTGCTCCTTTTGGAACAACCATCTGGATCCAAAAACATAAAAAACAGTTCCCCGAAATTGCACATGCTTAAATGTCAAGACTATATGGCAACTTCAAGATGCGCAGAAAAGCTGCTTTTTCTACTACATTATTCTACATTATTTGAGTCACCATAGGTTGAACAGTTGGCTCATGTCAGTGGCTTCAGTGGCATGAAAGCCATTTTTTCATTCATAAAATCATGTGGAAATAGCTCTAATTAGATTTCTAGTACAAAACAGGTCTGCTTCCATGCAATCTTAACACCTTTTATTCTAGCTCAGAGGAAGTCAAATTTTAAATTAAATGATAATGGGAATTATCCAGGACTCTACCTCCTATTGGAAGGCTCCCAAAGAAAATAAATACTCTTTGAGCTTTCGCAGCAGTGCAGGCAAATCTCAGCTGACTTAGGAACTCTACCGTAAGCTTCACACCTCCTATGCAACTACTAACATCCTTAGGAAAAAGCATTGGGCAAATGAATCTGCTAGACCGGAAGCTCCTTGAAGTGAGGACTCCACCATGTTCTCTTTTGCTCCACGCAGTCTCTTACTCAAATGACGTTTTATTAATAAAGGAATGCATAATCTCATTATTCATTAAACACAATTGCCCAGCATCCACTCTATCAGGTACTGAAGATACCAAGATGAGAAAGACGATGTTCTTTTGTTTGCATGACACATTTTCTACTTACTGAAAAAATTAAATATATGCAGCGGAAGACGGCTCACGTGCATCTTACACAAATTTCACCAAAAAGAAAAAAATATATAAAGAAGCTGTAGTGAACTCTGCTCCTTCCCATGGACTTTTTTTTTTTCTTTTTGAGAGAGAGAGAGACAGAGAGAGAGAGCATGAGAGAGGAGAAGGTCAGAGGGAGAAGCAAACTCCCTGTGGAGGTGGGAGCCCGATGCGGGACTTGATCCTGGGACTCCAGGATCATGACCTGAGCCAAAGGCAGTTACTTAACCTACTGAGCCACCCAGGCACCCTTCCTATGGCCTTTAAAGAGGCCAACTCGTGAGGTCCTTTACTTCAGCGGATTGTTACCGGCTGAGCATTTCCAGAAGTCCAAGGGGTTAAAGAAAAAAATTAAAGCAACATTTCTTTAAAAAGCCAAAAGGAATGTATCAGGTAACTGGTTTGGTTTATTATGACCAGCAGTTCAGACTAAATTTCCTAAGGAGTTGAAGTAACCTTGGATACCTTCAATAGTTAAGAGATTTCAACATAACTCACACTAGTAATAATGTAGAAACTTGCTCCCTAATCCCAACAGATATACTAAAGTCATTAATCCCTAATCATGAAAACAGAATTCTCGTCCACAGAGCAGCTCCTCTGCTCCTTCCTATCATTGACACATGCCCTCGCACTGGATGTGGATTCTGGTGCTGCCATCTTGGTTACGGAAGTGAGAAACCCAAGCACACAGCTGACTCAACAAAAATCCTCACCCAGTACTGGGACGCTGGCACTGATCTCCCCTCTCTGCGTGGTTCCTGAGAGGGGAACACGGGGCTGGAATCCAGGCTCTGCCTGTTAGACCAGCTGAGTCATCTGTTGGACGAATTGCTTGTCCCAGCCCCCAGCCTTGCTTGCTTCAACTCTAGACAGGAATAGTAATGACACCTCCCTCGGACAGCCATTCTGAAGATTAAATTCAGATAATACTACACAGAACCTGATGCAGGCACTCAGTCACTACTACCCATGCTCACACTCCTTTCAGCCTGTGTTCCATATATAATCTGGTAGATGGGAGTAGGTAAGCCAGCTGAAGACAGCTGCTATTTACAGACAACTACATCAAGTAGATCGGCAACACAACAACAGCTCTGCAGAAGTACCACACAAGAGCACAGTGCAACCTGGGTGTCCAATTAACCTTGCCAGACCAGCTGTCAGATCAGTCTTCCCCCTGGGACTACTACCCAGCTCTGTATGAATGGAATGATTTATCACAACCATGAGCTAGTCACAGCACACACACCCTGCCCAACTGTACTCTTCACAAATACCAAAGCTTTGGCAGGGGCTACTAATGATTGGCAATCTTAGAATAAGCCATATGTGGTGGACAGAATGATGGCCCCACAGGATGTCCATGTCCCAATCCCCAGGCCCTGTGACCTGTTAGGTTATGTGGCAATGGGGAATGAAGTCTGCAAACGGGATTAAGGTTGCTAATCAGCTGACCTTAAATTAGGGAGATTATTCTGGATTATCCCAGTGGGCCCAAGGTAATCTCAAAGGTCCTTAGAAGTGGAAGAGAAAATCAGAAGAGAGAAGCTAGAGGAGGCAGCACTAGAAGGACTCGGTCCAATGTTGCTGGCTCCAAAAATACAGGAAGGGACCACAAGCCAAGGACAGCCTCTAGACACTGGAAAGGTCAAAGAAACATTCTCCCTGAGGAGTTCCAGAAGGAATGAAGCCTGCCAACATCTTAATTTAGCCCAGCAAGACCCATTTTGGACTTCTGACCTCTAGAACTATAAGATAATAATTTGCGCTGTTTCAAACCACTCCATTTGTGGTAATTTTGGTGCAGCAGCAATAGAAGTCTGAGGTACCATATCACCCCATAGAGATCTCCTGAGCAGAGACCACACAACCCTTAAGGAAAGCATTCTCTCAGACACTCTCCTTTACCCACGAGGAGTCTCTACCATTCCGACCTTTTTGGTTTGAAGCTGGTTACCTCTATCTGTCTTAGGGGCATCTTCACTGACTCACTTTCCAAATCATTCAGGAAGCTCTTTTGAAAAGGGAGAGATGGTTTTGGGGATCCTGGATGATGTTGATGATGAGAAATGAAGTATGACCTGCCATCCTGCGGCCCTCCCTCCCTCTCTCCTTCCTCTCTCCCTCCCTCTTTCCTCCCTCTCTCCCTCCCTTTCTCCTTTCTCTCTCCTTCCTCTCTCCCTTCCTCTGTCTTCCCTTTCTGCTGCCTCCCTCCCTACCTCCCTTCCTTCCTTCCCTCCTTTCCCTCCAATATTTTCTTCCTTCCCTCCCTCCCTCCCTCCTGCCTTCCTTCTTTCCTTCCTGCCTGCCTGCCTTCCACAAATAGGTACCAAGCACCTAATACCTATGGTACATACTGCTAGGGATAGGGGAATACAAGAATGAATAAATAGTCCTCAGCTCTTACCCAAAGAGTTCATTAAAGACTTACCATCCACCTAGAGCAGTGTTTTTCAAACTTTTTGTACCATTACCCATAGCAACAAATGCGTATTTGCATCACAGTCTAAAATGTACACACATACACACACAACTGAAACAAAAATTTTACAAAACAATAATTAAACTTACCAAAGGAGATGTGCTCTACATTCTATTCTATTCTACTCTATTCTATTCCAAATTCTGACCAGCAATCTATTAAATTGTTTCATGACCTTGTAATCGATTACACCTGTCGGTCTGGGAAACAGTGAGCCGGAAGTCTTCGCACCTGTGCCTGGATGCTCGGCATACAGATCCAAGGAGGCCCGTCCTCAGAAACTTCCTCAAGGCATTAGTCAACCCCAGACCATTCTTTTCTCCGGCCCACCACCATCCACACAGGCTAAGATGACTCAGACTCAACATTTAGATTCCAGTCATTTTGATAATAACAGTCACCCACCTCCCCCACACCTCTCCCAAGTGCACACACACAATCTCATCGTCCCTGGAAGGGAAGGAATCAGAGGTACTGAATGTGGAAGACTGTGACTCACTGTTCCTGTCAGCCAGGTACGTGGTTATAAATGTCACTCAAGTGAGATCATAGCAACGGGCACAGAGCCACGGAGGACAGCACCTGGAAAGCACGGGCTGGGCGCTGAGGGCTCTGAACGTCCACACAGAACCAAGTAAGCAGGCGAGATCTGATGTGAGGAGAAGCACTAGAAACACTTGAACAGAACACCACGGAACTAAGAATGTGCCGTGACTAACTTCAGTGATCTCCCAGCATACTCGGGAAGGTTCTAGCAAACCTACAAAGATCTGGCCTCAGTCCTCAGCAAGCCCTCGCGGAAGGACCAGCAGGCAGGGCTGGGCCTCCTCCCAAGGTTACCCATGGGGCCGCGGCCATCAGCCAGCAGCAGAGGGCAAGCAGTGAGCATCAGCTGAGATGGTCACGGCATCCCTTTACGTAGGAGTGCCTGATTTGCACAGAGACTTGCTGTAAAAATGGGAAATTTCACCCTCGATTACTTGTCATCCCACCTAATGACACATATTAAAGCTTATCTTTTCACAGGCTAATTTTAGTCTGATACCAATTCACAGATCGCTAGTTTAGAAAAACACTACCCTGCTTTGCAAACCCAATCCACTCCCCCTGGCAGATTCCTATTACAGAAGAGCTGGCAAGGCCAGAGAGAAAAGATGAAGCCTAGAGGCCCACCAACTATTGTCCTTAGAGTCCAAAATCATAAACAGAATCCTGATTAAGAATTGTTAAAAAAAAAAAATAGTTGTTACCATATTCAAAGGAAGGGGGGTCAACTTCATATCTTATTTCTGTCTCGTACTCCTACAGGATTAAAAACCCTGGGAAATATACTTCCTCTGATATATAATCCAAGGCAGCTCTCACTGTGATAGCCCACCATGCATCCGCTCCATGCCTGTGGACCCCCAGCTCTCATCTCCCTCTACCAGCCTGGACCCCTTGGTTCACCAACTGGCTTCTCTCTTGCCATTGGCTTTGGCTTTCCAGCCACTAGGTTCTGCATTTTCCCTCCTGAATCTCCACCTTGAATGAATGGAGCCAACCATGCCCAGTGACCCACCAGCCCAACACTCTGATGTCCTGCTGTGGGAAAGCACAGAGCAGGGAGCAGATTCTCCAAGACATGAATGGTCTCCTGTCCCAGAGGCTCAGGAATCCTGCCTCAACCCATAGACAGGTTCACTTCCTACTTCACAGAGTAATACCTGTAAACCTTGAACTCTCAACCCTCCCATGTCTTCTCATTTGGCCTCTGACAACACCCTGAAGATCAAGGCCATCAGGAGAGAGTGCCCCCCAGTTGCCTTTCCACCTCTCCTTTCTCCTTTCTCTGTTTCCCCTTGTCGCGTGGCAGGTGGTGCTCCCCTATATAAGGCTAATGTCACACACTGTGTCCCTCCTTTCCTTCCTGGGGCCCCTCTCTCCAACAACTCCCTTTCTCACTAATATTTTCTACCTTTCTCTGTAGACCGACTATTCCCATATCTTCTCCTCCAGATACTCTTTTTTTTTAAAGATTTATTTATTTATTTATTTATTTATTTGACAGACAGAGATTACAAGTAGGCAGAGAGGCAGGCAGAGAGAGGGGGAAACAGGCTCCCCACTAAGCAGAGAGCTCGACGTGGGGCTTGATCCCAGGACCCTGAGATCATGACCTGAGCCAAAGGAAGAGGCTTTAACCCACTGAGCCACCCAGGCGGCCCCAGATACTGTCTTAATTTCTCCTTCCGGTTCATGAACAGGAAGTCTAGAGTGTAAGAAGTCTACACTTCCTCCCCCTCAACACGCAGCTTTTACTCATCAACCTCCTCCACTGATATCCTCATTTCTACTAAAAAGGCTCCTGTTCAAGGGTCTTGTTCAACATTCTTGTTTGGGGGTCCAATGAGCTCCAAATTGCCAAACACAGTAAATCATTTCAATCCTCTTCTCACTCACCACCTCTGTGAGATCTGACTCTGGTTTCCACTCCCCGATTCCTGAATCTCCCTCCTTGTCACATGGTTTCCCAGTCCCCATCATCTCCTTTTTCCATAAATGATTGCGAAATGAATATCCCAAACCAAATGAATCGCTTCCCCCCTCAAACTTGCTCCTCTTTCTGGAATCCCCATCTCAGTGAATGGTACCATCAGGGCACCCTCCATGTCCCTTTCAGGTCTCTCACCCCCCACCTCCACTCAGTGGTCAAGCCATAGAGCTTTTTTTACCTACACAATGTCGCTTGTGTCTCTTCCCTACTTCCTAACCCTGGGACCATCACCTGATGCCTGGTTCTCACCATTTGAACATGAACCAGGCCGATGGCCTCCTTTGGACCTTCTGTGCCTGGTCTGGCCACCTGGGATTGATGGCCTTGGCACCTTGCAATCTGACTTTTCCTGGCTCTCTAGGAAGAAGCAGGACACTGGGTGGAGATCCACTCCAGTCAAGGGGTCAAGGATCCTTCCATGAAGAGGAGCTCAGAAAGAGTAGGGGCTGCCCAGGAAAAGCCATTTGGAGTAGAGGGGGAGGCAGAGTGACAAAGGGACAGAAGGGGCAGGTATCCAGTGTGCTAAGTGGGGAAGGGACATGGCATGCTCTAGGAGCCAGCATGGCTGGAACCAGGAAGCAAAACATAGCCTCACCTGAGGCTAGGGAGGACCAGGGGTCAGACCACCTGGGACCTTGGGACGAAGGTAAGGACAGTTTCCACTTCAGAGCAATGAGAAGCCAGGGGTGACATGATCAGATCTGAATTTTTACAAGATCCCTCTGTAAAAATGCTAATTAGTGAAGCAATGATGGATACTTCCCTAATATGATAAAACAGATCTCACTAAACTGAAAACAGCATTTATAACGGGAACTCTAGAAACATTTTGCTACTCAGGAGTAAGATGATATGTCCGCTGTCATGGTTCTTTGAGGAGATGGCAAATACACTTGAGTCAAAGAAAGAAGTTAGAGATTTAAAAATCAGCAAAAGGAGGTAAAGGGGCATGGGGGTGGCTCAGTCGGTTGAACGTCTGGTTCTTGATTTTGGCTTAGAGGTTATGATCTCAGGGTAGTGAGACAGAGCCCTGCATTAAGCTCTGTGCTGGGCACGGAGCCTGCCTAAGATTTTGTCTCTCTCTCCCTCTGCCCCTTTCCCCAGGCACGCATGTGTGTTCTCTCTCTCTTAAAAAACAAAACAAAACAAAAACCAAAAAAAGAGGTAAAACTGTCACTATTTGCATATGATATTCTCATACAGCTAAAAAACCCCAAAGAATCCATTAAGAAACTATGCAAACCATAAGAGAATTCACTAAAATGGTAGGAGAAAGTTCCTATGTAGAAATCAATAACTTGGGGCGCCTGGGTGGCTCAGTGAGTTAAAGCCCCTGCCTTCAGCTCAGGTCATGATCTCAGGGTCCTGGGATTGAGCCCCGCATCCGGCTCTCTGCTCAGCAGGGAGCCTGCTTCCCCCCCCCCTCTCTCTGCCTCTCTGCCTACTTGTGATCTCTGTCTGTCAAATAAATAAATAAAATCTAAAAAAAAAAATCAATAACTCGCTTGTATATAAACAATAACCAGTTAAAATAAGTATTAGAAGAAAAGGCCTCCATTTATAAAAGGAACAACAGAGTGAAATTGTTAAGAATAAATGTAACGAGAACCAGACAAGAGCCATAGGAAGAAATTAAATTAACTGGCAAGATGCAGGGGAAGAGCTTGAAAAGTCTAGAGTCAGGACGGTTCAACAACATAATGATGTCAATTCTTCCTAAGCTAATCTATAAACGTTAGTGCAATCCCAATAAAAATAATGGGATTTTTTTTTTTTATATTCAGAACAGTCTTGTCTTAGAGTTCCTAATGAAAGGATCCCTCTGGCTGCAGTGTAGCCGTGCATTAAAGAGTGAAAGTGGAGAGGGTTGGGGGACCAGCCAGGCTGTGGCAGTGGTCCCCAGTGAGAGCTAAGAGAGCCGGGCCCAGGGCCTGGCCAGGAGTCTGGGGCTGGAATGCCGAGAAGGGCATGCATTTGAGAGATACTTACTTGGTGAAATTCATAAGACATGGTGACTGGCTGGACGTGGGAGGTGAGAGAGAGTTCTCCAATGATGGCTCCTGGTTTCAGGTTTGTATATGTAATAATGAATCAAATCTCCGGCCAACAGATCCCCCTCTTTCCTAAAATCACTGCACATGCAGTGTTTCTGGGCTAGGGGCCGGGCAAGGGATTTGGCAAGGCCCCCAACAAAGGCTTGTTATCCAGCTGTTTGGTCAGAGCAAAGTGAAATACAAATGTTGCTTCCTGACTCCGTTAATTAGGTGCATAGATCTTCGGTGGACAGAACGGTTTCAGCTTCAGAAAGCCTGCTGACCCTTGTTCTTTCCCTCCCGGTGCTTCTTTTCCCCTTGTGATTCAAAACTGTGCTAGGAAAAAAAAAAAAAAATAGGGCAATGATGATGTTAGAGTTTGACCTAAGTAGACTCGATGTTGACTTAGCTGGGGCTGGACAATGTCCCCGCAGTATCCTGACTTTCAGATTTAACAAACAAACAAATCCCTCACGGTCAACAAAACCCCTCACCTCTGTGGCCTGACGTTCTGTCGTGGCTGCTTCCCCCTGAGGCTGGATTTCTCCCCTGTCCAGAAATCCTTCCAATGGATTTTCAAATAGAACAAAGTGAGTTTAAATATGTCACACAGTGCTCGCCTCTTGAGCCTCGACAGAAACGATTTCAGTGAATGAGTTGTTTGATATGAAAAAGAAGGGTGTTTGTTTTCGGTACAAGACATGGGTCTGTTAAAACTCAGATGAAATAAACCAGTGCTTTGGGTGGGACCAGTGTAGACCCAGCTTAGCTTTTCTGCGGTGTCTACATAAAGCACGAGCGAGGTGCTCGCTGAACCAGGGCTCTGAAACTTGCCCGGAACCAGACTGCCCAGGGTCTTAATTCAGTCTGAGTCTGCAGGTGGAGGCTAGGACCAGAGAGTCTGCATTTTTAATGAGCTCCTGGGTCATGCCATCCTACAATTGCAAAGATGGCACTGAAGGGGAGCAAGAGTTTCAATGAGCTCAGCAACTCCCAAGCCACATTTCTCCAGAGTTAACCTGCAGATTGGGACGCATTCTCCTGATTTATGAAACAGAGACTTTGCCGCTATCTTATGTCAATGAACCTCAGCTGCAACAAGTGAATGTTTCAGAGTTTCTTCAGACTTCGAACATCTGGAGGTCAGCATACCTCATCCCAATCTAATCCAGATGTTATATTTGCTTAAAAAAAAAAATTCAGGGGCGCCTGGGTGGCTCAGTCGGTTAAGCATCTGCTTTTGGCTCGGGTCATTATCCCAGGGTCCTGGGATCGAGTCCCACATCAAGCCTGCTTTTCCCTCTCCCTCTGGCTCCCCCTCCTTGTGCTCTCTCTCTGACAAATAAATAAATAAAATCTTAAAAAAAAATCCATACTGACAAAATCCTGCAATACTCAGTGAAACCTCACCAATTTGGATTAAATAAAAGGGAAGCTGTAACAATGAGATTTTAAAAACATAAGCAGGTTTATTACTTTCAATTTCAAAGGGTAAACAAGCTTCAGGAGTTTGGAAATAGTTTGCTCTTTTAAATATTTCACATATTTCCCTAAGGATCATGGTGACCCTGTTTCATTTACATGGTCTATGAAAAAAGAAAACACTGGGTCTTCCAAGACCCTATACAAATTATCACAGACTCTCAATAAAAGGAAATAGAATTTCAAAAGTCCTCCTACATTTAAAATGAAAAGCCTCTAAAACCTAACTGTCACTCTCAGTTCCTTCAAAATCCATGCTTGTCAGTGGGCTTCAGTTAGCCAATTTTCGAGGTAGAAAAACTAAGGCCTAAAGTCAGAGAAAAAGACCACAGAATTCAAGGTCAATGTCATCTTCAGGACCTTATTTTTTTTTTCTTCAAAGATTTTATTTATTTATTTGTCAGAGAGAGAGAGAGAGAGAGCACAGGCAGACAGAGTGGCAGGCAGAGGGAGAAGCAGGCTCCCTGCCGAGCAAGGAGCCCGATGTGGGACTCGATCCCAGGACGCTGGGATCATGACCCGAACCGAAGGCAGCCGCCCAACCAACTGAGCCACCCAGGCGTACCATCTTTAGGACCTTATTAAACAAAGGAATGTCAGTTGCCATAAGTCCTACCCACTCAAGTACCAGCTGCCTTGAGGGAACGTACATGTGGCTCTCTACAAACACATAATCTCACAGTCTAGTTGTTTGGCCTTGGAAAACATTTTCCTTATCCACTGAGAAGCAGAGTGCATACGGAAGAGTGCATTAATGGCTTTTTTAAAAGAAGAAAAGTAAATAAAGTACACTCATTTAAGCTGTTTTTCCTGTAACTACACAGATCTGGGCTCCCGAATACAAAAGGCCACGGGGTAGTCATATTGTGGAAAGAGCTACTCTGTTTTGCAAGGAAATATGCAAAATACAGAATTAAAAGGTACATACTAAAAATACCAAAAAAAAGCACGGAGTAAGTCTATGCAAATGCCTTACACATACTGTCTTTTCCCTGGTTATGATGACTAGTGCTTACCCTGCCTGTCCTGATAAAGGGGGGGCAGGAGGTATGCCTTAAAAACATGAGGCATCGTTAAAAATCATGAAATGAAGGCGCCTGCGTGGCTCAGTTGGTTGAGCGACTGCCTTTGGCTCAGGTCATGATCCTGGACTTCCAGGATCTCGTCCCGCATCCGGCTCCCAGCTCCTTGGGGAGTCTGCTTCTCCCTCTGACCTTCTCCTCTCTCATGCTCTCTCTCACTCATTCTCTCTCGAATAAATAAATAAAATCTTTAAAAAAATTAAAATCATGAAATGAAAATGGAATTTATACTATTCCCAAATATTAATGACCCATGAGAAATTTTCAGTTAACTTGGGCTTTATTAAGTCTAGTAATCTTTGGGGCATCTGGGGGCTCAGCCAGTTAAGTGTCCGACTCTTGATTTCAGCTCAGGTCATGATCTCAGGGTTGTGAGATCGAGCCCCACATCGGGTTCAGTGGAGTCTGTTTGAGATTCTCTCTCTCCCTCTGCTCCTACCCCTACTCACATGTTCTCTATAAATAAATAAATATAAATAAATATATTTCTTAAAGGCTAGTAACCCTCCATTGATCATCTTTCTGCCATATGATGAGCTCTAACTGCCTGCCTAGGTAATCCTGCACAAGATGATAAATGAGCTTAGCTCCACAAGGACAAACTGGTCCCCTCTAACTCATTTAAATCTGGGATGGGTGGGATGGAGGCAGAGTATCCAGACATCAGGATGGGGTTTTGAAAAGTCTGGAATACTCACTGGGCAGGTATGGGAAACCTCTGGTAGACAGAAAACAGAGTTTGCATTGCTTCTTTGCTGGGAACACTTGGACCGATGTCATTTATCTTCACAACATGGAGTTCGCTGAGCTCCACTCCCATCCCACCTTCCTGTGCTATTGCAGAAGGAACTATACCCGGAGGGGAGTCCCCACGTGCCCAGGAAACACTCTTCCTATGAGGCTACGGTGTGACCCATTGGAAAGGGCTCTTTATTGAACCAGATGCACAGGTTCAAGTTACTCCCAGTTCTCGTCAATTTCCTTACCTGCCCAGTCGGGATACATTCCGGCCTCCACACGTTGTGTAATGAGGCCCCTGAAACCTGAAAGAGGTTCAATGA
Source organism: Mellivora capensis (assembly GCA_004024625.1). Classification (NCBI taxonomy): domain Eukaryota; kingdom Metazoa; phylum Chordata; class Mammalia; order Carnivora; family Mustelidae; genus Mellivora; species Mellivora capensis. The sequence continues at coordinate 13,272 of PISX010001128.1, read as the reverse complement.
ACATGGACTGAATTCTCAGATGAGATAATTATGCCAAACATATAACCCAAATGTTACTTATTATTATTCTTTTCATACTTTTCTATGAAGGCTCTCAAAGCACACAGTACTCCAGTAATTCTCAGTTCACTAAGCAGGCAGTTGTTTTTATCTTGATTTCACTTTTGGACTCAAGTTGTTGGTAAAAGTCTCGATTTCTACCCTGGGCTCTACAGTGGGAGCAGCAAGAACTACAGAAGGGTACTATCATGGTGGGTGTCTTACACCGTGCATTTGTCACAACCCATAGACCTGTGCAGCGCAAAAGGTGAACCCTAAAATACATGGCAGACTTTGTTTAAAAATAATGTGTGAAGACAGGTTGGTCAGCTGACCAGCTGTAACAAATGTACTGCCCTATCAACAGGGCCAAAATCGGAGGAACAACCCCAAGAGGAAGGAACCAGAAAATCAAAGCCCCTTACTTTTGCACGCCTGGGGAGCCCTTGGCCCCTAAGCAGAGACACACTTGAATCTCCAGTCCTGTTCCAAGCCTGCTGCTCCACAAATTGGCCTCCACACCCATGAGAACACTTTAAATTTAGCACAAGGACTACACTATGTATGACACTAGGGCGGTTCGTAGTCCAATTACTCAAATTCCTCAAGAGTCCACTGGAATAATCTGATCACTAAAGGTCTCCCCCCAGAGCTTCCCTCTTGGCCCATACGCATTGGACTCGGTCTGACAAGGAAATGCACACCTGCTAAATTATTTGGAAACAGATCTCTTTGAAGAAGTTTGGCAGCACACGCATTCACTAAAATGCTTCTGGGAGGTAGGGAAGGTGGCGGGGAGCAAGACCCAATTCTCTGGTTTTCACTGTGGGTAAAAAGGCACAAAGTCATGAAGCAACTTAATCATTTAAAAGCCTCTTTCTGTCCTCAAAACACGAACAAGTCTTGTCCACTCATGGTTGCAGCCCTACATTTCTTAAACCTACTATTTTCTCCGCTGCCTTGATCATACCTTCTAGACAACGTACACACACACCCATCTTATGCCTCATTGACCAGCCCCAAAAGCAAAGTGCAACAGGGTCGGCCTACAGATCACTTCTGGAGCAACTGCTCGACGCTCCTTTCCCGTTCATGCCTACAGAAGTATAACCTGGTGCTAGATCTCCATGAGGCAATCTGGGAATGAACTGCAAATTTTAAAGTTCAACTTTAAAAACTGCTGACCCAGTCACCCCATTTGTGGGGCTTTATCGTTTTAGCAAGTATGAAAGTTGACCTCTCAACGTACATTCCACCACTGGCCCGTGAGTGGTTTCAGAATGAGTAACAGGACAGGCGAGGGCATCTCCTGGGAAGGACATGCTGAAAGCAATGGTCTCATTCTTCTCCTGGATGTTGTCAGGTCTGATGTGCCCCCAGGAATCCATACAGCCAACCTGGGACCACACGGACAGTGAGTACAAGGGAGGAAAGGACCTGTGGCCTCGAGACCTCACTGAGTTCATGAATCAGCACTTCCTGTAGCCTGCCTGACCTTGGGCTTTGCCTGAAGAGATAGTGTCTTTATCATATAAGCCCAGTACAGGTCACCATTGTTTGTAACTTACAGCTAAAGTCATCTAATACAACCCTACAGATAAAGTCACACGTTTGCGCCAACATGTGTGTACAAGAATGTTTAGTGCTGCCTAGTTAGTAACAGCTAAACCCTGGAAACCTAAAAACTCATCCTGGCTCAGTAAATCATGGCCCATCCACAGTATGGAACATGATGCAGCCCCTAAAAGAGAGAGAGAGACTCTGTATGTGATAATATGTTAAGATACCCAAAGTATAAGATTAGTTGACCAAAAAAGGTACAGAATAGTGTACATGACATGATCTCACCTGCATAATATATACACACATACATATTTTCTATATATGCATGCACACACACGCTTGCATAGAAGTTTCTGGAAGACACTGTGAAATTGGTAATGGTTATAGCTGCTGGCAGGGCAGCAAACAGGAGGTGAGCTAGTTTTCACTTAATAGTCTCTGTACCATCTGGATTTTTAGCACAGGATGAATTACTCTTATAATTTCTTAAATTAAGATGAAAAATACTTTCAAAAAGAGCAAAAAAAAAATCAGACGATTCACAGAAATTCAAATGGAAAATATACATATAAGGAAATTGCCGCCTAGAAATTCACCCAAGTCAGACTTTATGTCTGATTTGTAGGTTAGCCCCAAAAAGATGTTTGCTTTTTAGCCCTCTTGCTCCATTTCCTCTAAAACCTTATCATCTTCCTAGCTACTGGCTGCCAGTATGAATTAGGGAACTATAAACTCATTGTCATATAGCCCGAGCAAAATAAATTTAAAATAGTCCAAATGCACACAGAGATAGCCTAAAGCCAAATATAAGTCTTCCTAACGATCCACACCTCTGTGAATCAACACGAAACCAGAGCTGCCTATAATATTTTAAGAATAACTTTAAGAGGGATGCCTGGGTGGGTCAGTGGGTTAAAGCCTCTGCCTTCTGCCGGGGTCATGATCCCAGGATCCTGGAATCAAGCCCCACATCGGGCTCTCTGCTCGGCGGGGAACCTGCTTCCTCCCTCTCTCTCTGCCTGCCTCTCTGCCTACTGTGATCTCTGTCTGTCAAATAAATAAACTCTTAAAAAAAAAAAAGAATAACTTTAAGAAAATCCAGTTTTATTTATCTTTCCAGACTTACTTTTGGAGCCCAGTTTATACATGGGGCATTTATAACTATATGCACTCAGCAGAGATACCAATGTTGAATTATGTTCCAGTGTCGTTATTAAACAGAAAGACCCGTGGTTCAACTCACTACCAAAAAAGTAGTCTCATCCCAATGTGAAGTAACATTCCAGAAACGCTGTGCTTTGGGGAGACTGTGGTCCCCACTTTGTAGGGGACTTGCCTGACTGAGGCTTTCTGATGCGTCTCTTGGATCATGACTCTCTCTCATCTCCTTTGATCTCCTTTGACACTATACCAGATTTTGACACCACGCCTTCCCTTGCCCCTTTCCTCCTCCCTTCCTCCTCCCTGGAGCCGACCCAGCCCCACCCCGCCCATCGCTAGTTCACTTCCCCGCCCCTGCCCCGCCCATCGCTAGTTCACTGCTCCGCCCCACCCCAGTGATAAGTCACCCCAGTGACATGGCTATGTCACTGGCGGCCCTGTTCACCTGTCCGCATCTCCATCAGCTTCCCCTACCCCATCCCTGGTCCACTGGCGGCCAGCACTTGTTTTGTTCCCTGTGGTTCCCTGGAAGCCGGCACCGGGTGTGGCATTTTGGAGGGAGAGAAATCAATGAGGGGATTCTGATCCTGCCCCTCACAAGCCCTGGAAACGGGATGAGCTCCTGGGGGACTGTGTGAGCCTGGATCTCCTCAGTTACCAAACAGAGGTAATCAGGCACTGTTTCCAGTTGGTCCAGGTGGAGACAGTGGTAGTAAAAGTCGTAATTATAATAGTAGATGCTTAATGAATAAATCTGCCTGAATAGTCCTGTCACCTGGCACAGCTAGGCGCCACCATCTCACTTATTCCTAAATGAATGGCCCTAGCCACATGACAAGCAAATAACCCGCTGCCCACCCCTCCCTGCCCTACCCCCCCCAGCACCGGGTGCTGAAGATCTGACCTTCTCCAAGACACACTGTCTCTCAAACGTGTATGGCCTGGGGAGCTCTAGGCTCAGCCTTCTGGAGCACCAGGATTCCAGCAGGTTCCACAGTGGTGCAGAGAGGGAGGTGAGACGAAGGCAGAGAGGCGAGTTCTCTGGACCACACATTCCCCTTTGCATGTAGCTCAGAACAGGTTTTGGGTTTTCTGGCATTGGTTTTAGCATCAAAATCCTAGCAGGCAAGAACTGCTTCCCTCGCCATAGTCTGAGAACTGGGCACAAGCCTCAAGGGAGCTCATTTGAAAGCTCCAACCCCTGAGCCCTTCCCCTCTTCTATCACATCATCTCCCATCCAAGTGGAATTATTTACAAAGATACTTACAGGATCTTTGAAAAGAGAAGAAACAATCCTTAAAACTCTTCTTGAGTCCTTCTGGATCAATGATTTCCATACCAGAAAAGGCAGGCAATGCTGTGTAGACACACCAGAGTGACCTACTTTCAGGCTTTATCTAGGTTCGCTGTATGAAGCACTGACCTGACTCCTCACAGTACCTTTGAGTGATCCAAGAAAAATAAACAGTTTTGAAAAACTGAAAATCGTGTGCCTAAATATATACAAAGAGAAAACCTCTCCCAGGGAAACAAGACTGTTTTTAACGTTAAAGAGGGGAAGAGGCATTGGGAAGAGTGAAAAGCAATAGCAAAACACACTTTCTTTTAACCACCCCATCACCTGCCCTGCCAGGGCCTGAGGTTTTCAGCTCTTGCCCCCACCGCCCCGTGGGACCCAGATGCAGGCTCCCTGGGGACCGGGACGGCCTCCCCACCTGGCCCATTGTCTCAGACGCAGACAGAAAGAATATGTTGTCTTGGTAATGTTTCAGGTTAGAAAATTATACCTCCTTGGAGTTCTTCCTGCCACCAACTTTTTTTTTTAATAGGAAACAAAATATTTTGAACCAAAAAACAAAAATATGACACCTTAAGGCATATGCATACAGAGTGAGGTCACCAAAATGGTAACATGGGAGACCCCCAACATCGGGGCGCCTGGGTGGCTCAGTGGGTTAAGCGGTTGCCTTCAGCTCAGGTCATGATCCTGGAGTCCCACAACTGAACCCCGAATTGAGCTCTTTGCTTAGTGGGGAGTCTTCTTCTCCCTCTGCCCTTTACCCTACTTGCACTCTCTCTCTCTCTCTCAAATAAATAAATTAAGAAAAAAAAAGGAGCCCCAAGCATCCATCCTTCACAAAGAGCAACAATTACACAACTATTTCGTGGATAAAAACAGCCCTGGGCGAGCTCTGGAGTCCACGTAAGAAACATCAGAAACACCGGGGAACAGAAAACCTGAGGATAATTACGTAGGAAGAAAAGAAAGTGCAGCCACAACGGCCAACACGATCCCATCCCTGGGCTGGCATCTCTCTGTGCCAGGAGGAAATCACCCAGTAGGGTTCCCCTCACCAGGGAAGGTTGTCACCAACTTTTAATTGACCCTAAAGCATATCAGCGTATTGTAAGAATGGACATAGTATTTCTGAGCTCTTTTCCAATAAGCTTTGCTCTCATGAAGCATCTCCTTACATAACACTACCCTATGCTTCCGGCTTCTGTCAGTTCGTCTGAGCATGTGACTGTCTGGTTGTTGTTGTTTTCCTAATACTTCCCTATCCCTTGCAAAGCTCTTTGGCATACTGGCCATCGAGACGGTTATCAATGAACTGTTACAACAGTGTTGCTTACTAATATTAATTACTTAAAGCTCTCTGGAGCCTAGCACAGACCAGAACAAAGAAGGGCTTTAAAAATAAAAGTAGTGGGGCGCTTGGGTGGCTCAGTGGGTTAAGCCTCTGCCTTCGGCTCACGACCTGAGCCAAAACCCAGGGTCCTGGGATGGAATCCCGTGTCGAGCTCTCTGCTCAGCGGGGAGCCTGCTTCCGCACCCCCCTTTTCTGCCTGCCTCTCTGCCTGCTCGTGATTTCTCTCTCTTTCTGTCAAATAAAAAAAATAATAAAATAAAAGTAGGAATTCACTGACTGGTGTATTAATGGAAGATCTGGGTGAGTCAAAAACATCACTGGCATCATTCTCTCGGCAGTGAGTGAGCAGCACCCCACCGTCTCTGCCAACATCCTCCTAGTATCCTCTCCATGAAGCCTGGCCCTGCCGTCCTTGAATCCCCACAAGAGCGATTTGGGTGCCGTAACTAGAGAACCAAACAAAAGTATAGAAATGAAGGGAAACCAATCAAATGTTATCAAGACATGAGCAAAACTTGGGGCTCTGATAAGAAGAACGAAAAGAGGGCGCCTGGGTGGCTCAGTGGGTTAAGCCGCTGCCTTCGGCTCAGGTCATGATCCCAGGGTCCTGGGATCGAGTCCCGCATCGGGCTCTCTGCTCAGCAGGGAGCCTGCTTCCCTCTCTCTCTCTGTCTGTCAAATAAATAAATAAAATCTTAAAAAAAAGAAGAAGAACGAAAAGAATTCAGGATTTGGTCAGGCAGTTCAGAGATGTATGAACAAGCTGCGAGCTTGACCCAGAGGGACAGAGACATGAACAGAGTCTTCCCAAACAGCAGGTTAAAAATGGAAAAAAGTCATGAAGGAATTTCATATGGGTGTCAGCTGAACGCAGAAAGAAACACCGACAACTGGCCGGTGCGGACACTGAGTAGTCTCTGGGGGCTTGGGTACAATCATCCTCGCAGATACAGCCCGTGGGCTCCTCCGCCCGGATGGAAATTTCAGGCTCCAACCACAGCCCAGTAGAGATGCTGGGCCTCTCGCTGCCCTAAATCGTCTTCCCAGTAACCTCAAACCAGCAGCCTCAGTCCTTCCCAAAGGATTCCCCCAGCTCCCCAGCAGAACACGAACCAGTGCAAAATACCCACTTGGGTTTCATTTCAAAGCTGGGAAGAGAGGAGCTGGCAGCAGGAGAAACTGGCTCCAGTCACCAAAGATGCTGGCCAGCCGCATTTTCTAGATTCTCGGAACGTCAGGGCTGGAGGAGAGCTTTGAGGTCATTCAGCAGTGTTGCAGGTGGAGAAAGGAGAGACCAGAGAGGGAAAGGGAGCTGGCCACAGGCACACAGTTGAAGAGCAGCAGAGGGAAGACCAGAACCCAGGGTTCTCTCCATGAATCTGTTGTGCCTCCTGACACCCGAGTGTCGAAATTCACTTTGGATTTTGTTAGAGAAACCAGATGCTCCGTGTTTCATGCACAGTGGCCTGCCGTCCGACTTACCAAATCAGCTTTAGATCTTCTCCCTTACTTGTGAAAGAAGGCCAAAAAGTACAGCTCAAAGTCCTGTCCTTTTGACAACCCAGGTCTTCGGTTCTTGGAAATCACTGGGCTGATCGAGGCAGCTGGTGGTGTGCATCCCGGGAGACCACTGCTCGTCATTCAGGCGAGCCAGCCCAGGAGAGCAGGACAGGCTGTTTCCACATAGAAGACCCTTGCCAAGGCAGTGGATGGGGCCTGGCTGCCATTATGGGCAGCACCTGCACGGAATTCCTTCGCAGGAGAAGATTCTAGCAGGTGTGAGGGAAATTCAGCCTCTGCACCGGGTTCATTGAAAACTCAACAGGGACCCCCACCTGCGGGATCTGCTGGCTTGAAACCAGGCTGGTGGGGAGAAGGGTAATTACTGGTGAAAACGGATGTTCGTTCTCAGTGTTTCTGGTCTCTTCTCTGCTCAATCGCCTGACATGGTTGACAACATTCCTTTTTTTATCCTTTGTCTTATGTCCCCCTTCCTTGTAAACACTGTTTAAAGGTCTAGCTATGGAGTTTAATTTTGTCTAACACATCATCACCAATGTTAAATGCTTCAGGAAATACTGCTTACTTACGGAAGTCCCCCAAAAAGCCCAGGATAGTTTCCCCATAAGCAGTGGGGTCTGAGGTACTAAATATGATATAATATCACCATTCAAGCCAAAATCCAGAGAAGTCAAATGAGAAGATCGGGAATTTTCAAGTAAGCATTTTGACCACGGCCGGCTACATTCTGGACTTCCATACGGAGAACCTGCCTTCCCCCCTCCCAGGTTCCCCCACAGGCCACGTGGAGAAGGATTCCCCATCCAAGGCCAAGCCCTCCGCCTGGGCTGTAGAACCCACCCCTACTGCCTTCTCAGGAACCCTGCACTGTCAAATAAACTGACTTTCTCTTAGAGTCAATCGGATCCTTGGAAATTTACTTAGGCGTCTACTATTTTTAAAAGGCATGGAGCACTGGGTGTGATACATAAACAATGAATTTTGGAACACTGAAAAAAAACATAAATAAAAAAATTTTTTTAATTTAAAAAAAAGAAAAGAAAAAGGCCTCCTAGACTCATAACCCCCTGCCAGCGGCTGACTTGTTCCTTCCTTCCTGGCCAAACTCTTATAAAGAGTTGGTTGCTTCCTGCCTACCACTCATTCCTCAGCTCACTCCAGTCTGGCGTCCCCGCCGTGGTTCCACCACACCGGCCCCCGTCAAGGTCACCAATGACCTCCATGTCACCAAATCCAGCAGTCCTTTCTAGCGATGGCATTCAATTCTGCCTACCACCCTACCCGATCCACTGTCTGTGCCCTGACAGCCGTTCTCCTCCTCCTCTCTCTCTGCCCCTTCTCCATATCTGTGACATCCTCCTCTGCCCACCCTCTATGTGTCCCTGGAGGCTTCTCCTTCATCATAAACTCTCTCTTTAGATGCAATGCCTGCCTGTAACACACAGATAACTCACAAGGTCCGAGAGAAGCTCCTCAAACTCAACAAGTCCAAGCAAGTCCGCACTTGCTCTCTCTCCTCCTCCCTCACCTGCCCCCCCCAATTCAACGCTGCAAACCAAGAACCCGGGAGTCATCCACGATCATCCTTCACCCCCACCCTGAATGCAGCCTAAGCACGGTCAGCTCTATCTTCTCCAAGGTGTCTCACACTGTCCACTTCGCACAATCTCTGCTGCCACGCCTGGTCCATATGCCACTGGGTCTTCCTCAACAGGCTCCTAATTCTGGCCCCCCAACTCCTGCCCCTTCTACTCAGCTCCCCACCCTTAAACCAGAGTCACCGTTGCAAAGCACACTTCTAATAGTGTCTATCCCCCATCTGAGCACGGCCTGCTGCCTACGTAAAGGCCTGCACACCCCCTCTCTCAGTGCCACCAGGAGAGCCTCCCCTGCCCCCCAAATTTTCCTACTTCATTCCCCCACACTCCTCAGACCTCAGCCCCCTGGGGAAGCCCGCCCTGGCCTGTTCCCTGCAGGCAGAGAAGATTGCCTTGCTATGCTCTCCTAGCACTCTATACTTGGCATTTACTAGAGGCCTTCACAGCTCTAATTTTACAGTTGCTCATGTGATTTTCTGGTTAATATCTTCGCCCATCCCTACTGCTCTGTCAGACATGAGAATGCGCTTCCCACACCCCCTGATACAGGGAGCATAATGGACCGAGGCAAGCCCCAGCGGATGGATGGATTTCCATCTCAGTACCTGTGCACGCTGGAAGCCATGGCTCCGATAGGGCTGTCTAGTCAATGACTGAATGCAGCGAAAATACTCAGACACACCTGTTCCTCTGACTTTGTCCCAGACACTCTGACTCTGTCCTCTGAATTTGACTCAAGGACTCCCAGCGGCTTTGCCAAACCTCCCTAGACCACGCAGGATGCCTCTACACAAACTTCTCTCCCTCTCACCTTCACTGGGGCTCCATCTGCATGGTATAAATGCTCTCCCCAAGTTTCCAAATTCCTCCCCATTTTCTTCCCTTTTAGGGCATTTCCCCTAATAAAATCCTTGCACATCTGAGCCCTTCGCATCTCTTCTCCAAAGTCTCAAACTAACAAAACCCTCAAACGAGAAGCCCCAAGAGTGCAGGAACCTTGTCTGTTTGGGTTGTCAGTTAGTTTCCAACACCTAATGCAGCCATGCTGAATGCATATTTGCAGAATAAATGAATGAATCAATTGATACATAATTTTCGAAGGAACCTAGAGGACAAACACATCCAGGATCTCTTATTGATTTTACGCTCCTTACTTAGTGTCACCTACATCGACATAAAATACTGAGTAAATTCTCAAGGCAGTCACTGAGTTAGGGCAAGTTCCCAAGGGACTGGCAGGAAGTCACAGTGCAATCTAGCCCGTTCCAACATGAGTGATGCACTAACTTCTATGAATAGTAAGTAAGTACAGAAAGAAATGTATTGGGTACCCTTTGCAGTGTTCTCCACACTGCCTTTCTGGAGTGGAAGGAATACAGTGACATTTAGTAGACAACTTCTAACCCATAGCAGGAGGAGGGCCCATGAGACACAGGTGGAAGCCCGAACAAAATTTCTAGAGAAAGAAAAGAATACACCATGGGTACAGAAGAGTTTTAAGGTTCCATGGAGACTTGCTTTAGATAGAAAAAGACATTTTAGAAAATGCAGTGCAGAAAGCTTTTCAGCACACACGCATCCTTCCCACTAAGTATCTGAATGTGAGAAATTTTTGGCTGCCTTCTGACTTAAAAAAATGCTCTAAAAGAGAGCTACCTTAAAAAGAAAAAAAAATCATTCTGAAAGAATGCGGTCTGTTGCTCCAGGTAATTTTAAAACCATGAAATAAGAAATTCCCCTTCCCGAGGCAAATTGTCTAAGGCAGTGACATCACGCCTCCACGCACTGGTTAAAACAGAGTCAGAGAAAATGTGAGCACCGCACACACCAAATGGAATGAGGAGAGGTGCTGTTCATCAGCCTTCTCAAAACAGCTGTCTTTAGGGGCATCTCATAAGCAAAACCTCTGTGGTTTGGAGAGCTGGCCTCCCCATGTGTGAGATCATAAAGATGACGTCTTGACCTGATAGGCAGAGAGATTGGGAAATGATCTGCCACTAGGGTCCCGAGTCCCCACTGCTTCTACAAACATGTAATGTGTCTCCTAGCTGTACCAGGCTCTGTTCGCAGCCTTTGAGATGGCTTATCACTCTCCCTCATTCACTGTCACCCACCCTTCCAAGGCTGATCTCAAGTCCCACTTCAATCTGTCATTCAGAAGTGTGAGCTAACCACCTTTCACTTTGGTCACAACCCCAAATAGCTAACCCCGCGGGCTCTCCCAAACCCATACACCTGAAAGCTGTTATCTGTAGCCCCTTTCCTTCCTCTAGATCTGATTCTTCACGTCCTTGTGCGTGCTGGTGCTCTCCTTCAAGGTCACTTGCAGAACTGCCTGTCTAAAACCTAACATGTTGGGGCGCCTGGGTGGCTCAGCGGGTAAAGCCTCTGCCTTCAGCTGGGGTCATGATCCCAGAGTCCTGGGATTGAGCCTTGAATCGGGCTCTCTGCTCAGCAGGGAGCCTGCTTCCCCCTCTCTCCGCCTGCTTCTCTGCCTGATTGTGATCTCTAGCTGTCAAATAAATAAATAAAATCTTAAAAAAAAAAAATCTGACATGTTGTTGTGCTCTGACTCTGCACTGTGGATCTCACTGGGCCCTCTCCCCTCCCCCAATCACCAAAGTCCTGGCAGCTGTACAGGCGCCGCCCCCGAATCTCCCACCTGAGAGAATCCCCATTCCCAAGTGTACTTCATCACGCAGTCGCTGATAAATACTGAACGCATTCAGATGCGAGGCCAGTCTTCCCACGTGAGTGCGCGCCCCTGCCTGGTTCCACACGAGCCCCAACAGCACCCAGTGCGCACATGTCCAAAGACTGTGCCATCTCAACCAGTGGCTGCACATCAGAGGTACCTGGAAAGTTCTTCTTAACTTTTCCTTTTGCAATAGTTTTGGACTCAAAAAAAAGTTGGAAAAATAGTGCAGAGACTATTTGACGTTTCCACGTCTCTCTACTTTCCTTTTCTTACTCTCTAACTTTAATCTTCTTGGCACAGGTCTTCCTTTCTATGTAAGAATGTACCCATCACTCAACCCACCGCAAGAGTGACACCACACAAAACTAAAAGACAGCACAGTGCAATGAGCTAAACCACAGGCCTTACTCACACTGCACCATTTTTTGCACTCATTCTTTTATTTGATCTATCTTGTGTATAATTGTATGACATCACATCCCTTAAACAGATTAACCAAGACAAAGAACTGTCACAGCAGCACAAAGGAATAGCTGGTACTTCCTGTTACAGTCACACCTGCCCTCCAGGTACCTAACCCCTGGCAACCAGTTGTCTGGTCTCCATCTCTGTGGTGTTGTCAATGGAAGACTCCCACGTATGAAATGGCATCGTACAATATGTAACCTTTGGGGAATGGCTTCTTTCACTCTTTGCTACCTTTTAATAATGGCCTCTCCTGAGATTTACTCCCCTCCCACCTCCCAATCCAAGCCTGGGATCCTGATTCACTACATCTCAGGGGGGACCCCAAAGATAGTGTTTTACAAAGCTTCCCAGGGAATCCTTATCACCTGCGGTGGACAGGCCTGGGCCGTTTCTCCTGGCATTCAGATGGCCAAGGTGTTGAAGATGGATTCCAATACCTTGCTAAAAGCAGGACATGGTACAGCCGTCACTTGCTGCTTCTGCCATATCACACAGGGCTCCCGAGAGAACCGGATGAGCCCGATGTGAACTTCCCCAAAAGCTTGCATTAGCCTCCCTAGAAGAGAACAGGTCACCTCAGAGAACACTACCTGCCCTGCTTTCTAGAGAAAGGAGCCCGAGGGAGGAGGGCTCGCTGCATGAACCATGATGTGGGATAGCCTGCTGCCGCTCGCCTCTGGAAGATAGGTCCACGCAGAGCTTCCAGAACCAGATCCCTGATGAGCTGTCACCTCAATGCCACAGAGTTGTCCCCCCTCACCAGGTGCCACCCAGCCCGGCCTCAGATGGTGGCACCCCCACCCTCTGTGTGGATTCAACACACCCACTTCCCCGGGGACGCAGAGGCAGAAAGTGCTAGCTGTTCCTCAGTAACCGTTTGCTCCTCTTATGTAATATGTGAGGGTTTGACGGGTCATGCAGAAGCACAGAGCAAAGACTCATTTCGCCATTGCCTTTGCAGCGAGGTAGGACTCTGACCCGGCAAATGGGATGCAAGCGGGCTGCCATGCAGCAGCTCTTAAAGAAGGCAGGGAGGGGCTCCTCTTTGCCCCTTCTTCTCTCTCCCATCCTTGTGCCTGGGACTCGGATGCAAGAGCCGGTGCTCTGGCTATCACCAGGATCCCAAGAACAGAGGTCACACCCTAGGGAATAAGGAAGGATGAGCAGGGCGGGAGTGGGGATCTCAGAAGACCTTGTGGCACAGGTCCACTGTGCCCACCTGCACTGCCAACCTCTGAGATTTTCTATGGGGGAAATACAAACTCTTATCTTAATTACCCCACTGTTAGTGGGGGCTTTCTAGTACCCACAGCAGACCGAATCCTGGCTAAAACTGATGTATAAGACAGAGATACACCCGACACATCACATCCACGGAACAACATGACTTCCTAAATACTGGTCACCATCGCTACATCTGACTCCTTCCTGGGCCTATTTCTGCATTTGACCTTTATCGTTTCTCAAACAAACATGCTGCTATTTCCTAGCAACATGACAGTACTTGCAAGAGCATCGAGGACACACATAAAAACCACCTGCTTCCTGATGATCTGACTCCTGAGAGCGAGC
>PISX010001127.1:0-213088 GCA_004024625.1 Mellivora capensis | reverse complement strand
CTGGCATCAAAACAGACACATAGACCAATGGAACAGAGTAGAGAGCCCAGATATGGACCCTCAACTCTATGGTCAAATAATTTTTGACAAAGCAGGAAAAAATATACAGTGGAAAAAAGACAGTCTCTTCAATAAATGGTGCTGGGAAAATTGGACAGCTATATGTAGAAGAATGAAACTGGACCATTCTCTTACACCGCATCTCTCTCTCTAAAAAGAGCATGGAGTGTATGCCCATTGTTCTACTTCTACTTTCCTAGCCTGATGATTACTCTTTAAAGATTGGATCACAGTGATTTTTTTTTTAAATTTTGAATAATCTCAGTCCCTTTTAGACCAAAATGCTGGAACTTTTGCCAAATGTGATACTCTGTTTTACAGAATTCACCAAAAGTAAAATACAGCACTCTTACCAAGGCAAGTCTTTCTGCTCCTGCTGGTCAATGCATGAGTAGAAATGCAATGGACATCTCAGCATTCTTTGAGGCAAAAAAAAAAAAAAAAAAATCTCAAGAATCCTTTATCCATTTGAAAATTTCCACTAAACAATGTGTTATCTCAGAGGCCTTTAAAAGGTAATCACAGCCAAAGCTTGATTTGATCTACCCTGAAGCCACTGTATATTTAGACAATCTTTTCATGGCTTAAGATCCTGGATATGTTGGGCACCTGGGTGGCTCAGTGGATTAAAGCCTCTGCCTTCAGCTCAGGTCTTGTGTTCCTTCTCTCTATGTGTCTCTCTCTATCAAATAAAGAAATAAAATCTTTAAAAAAAATTTAACCAACTTGGAACATTTTTTATTGGATGATATGATATATGGAGCCATCTTTTAATTTTATTATTTTTCATGGCTATGGTTCTCAGAACACTGTTTTGTGAATAGTTTCATTTATTTTCTCCCTGATTTGAGAAAGCTCCATTACAGCGACTAAAAGCTCATACCAAGTCTGTTTATTTCTGGCTTTTCTCTTAAAGTCTATTCATTGTCTTTTTGTGCATGCTCTGTAGTATATTGCTTTAATGCTGGCATTTTATAATATGTGTCAGAGCTAGTGTCTACTCTTTGCATTTCTCCATTATATTTTTCTCCTTTATAATCATTTGCTCATTTTTCATGTGAATTTTGTAAAAACTCCCCTAATTACATTAATTAATTAACTAGTTAATTAATTTACTATTTTTTAAAACTCCCTTAATTTAAAAAAATGTTATATAGTTAATTAATACACTTGGAGAGAATTGAAATCATAATACTTAAGAATGTGATGTAATTTTGTATTGTGAAAGCATCATTTGTTCCCTTTAATAGTTTCTTAAATTTTTCTTCATATAGATTTGTTATATACTATTTAATGTAACTCATAATAATATTTGATTTTCATTGCTATTGTAAATAGTTTCCTTTATCTAGTTAGAATTCTAAATTGTAACTGACTGAATAGGGCACACTGGCTATTTTTGTTTATAAATGTGCTTGCTTGAAAAATTACTGATTTGTCATATTTGGGGTTGATTTCAAATGATTCTCTTGCATTTTATTAATATACAGTCATTGAATTTGCAGAAATAGATAAATTTATTTTCCTTGTTTCTTCTACATTTTGTACTTCATCAAATTTACTTACATTTTTCATTATTTTGATTGGGACTCAAGTATAAGACTTAACCTATTAAGAAGGAAATTGAGGTGATCTGTTTTACCATCTTAAGAAAATATTCTTGTTTTTTATTTTCTTAAATTTTTATTTTCAAAAAGTGTTCAGTTTAATCAAATAATTTTTATTATCTCTGATGAAATTCTATGATGTTTTTCTAGAAGTACTTATTTGATAAATTATGTCAATCAATTTAACAATATTGAAATATCCTTGAGTTCCTGGAATAAACCCTACTTGGTTATGTTGCATTTATACATATATATATATATTTTTTTTAAAAATTTTATTTATTTATTTTACACAAAGATAGAGAGAGCACAAGCAGGGAGAGTGGCAGAGGGAGAAGTAGACACATTCTCCCCACTGAACAAGGAGACTGGTGCTAGGCTTGATCCCAGGACCCCAGGATCATAACCTGAGTTAAAGGGAGACACTTAACCAACTGAGCCACCCAGGCACCCACATTTATATTTTTTAAATATGTTGCTAAAAATGTTTCTTTGTGATTTTAGATAAGTATTCATAATTGATAATTTTGTGATTATATTTTCTGTAAAATTGTTAGTATTAATATATACTCAGTTCATAATGTGAATCTGGAAGCTCTTTTCTTTTTATGTACCCTAGAAATAGTTTCATAACATTTCAATTATCTGTGTTTTAGAGATTTACTAAAATTACCCCAGAAAAATCTCAGATCCCCTAAGGCTTGATTCAGTCTATTTCAATTAGCTTTTGTTATTATTACATTGTTTTAGGGGCAGTATTCTCCAAGAAAATCATTTTATGGACTTTATTTTCTTCTCAGGCCAGGTTGAGAAATTATATTTTCCTAGAAATTACCTATCTTAAACTGGTTTTCAAATTTATTTGTATATTTTAGAGCAAATCTGTTAGTTTTGATTCTTATAGTATCTTGTTTCTATGACAATTTACTGTTCTTTTCTTTTTAATACTTTTCATTTATTTTCCATTGCTAAATCATTAACTTATCCATTAGTCTTTTTTCTTAGCAATATTTTTGCATGCACTGAATGAAATGATAATGATAAAAAATGTCCTTGGTCTGACATAATACTGCTTAAAGAGAACTATAGAACATGGCCGTGCTGTCAGATTTTTAAAAAAATGTTTCTTGAGGATAATCAGTTCTTTTTTAAAAATAGAAAATATTTTAAAGATCCTAAAACAAAATTTACAGTAAAATTGTGAATATAGTATGGAGTTGTCATACACACTACATTTAGTCTCCTGTATTATTAACCTCTTACATTAATTAGTATGGTACACTTAATACAATCAGTGAGATATCACTGATTCATTATTTTTAATTAAAATCCATGCATCATTCAGATTTCTTTTGTTTTCTCCTCTTATTTTTTTTCTTTTAAGTTTTTATTTAAATTCCAATTAGTTAACATACAGTGTAATATTAATTTCAGGTATACAACATGTGATTCAACACTTCCATACAATACTTGGTGCTCATCACAAGTGCACTCATAATTCCCATCACCTATTTTACCCATCCTCCCACTCACCTCCTCTCAGCAACAGTGTTTCTTGGTTTGCCTCCCTCCCTCCCTTTCTCTCTCTCTCTCTCTCTCTCTTTAATTTAAATTCAATTTAGTTAACATATAGTGTAGTATTTATGTCAGGAGTAGAATTGAGTGATGCTCACTTAAGTTTAACACCCAGAGCTCCTCCCAACAAGTACTCGCCTTAATGCCCATATCCTTTTTAGCAACCGCCATCCACCTCCCCTTCAGCAACCCTCAATTTATTCTCTACATTTGGAAGTCTCATATGGTTTGCCTCCCTTTCTGCTTTCGTCTTTTTATTTTTCCTTCTCTTCCCCTGAGTTCATCTAATTTGCTTCTTAAATCCCACATATTAGTGAAGTTATATGATATTTGTCTTTCTCTGACTGACATATTTTACTTAGCATAATACATTCTAGTTCCATTAGCATTGTTGCAAATGGCAAGATTTCATCCTTTATGATTGCCAAGTAATACTCCATTGTGTATATAAACCACATCTTCTTTATCTGTTTATCAGTAAATGGATACTTGGGACTTGGGCTGTTTCCACAATTTGGTTATTTCTTGTTTTATATGTTCCCATTCTTTTCCTTTTTTACTTGATTAAATGAACTAAGAGTTTTTCTAGTTGTTTGATATTTGTTAAAGAACAAACTTTGGCATTTATACATTAGTTAAGATATTCTGTGTTCCAACTCACTGATTTACATTTGGTATGTTTCTATGTATGTCTATAATGATTGTTTCTGTGTTATACTGCATAAAGATATGCATAACTGTTTTCAGTGAAATCATAATTGTTAGCATCATGAAGCACACTTTTCTTACATAGTGGAAGTTAGCCTGATTCTACCTTATTTGATATTAAGGTCCTGATCCTTCATGGTGCACATTTGCTCGGTATATTATTTTTTAGCATTATGATAACTTTTTAAATGTGTCTATTCTATAAGGCATAGGTTTGTGTTTGCTTGGGTCCAAAGAAAAGTTTTTTTTAAAGATTCTATGTAATTATTTGCCAAAGTGAGAGCATAAGTAGGGGAGCTGCAGGCAGAGGGAGAAGCAGGCTCCCCACTGAGCAAGGAGTCTGATATAGGACTTGATCTCAGGACCATGGCATCATGACTTGAACTGAAGACAGATGCTTGACCTACTGAGCCACCTGGATTTCCTTTTTTTTTTTTTTTTTTTAAAGAAGGTTCATTCTAGAGGCATGAGTGTGGCTCAGTTCGCTAAGCATCTGACTCTTGGTTTTGGCTCAGGTCATAATAAAGGGGTCATGGGATCAAACCTTGCTTCTGGCTCCATGCTCAGCAGGAAGTTTGCCTGAGATCCTCTCGCTTTTCATCTGCCCCTTCCCCCACTCATATGCTCATGCTCTCTTTTTCCCTCAAATAAATAAATAAAATCTTTAAAAAATGAAAAAAAAAGATGAGTTCACTCCATTAACTTTTATTGATATTGTGTTATTGTTATGAGGTTTTGTCATAATTTGGTTGTATTTTCTGTTAGCATGTTTTAAGTATTTCATTATACAATCTGTTTTCTTTGTTTTTATGTGTGGTTCTGATATTTGGGTATTTGTATTTTTATCCTGTTAATAATTATTATTATTGAAGCTTTATATATATTTTATTTTAGACATTTTCTATTAGCTTCTTATTAATAAGTGAAAAAAATTAGCAAGTTTTCATCTTCCTTCTCTACCTTCTCCATTTTTACTTGATAACATTATTTTTATTACTATACCTTTGAATAGCTTCTTATAAAAATAGGTATTCTGCATATGTGTTTGGCCTTGCCTTCCATATTTCATTGAACCAAAATGCTTAATACAAGCTTCTGCTCACAGTCTTACTGAAGTTACTTAATTTTTGCATTATTATGTGTAGCACAATTACTAAAAACAATAAATATAATTTTTCTTTCCAGGGACATCCCTTACCTTTAAGAAAGGATACTTCTGCTGGTCTTGTCTGGTATCTCAGGCTCTGCGCTGCCTGCCTTTCTGTGAATTAAGTCTGCTTGATTCTCTCATTAACAGTGGAGTATGTATGTGCAATTTCAGAATGAGGAATGGAAAATGATTATTTCCAGAGGTCTCCAATACTTCTGGAAAGTAGCCAAGGTGAGTTCTTTCAGCCTATTTTCATAATGAAGGATCAGAAAACAATATATGGTCTGTTAGGATTTTACAGTCATCACACTGAAGAGTTAAGACTAGAAATGCTTTTTTTTTTGTATAGCCAAAGAATTTGTCCTGGAAGTATTTCAGTTAAATAGGATTACCTTTCAGCTATGCCTTTATAAGCTCTTGTTTTTTAAATTATTAATAATAAGTATTTGTAATAGCTAATAATTATCAATAATATGATGTTTAGCTGTGTTGTGTTCTCACTCTCCAATACTCATTGGTTTTCTTGATTGCATTGTCTAAAACTTTCATATGTCTCTAGTTTGTCCCTTCCTTCAGTAGTTCAAGGAAAGACAAAACTCTCCCCAGTCACATTACACATATATTGAATTGATGAAATCTTAAACACGTGTTTGTAATAATGAGTTAATAGTATACCAAAGTATATGAAATATGAAATCTTCTTCCCCATTTTGAGCAACTATGATTATCTTCCAGATGTTGGCTGAAAGAGATGTGACAAAAAAGGAAAGGGACATGTTCAAAACCGTGGTGTAGTATTTTTTTTATTTGGTATAATGATGCTTTAAATAGTCCTAGGTGTAATGATAACCTTCCGTTTTGGGTTAGCAAAATAAATCTCAAATGGAAGACACTTAGAGAATGCAGAATTCAAACAGGCAGGACATCTAAAAGGAAACAAGTTACTGTGCTTTGAGAAACTCATATTTCAACTTCACAGTTGATAAGTGTTAATCTGTTCAGAGGAACGACTCCAGTGCCAAACAGGCCAGGGTTGGGCACATTCTATGTTTATGTGCCATATGTCTTCTCCATGTGTTTCTATGTTTTGACATAATAGAAAAAAATTAAAAATATAAACACTTAACTTTCTCAAATTTTTTTCTCTTGGAATGAATCACACATATGAGATTTTTTTTTTGAAGACTTAAATAGAGCCATTGACATTTGACTTCGAATTACTGAACAGACAGCAATAAGGCACCTGAGAATGCACACAAAGAATTCCTGTAATGAAATTAACAGAGGATTGAATTTGAGTACCATTATGTATTTTTATAAAAATCAAAGAAATAGTATTCTTTTGACAGAGGCTGATTAATAACTTTGTGGGTTCATATTTTCACATAAATTATTTAATTTGTGTCTAAAATTCATATATTGTCCATTATCCTAAGTTGCAGATCACTGACTTAAAATTAGAATGTGACATTTTAAATAATGTCCCAAAAATGTTAGAGTAAGTAAACTAATATGTCTTTATTAGTCCTTGAGAATCAATTTCAAAAGCCTTTAGATTCTGATGAAAATTATGCAAATTCCAGCATACTATCATCCTTATAGTTTATGTTAATTTGACATTAATGTTAGCTGCCTATCTCACTAACAATAATCCATCTGAACCAGCAGGCTGGAATACCAATTACTGAAATGAGTGGAGCTCATCCTTGAAGTTTCTTTTCTCTGTTGCAAGTAGACATATGTCAGCACACAGGGAATAGCACAGATGTATCAAAGTCTTTCAAGTAACCAGGCATCTTTGTGTAATGGAGCAGGCTGTGGTTGACATACTAAATCTTAAAAAGAAAAAGAAGTCACTTTGTATTGAGAATAAAGAGAGCTGAAAAAGAGAAAAATTGATGTGAAGATATTCTTATATATTTAGAGTCATTATTAGAGAATGTTGACCAAGTTGATTCTCTATTTCACAGTGGATTAGTATGCATTTTATTGAATTTGCGAAAAATTCAAGATGCTAATTGATTTTTTTTTTAACTAGGGCTTTTTTTTTTTTTCCTTTTTCTTCTCCCTCTTGATTCTGGCTGCTAAGGATGAATACTTCAATTTGACTTATAATGAAAGTAAAAGTTTTAAGAAAGGGAAAATGGCTTTTGCCGTTCAAAGCACATTGTTATTTGTCTTCAAAGGAAGAGTTAGCTGGAATCTGAATTCTTGTGTAACTGTTTTTTATAGTTATGGTATTTTTTTAATGTTACACCTAAGTTGAATGATTGGGAACTCCTTGAATAATTCTCCCAACTTTTCTTCATGTATTGTGGGAAATACAAATACAAATGATTCAAAGAGTATATGCCAAATGTCGAATCTCTCAGTAATTATTGTGCTACTTATTTTATGATAGTTATGATAGCTAAAAGGTTACTTACACATATTATCCATTATGTAGTTACACATTGCATTGAATCATTATATAAGTTCTTATGTTTGTGTATATGTACATTTTACTTGTTTTTTATAGAGTTTTTAAGATTTAAAACAAGTTTAATTCTTTTTATACCTTTCACAGGTAAGGTATATAAGGAAATAAAAGGCATAATAAATAAATAAATAAATAAATACATGGAAATAAAAATTCCAGTATCTTCTATACTAATTGTGCCACAATAATATTAGTGGATGGGGAATAATTAAATACCTTCCCTCAAAGTGCAATAACATGTTAATGACAATTATCACACATGTATATGGGAAATAGATGATGAATAGAAGAAAGAGAGGAAAGAGTAAAATGACAATTTAGAGTGGTTCGAGTGTTTGAACTAGAAAATTGATGTTAATATAATAAAAGGTTAAAGAGAAGCTACCAATTGAGATGGATTAAAATGGTAAAAAGGATCCTAGAACAAGGAATTTTCTTGCCACCTCAGATATTTTATTCTCTACTGGTTGAGTTTTATGAAGATGTACAATGATTGCACAAGAAAGGGGATAATTTAAAATTCATTTTGTGAAATATTTTGAAGAGTGGAGACAATCATAGTGAACATACATATATCTTTTACCTAATTAAACAACTATTTACAATTGCCAAATTCGTTGGTTATTTATTTATTTGTTTTTGCTGAAACATTTTAACATAATTAGAGAAAACATAATTTATCCTTAAATATGTCAGTATGCATCACTAAAATTAAGAATGTTTTCCTCTTTAACAAAGTCATTTGCACAGTAACAAAATTAATAATAATTTTCTACATCATCTAATAGTCTACCTATATCCAAATTTCAGAATGGAGATTTTAGTGCTATTGGATTTGATGTGTACTATGGAAATGTCTGTTCAATCATTTTTTTCTTTCATTTATGAAGAGATTAAGCATATGTTCCTGATGGATGGCCCTGATAGTGTTTTCTTAAAGAGCTTTATTTTATGTATTAAAACTTGAAAGTTACTAAGAGGGTAAATCTTGCTGATGCTATCATGGTAATTATATTGCTATATATGTAATGTGCATGTGTGGGTGTGTATTGTATATATATGATTGTGTCAAATCAACAGATTGTACACCTTAAACTTATACCATGTTATATGTCAATTGTGCTTCAATAAACCTGAGGGAAAGAAAACTGACTTGGCAGAGAGGGTTGAAATGCCTTCAGATGGAGACATTGATGCCTCCTGCTTCATCAGTGATGAATGTGTTCATTCAGTCAGAAAGTGATGTTGGAAATCAGGCTGTAGCCTAGGCTGCCCAGTTCTGGGGGTTTTAACTGGTCAGGTGCTGATATTAATTTCCCCTATAAATTTGCTTAGTGGCAGAAAATTGAGTTTATTTTCCAGAGGATAAGCCCAAGCTATCTCTGTATGAGATAATGAGAGATGAAAGACCAGGTACAACTTGCCCTTACTGGGCTTCTTTCTGCCTGTGAATTTCCCTGATATATCTGCTTTCATTAAGCATCTTTTGTCTTTTAATATTTACATGACTCGATCAAGAGTTTAATATCAATAAGAGTAGAAACAGGGAGGGGAATTGTAGTAGCAAACCACTTGTTAGTTCAGGTATTTCCTGGGGGTATATACTAGTAATTGTAGGAGTGGGAAAACTATTGCTATTCCTATGGCAGGCTTTGAGAATAAAACAGATTTGTATATTTTTTGATTTTAAAATTGCTTTCAGATGACCGTGCAAGAAAAACAGACAAGTACTGAGATCATTTCCAGTTATACTAGACATATTCCAGTGGTATTGAAGTATTATATAACATTAAAAAAATTACAAAAGGAGAATGTAGGTGTTAATGCTAATTAATGTTAATACAATTACTCTTCATGGTTCCCTCAGAAAATAAAGAAGTTTAAAAAGAACTATTTGTCTTGTTCTCCCTGAGTAAATGTAAATATCTTAAAGAGATGCTCAGATACAATTTTTTTAAGATTTTATTTATTTATTTGACAGAGAGAGAGAGCACAAACAAGGGGAGCAGCAGGGAGAAGGAGAGGGAGAAGCAGACTTCCTGCCAAGCAGGGAGCCCAACAGGGGGCTTGATCCCAAGACCCTGGGATCATGATCTAAGCAGAAGGCAGATGCTGAACCAATTGTGCCACCCAGGCTCCACCTCCCCCTTTTAAGAAGATTTAAATTATTTATTTGACAGAGAGAGAGAGAGAGAGATCAGATACAAATCTAATAAGCACATCCTTTGCTCTTTGTATAAGCTAATAACATATTCCAACTTCCAGAAAGGGATGAATGGGGAAGGAAAAGGATATGAACATCAATCTTCTACATAACATTATTTAGTGGCATCTCTTCCAGGGGAGGAAGAAGAAAAAGTTGGAACCTGTCCCGAGATACTTGGTGGTTCCATATAAGTTATTCTACATTTGCTCCTTCTAGTCTGTGGTACAATGACACATACGTTAGGGGAACATGACAGTATACACAAATCATCCATATATAATCAATCCCAGAATCACAATGAAACCATTTTTCTATATTGCTCCAATTTTTGCCTTCTGGCTTTTTAATTCTCACCACCTCCTCTCTCATATACTGTTCCTTTTTCACTGTTCATTATGCACCAAGAATGATTCTAGAACAGAGAGCAGCATTATAAGACCCTCTTGAATAATTCTCACATCCACTCAGTCCAGCAGCCTAAGGTTTAAGGTTGCACACTGCTTTTCTGGACTCATGAGCTATAGTCTATGGATGTATATATCATTTTTACTCCCCCATAGTTTTACAGTCTCCTCTATCTGTGAGTTTTAGAAAAATGTGTGCAACATGATAAATATGGGGATGTTTATACCCTTCTGTCCTGATATAAAATTCAGTTATTTAGTATGTATATTTTTATCCATTCAATATATTTTTGATATATACTTGTACCCTATTAGTTCCAGGAATAAATGGAAAAGGTTTTCAAGGAACAAGAATGACAAAACAAGATAAAGCAAATTAAAAATAAGAGAGAACAATTCGGTTTTATACTAATGATTGGGTACTTTTTATTTTTTTTTTTTAAGTAGTCTTCATACCCAGTGTAAAGCCCAATGCAGGGTTTGAACTCAACACCCTGAGATTAACACCTTAGCCAAGATCAAGATTCAGATACTTAACCACCTGAGAAACCCAGGCAACCTTTGATTTTGTATTTTTAGGCATGTTATGATTTAATAAATTTTATATGTATATGAAATAAGGAAGAAAAGTACACTAATTAAATTTAACAAAAACTGAAGGTATATGTGATTTAGGGAGGAGAAATAGATATGAAAATATATTCAGTAGGTCTCCCTGGGTTGCAGATGGCATATTCCTATAAGGTGAATATTACTATAAATATTTATTGTCTTGACATGGTGGGTGTTGTCATGTAATTGCCCAGAAGATCTCTTCGGGATTATGGAAGGCAAAATTCTAAGACTGCCCCATTATCTCCATTCCTTGGTATTATTTCCATTGATAAGGACATGAATAGATAGGCATTAAAAAGAAAAGAGATTTTATAGATGTAATCAACATTACTAGTCAGTCGACTCAATATATGGAGATTACCTGGATGGGCCTAACTAACCCAGTTATATGAGCCCTTTGAAAGCAAATATTTTTCCCTGGTTGATTGTAGAAACCAGAGAGAGGTTCTCTGTGGGAAGGATTTGATGCAACACTGCTGTCTTGAAAATGGAGAGAGCCAAGAGGCATAGAATGTGAGTGTGAGCTCTAAAATACAAGGAAACAAGGATCTTAGTCCTATAGCCACAAATTTTTGTTGAATTCTTCCAACAACCTGAAAGTGCTTGCAAGTGGATTCTTCTCTAGGGCCTCCAAACAAAAACCCATTTGACCTTAATTTCAGCTTTGTGGGATTCTCAGCAGAGAATCTGGCTGAGCCTGTCTTCACTTCTGATGTATAGAACTGTGAGATCATAAATGGGTTGTTTTAAGCCACTAAGTTTGTGGTGATCTGTTAGATCACAAAAGAATCCTTATATTTAAGGATTGCACACTCACTTGTTAGATCTCAGTGACTGATGGCTCAAAGCTGATAGACTGAAAGTTTACATTCCTCTAAAATTCCTATGTTGAAATCCTACTCCCCAGTGTAAGTAATTAGGATTATATGAGGACATGGGAATGGAGCCTTGAATGCATAGTGCCCAATGATGGCATTTTTAAAGAAGATTTTATTTATTTTATTTAAGAGAGAAAGTGAGAGAGAAAGCAAGGACAGGGGGAAGAGGAAGAAGCAGACTCCTTGCTGAACAGAGAGCCCAAAGTGGGGCTCAATCCCAAGACCCTGAGATCATGACCTGAGCTGAAGGCAGATGCTTAACTAACCGAGCCACCAGGCGCCCCATTTTTTTTAACCATGCAACAAAACTTTTATTAGCATTTTGAACAGCTATTTTGAAAACTAGTTATTCAGCTATTAATGAAACTGGTAATTTCTAAACTTAAATTGGGGCAAATGTCTATAGTACAGAGCAATGCCAGCATTGGGCACTATGAATTCAAGACTCTATAGTGAATGGAATTAATGACCCTTATGAGAGTCATGGGAAAGCATAATTTTCCTCTCTGCTCTCTAGAAGTCAGCAGTCTGAAACCCAAAAGAAGGTCCTCACCATGATATCAGACTTCCAGCCTTCAGAACCGTGAGCAATAAATTTCTGTTCTTTATATGCTACCCAGTCTATAACACTTTGTTATAGCAACCCAGCTGATTAAGACATTCTCTATACAAATTATGTTAGCCCATATAGGTTGACTCTACCATGGAATGTCCTTCCTTGGGGCTTTACCCACATCCAGTGTTTGGTTGTTACGGGGTGCAAAGATGCAGCCCTTGTCTCATGTAAGTCAAACTCTGAAGGATCTCCCTGGCTTCAAAACTTCCTGAGGTCCAACTAAGATGTTTATGGTACTGCATCACAGATCAAATTTTTTTTCTGCCAAATTCTTCCACTCTTCTCCACTTAGAGTTGTTTCTGAGGCCACTTCTCAATAACTCCCTCCACATAGATACTCTGGTCAGAATCTGTTTCTAAGGAACACAATCTAAGACATCTCATGTTAGGTAAGAGGTAAATGAAGATTACATATTTTTTAAAAATTTATTTTATTTTATGTCTGATGTATGATAGAGATCATACACACACACAGGTGCATGTGGACAAACACCTGTACACTTTTTCTAAATTCTGAATGCAAGTCGTGTTTCTAAGTACGGTGAGTGTTTCAGAGAAAGCTAAATATTCTTTGTATCATTTCACACCTTCCTCCTTTTGGAAATAGAACCCCTGTGTGTTAGCAGAGTACATGGCCATCCAGATATAGTTTACATTTCCCTGTCTCCCTTGCAGCTGGATGCAGTCATGTGGTTAATTTGTCTACAAAGGAATATGAAAAGAAATGATGTATGTTATTAACATGCCACATGCTTGAAAAGAAATTGCTTATTCTCCAGTTACTTTCTTTGTCCTTTCTATTACCTGCAAATGGTGATGGATGGAAGAATTCAGAAGTTATGTATAAAGGGCAGCCATGACAACCTGGACTACTCACATTGAGATTGACACTTGAGAAAATAATAAGTTTTCATCATATTTTGGGAAATATGGGAAATATGGGAAATATGACTGAATATTGGGAATGATATGGGAAAATGACTGAAACAGTTCTATGTAGTTATAAATATTCTCACTTTATTTTGGGGTCTTTTGATAGCAAGTTTCCCTGAAGGTTTTTCAATGCTATAGAATTATTTGAAAGAAATGTTTGTGTTCCTTCTGCTTTATTTATATGGATCTTAATGAATAGAATTCTTCCAAATATGTCATTTGAATAGATATAATTCCTACTACACTGAACAAGTGCTCTGAAAATAAGACCCTGGAATTTACCAAGTCAATATTTTCTACTTATCTATAAAATTTTCAATATTTCTCTGTAAATTAAACATGTGCAAGAAATAAGGGCTCTGCCAGTATAAATATAGTATAAATATATAAATATGCCAGTAAAAACACAATGAGGCATGTCTACAGGTTGATGACACCTTCTTGTTATCCTAATGTGAGTGTAGCTTAGACTTCATTCCATTCCCACGTGCTATGTTAAGACTATTGGGGTAATGATTGTGGAGGCAAAGCCCGCCTTGAAGTGTTAGTGGAGAGAGGAGATTTCACTGGAAGACAGAGCCTGGTAATAATGGTGGGTTTGACCTAACCATCAAGAAAGTGTGTCAAAAGCTTTGAGAGATAATTAGCAGTTTTATGCAATTCTGAAACATTCTGTAAATTGCATAGTTACTATATTTTTGCTTTTTCTTTCCCCCCTGTAATGGAATCCTTTGTGGTTGATTTTATGTTGTTTTTGAATTCCATTTGTGCATGTGTGTGCATGTGTGCGTGTGCATGTGTGTGTGTGTGTGTGTGTTAAGGATGTGTTTACAGTGACGATCAGGAAAATTGTTAACTCAATTTTACTCCAGAACTTCAACGTATACTACAGGAGTTCCCCAAAAAGGAACAAATGCAGCATCATTACAAAGGAAGATAGTGAATCAATGGAGATTCTAAACACACGAAGAGTTTTTAATTAGCAGTTCATTTAAAACTTATTCATATAGCCAGCCTAGGAAGGTAAAATGATTCTGGGGGTATATATGGTAGTTTACTTCCTTTGTATCTAGGTAGTATTAAATATGATTTTACTGCAGATTTTCCTGGTTATTACTTGTTCCAAGTGATCCTTTGGGAATTCAGTAGTAAATAAAAGATTGGGTTATAGTGTTTCCTAATGTGGTAATGATAGTCTCATCTCATTTGAAGTGTCCAGAAGAGTTTCTCATAATTGTGAGAAAACCATCTTGGCTAGTCCAAGTGGGTCAAGTGGAGAATGTGAGGAGAGCAAAGATAACATTCATCACCAGACCAATCCAAGTAACAAAACTGGGCAAGATCATAAATGATCATCAAATTTGTTTAATATCTAGTATTTATGTAATACCTAATATTAATATTAGATATTAGATATATAATTTACTTAATATCCCACTTTTTTTCTTATCCTCTTGAAAAAAGTAAGACCCTAAGTACAATATGATGAAAGAGCCACATTTTATTTCATTCTTGCCTCAATTGCTAAGAAGAATTTTTCCCTTTATTTAGAAACTTCTATAGGTTTTGTTTCAGATGATATCATTTGTTTCAGATAGAAATCACTTGATGGCTGATTAAAACTTCAGCATAGAGAAATTGCTAAAGTTTATACAACTAAAGTGTGCCAGAGATGAGTTTTAAATCCAGATATGCCAGACTCTATTACTCTTCCTTTCATTTGTTACCACAATATATTGCCTCACAAATAATTGCTGTTTGGATAATTGATTAGTTATAGCCAATAATATATGACTCATGAAAACTGAATTGGACAAAGTATTCCACCATGTTCTCTGGGAAAATTTCAATTATGCTCTTTAAATATGAGCTTTATGTTAGGTAGTGTTTCTTAGATATTAAAGTAGTGATTTTGGAGGTTATCTATTACAATAAATCACAGCAAACTGATTAAAAATTAGCAGGTATGTGATAGGACAAGAGTCTCTATCCCCCTTCTCCCCCACAAAGTCACTTAGTTGTGAAAGAATTACTTATGGTAGTTGTTCATGAAAAGTTAGTTTCATCCAAAATAAAATATGGAAAAATGACTGAAACAGTTCTATGTAGTTATAAATATTCTCACTCAGCTCTAATCCATAATTTAAAAAAAAAAAAACCTCAAAGGCTTTAACTTTTAAAAAGAAAGCTGAGAATTCCAGCCTGCTAGCAGAGTGGTACCTGGCTGATAAATAAGCTGAGATTTTCAGTATCTAAAATTTCACATCTCACATTACACTCCTCCCTGCCTTTACATCAAGTTCAGACAACTTTTATTTTTAAAATATCCTCTACTTTCCCCCTCCTACAGCTATTCTCACATTTCAACCCACTCCTTATCTCACTCTCTCTGCTTTATGAAAGTGTATTTCTTTTCATTGTGTTTTTCCACTGTTAAAAGTGAGCATTCTCACTTCATTAACTCATTTTCACTGATACTACATTTACATGCTTGCCCTTGATAACTATTTTTTCCATAAATCTTCCCCAAACATCTGAATTATTGTGATATTTTGGACTAATCCTAAACACTAGGAAACTGTAAATTTCAAAGACACCCTAAATTGCACTTAATATCAAACTTCATTTCTAATGGATATGATAATATGATCTTAATAACAATGTTTAGTGAGTCAGTAATTATAAACTGCTCATTAGACTCATCATAATTTGCTTATGTAAAATGGAGGGTAAATCATTAACCTTGGTGCTTACCTCAAGATTGTTAAATAGACTTGTTTAGGTTGTGAAGAGAATCAGATGAGATAATGTAGATGAAAGTTATTTTTAAATTGTATGGTTCTGTGTGTACAGTATTTACAATAATCTAAAATATTTAATCAAGTTTTCGTAATGATAAATAGCCTTCTAAATAACAAAGAGTGCAAAGGAGAAACATAATGCCATTCCCATAATAGTTGCAAATTTGCTTTTTTGTTCTGAGTATCCTGCCTTTTTTGCTTTTTTCTTTTTCTTTTTCTTCTCTTTTCCTTTCTCTTTTTCTTTTTTCTTTTCTTTCTTTTTTAAACTCCAAAGACTTCCTTTCCCATTCAGTCTCATGGAATTCTCTTACTCAGTTTCCTAGTATGGTCTTACTATTTTGTAGGTGTTCAAAAGATTCCTGCCTTGGGGCTCCTGGGTAGCAGAGTCTTTAAATGTCCAACTCTTCATTTTGGCTCAGGTTGTGATCTCAGGCTGGTGAAATCTGCCTTGCATAGGGCTCTGCACTCAGTGAGGAGCCTGCTTATCACTCTATCTTCCTCTCTCATTGCCCCTCCCCTCCTTCTCAAATAAATAAATAACTATTAACACACATATACGCACACAGAAACAAAAGATTCCTGCATTAGTGAACTGTTCTATTTTCTTGCCTGCATTTTACCCGGACTTAAATATATATAAATAATTGTATTCATACCTAACTGTAAGGTTGTGAATGTTCATCATTTACAACCCACTAATTAACTAATGACCTAATCACGATTTTATTAGTGATCTCTTAAATTTACTTTTTGATCGCAAAATAGTTTTTTAGCTGATCTTTAAGTCAGATAATATTCAGAAACTGCTTTGCCTAGCCCCATCAAATCATAACAGTGTGTTATCTTTCTTATGAAAACCAAGCTTTCTCATGGGGGTCCAACTTATGATAGAGGACCAATGTAATATTTTTGAATGGGGATATACCTATTTTTTTAAAATGTAACAACACATAGTTTATAAGGGATATATTCTAAGGTGAGAATTGTGTAAAAGCTCATTCATTAAAAAAATTTTAAATTAATTTTAACTGTATGAATTGGCATTTGGTAACAAATTTTAACATTTTTATGAGACTGTCACTTATATCTCTTTACTTCTTTCCTTGAAATTGAAACTAGTTTGGTGATATATCAATTTAAACTTCATTTAAATGTTTGTATTTTATTTTGTACTATCTTCTTTTGGAAACATATCACAACTGTTACAATTAAATTCACCTACTGTTTGTACAGTATGTTTTAACTGGCTTTGGACAGTACTGAAGATGGCTGAAAAGATTTCATTCTCTGATTTTGAGTTGCTCTCTGATTTTGAGTTGGGTCAAGGTACTCTAATTTGGCTAAGGTTACCTTTCACATTCTACCAACTAAACTGAATAGTCTTTAGCTTAGTATAAATAGGTTACACTAACCAACGTCACAATTCTTTGAGGAGTTCATATGATTTATTCATGCAATTAAGATCTCTTAACACCTCTTATTTATAAAGGATTATGCTAGATAATAATAAAAAATAAGCTGTGTAATATTTATCTCTTTAGTCCTCATATTTATTGTAGTGCCTGACATTCAATAAATGCTTAAGTGAATGAAAAAATGCATTTAAATATATGAAATGCCAAGCAAATGAAATATTAATTATTAAAATTTACTTCAACTTCTCAATATTTTGAGCACATAGACTAGAGGAAAGTCATATAAAATAATTGCAATGCAGGGAGATTGTTATAATAAGTGAATATGTAAATGGTAATAAGAGTTCTGAATAAATCAAGGTAACAATTTGGAATTGAGGAATGGATTCTAATATTATTTCAGTTGCAGATAATAGAGGCCCAAATTTTGTTTTGTTTTGTTTTACATGAGAAAGATTTTTATTCCTGTTTCATATACTAAAAGTCTGGAATAGTCGAGGTATAGTATGTTGGTTTTGTCCTGAGAGCCCTGGGCTTATTCCAACACTTCATTGCAAGGCACAGTACTTGCCTTCATCCCAGATAGTTGATAGAATACCAGTCATCTTGTTCTTGTTAAAGACAACATACTGATGTTCCGGCCATCACAATGGGTGATGTAAAAGAGGTCAGTAAAAGAGGAGCAAGGGGCATGCATCAGTCATTTTTAAAGAAAACCTACCTGAAGCTTCCATGTGATACTTTTGATTACATTTCATTGTTTCAAACTTTAACTACTAGCTATATAATTTCAAAGATGTTTGGTAGGAAATACAATATCTATGCTGAGCAAGTATGTGTCTTCCAGCTTTAAAAAAAAAAAGTCACAGTTTTTCTAAAGGATGTAACTTCTGACATCCACTGTTAATTTGGACTTTTATCTTAGTTAAATTTTGAAATTACTGATGGATTTTGAAACTGAGTTACATTATCAGATTGTTAGCAGACAAGTATTAGACACAGAATGGTGTGCTGGGTTGAAGAAACTGTCAGTGAGATCACTGTGTTACTGAGTATAGTTCAGCTTTAAAAAATATTGCCTCCTTAGAGGCCCCATCTTTGAAATAGAGTGACATTGTGGGTCGGTGATTAATCATATGAATTTCGGGGAATTGGGGACAAAAACATTTCACATACTTTTCTGCACTTTGTTTTAATTTAATACAAAGTTAACTCTTTTAAATGGCTAATTATTTCTCAGACTTGAGAAAGAAAGATAGATCTTTAGAGTAAACACATACACATATGCACACTACTAAGTACTGTGTAGAATGAAGTGCAAAAATAATGAAGCAAACACATTCTTCCACTGAAATTTTTAATATCAAGGATAAAGAGAAAATTTAAAAAATTATGAAAACAAAGATATTTGACCCATAGTTTTCATTTAGATTTCTCAGTAGCATTGCACGCACAGCTTCAATGATGCAGTGTTTTCATATGCTATAGGAAAATAACCGTCAACCTAGAATTCTATACCCAGTCAAACTATCATTCAACAGTGAGCGTGAAAGAAAGGTATTTTTCAACATAAAGGTTTACCATAAATAGCCTATCAATCACTTTGTAAGAATTATTTAGAAGACAACAATGGGACTTAAGAAATAATAGTGAATTATGGAATTATTATAAACATTAATAACTATAAATAGATGACATTTAACTTTTTAAAATTTGAAAACAAGCTCAAAAATTCGAGAAGATAGCAACATGATAAATAATAGTGTAGAAGGTGATATTAGATGAAAGTAAAAGTATACTAAGGTTTTTATTTTTTGTTTTGTTTTTGTTTATTTGGTCTTGTTTGGGAAGGAGATATCACTAATGATTAATAGTAAACTTTGTCAGAAAAATATATAGATTAGTATCTAAGAATATAAATGGAATGTAAAGCTTTAAAAATGATAAAATAATTTGATGAGAGATTGGATGTGGGACTGAAGAGGGTGAAGTGTCAAACATGAGTTAGGATTTTCAAACTTGGTTACCCAGGTGAAAAAGCTGATATCAGAGAGTCAGTACAATATGAGAAGTAGGTTTCATGTAATAAATATAAGGATTTTGGACGTCTAAGGACGAATTGTCAGTTTAAGAGAAATAAACTGATGATAATAATTAGGTAAATATGAAGAGTTAAAATAGTCAAATAATAGAAGATATTTCATTTATATTTAGAAAATTAGATAAAATTCTTCTGTGTAACAAGTGTATACACTTTACAGAAGTAAGTTATATATGGAGCATGAGGTATATGATAATATTTAAAATGAAATAACATGTACTCTAAGTAAATTAAGAAATGTTTTTATTTAACATTATTTAATATCTTAAGTAGTAAAAGGAGAGAGATCATAATTATGGTACTCTATAAATATAATGGTGAATATACTTGTTTACCAAAAACATAGCAATTAAAAACAGTGAAGTAGGTTAATACTGGGTCCCTCAGGGCACTAATCCCTGGTTTAAGAAAAAGAATATTGAAACTATCTCTGTGAAACATTAATTCTTAATTATGCTTTTTTCTCAAGATCAAATAAATAAACTGAAAAGAATCTTGTAACTGGAGTTGAGGGAAAATGCTGGGAAATATATTACCTTATGAATGATCTTATAAATAAGAAATAAAAAGACCAAACATAAACTATCAAATAAAAGTTAATGCAAATATTATTTTAATCAAGATGTAGCAAATCATATGAACAAATTCTAGAACAGATGTTATTTAAACCACTACTTTAAGAAATTTTTTAATTAGAAGAAGATAGTATGGCTTCCTGTGAACATATAAACTGTGGCAATATTCCCATATTAATTTGTTTTTATTAAATTTAATACAATGTGAGATGTAATGAAAAGGGGGAAATATTGTAACACCTATTAAAATTAGAAGTTTCATAGACTAGAAACTTTTAAGAAGTTTTCCTAGATGAAGCAGATGGATTGGGGAAAGAGGGCAATAGGGACAGAATTCAGTACAAGGGTGGGCAATTTCACACTTGCCATCCACTATAAACTTTTCAGTTGCTACCTTCATCAATTTTGTACCAATTATTTTAATTTTCAATATTTCATGCATCCTTCTTTTGAAAACTGTTGGCATTTCCTGGTCTATAGTGGTGTCTTCTCTGTCTCCTTTGATAATAACTTGAAAAAGTGTGTTCATTTTAGTGCCTTAGCAAGTGCAGATTCTAGGGAGCTAATTTAAGGGGCAAATAATATTTGTAACATTGGCCAAAGATATGCTGGATCAGATTACATACATTAATATATAATTTTCTATTCTTAAAAAAAGAAAAAGAAACAACATGTTAAAACAAAAAGCCTACTCATACACAAAATTCATTACCTTATTTCCTACTGATGAAGTAGAATTCATTCCAATATTTGCTAATCATATTCTAGCTTTTACAAAAGCTAATGTTGTTGTAAGAATTAATTTTTTTAATCTATGCCTTAAATATTTCATAGATTTTTACCATGAAGGCTTTATGTCTGTTAGTGTTTTGGGGTAGTTGATAATATTTTCAGGATTTTCTCCATAGTATTAGCTCAGTCATCTATCCTTTTTCTTTTTAATTTTCAATTTATTTTTTTAATTTTAGAGAGAAAAGAGAATGTGTGCATGCCTGTGGACATAGTGGGAGGAGGCGCAGAGGAAGAGGGGAAGGGAGAGAGAGAATCTCAAGCAGACTCCTAATTGAGCATGGAGCCCAATTCAGGTTTCAATCTCATGACCCTGAGATCATGACCTGAGCTGAAATCACAAGTCAGTCTCTTAACCGAGCCACCTAGGCACCCCCTTCTACTCTTCTTTATTTTGTTAACTCACACATTTTTAGTAAGACATTCATTTTATTTATATTTTGTTTAATTTATTTTATTTCTTCATCTGAGTTCAACAAATACTTAGGAGATTATGTTATTTCCTTTCTGGTTTTTGGAAAAAAAAAAGCTTAAATTATTTATAAACTATTTATCAAAAATATTCAGTTTTATTGATTTTTTCCCTATGATTTGAATATTTGAAAAACTTCCATCCCAGGCTTAATATATTACACACATACATAAAAAGAGCAAAATTGTAGCTGTGGATTTAGCCCTGTGTAGAATATTACTTTAATGATTATTTAGATGTAACTCTTAATTATACAATTTCCTAGCTTTAATTTCTTCTTCTTGTTTTGGTGCCATGTGTTCCCCAGTCTTAAAATCTTTAGTTTGGGTTGTTCTCCCCATTTATCTTGGTTACATTTACAAGTAATTGTTTTGAAAGGACTCTATGATCAGTATATATTTTCAGAGTTTTAAGTCTGAAAATGATCACTTAATTGAACAGTAGTTTGGCTGATGGAAGATTTCTAGGACTAAGTCCTTTTCTATTTTAAACATATACATCTGTCTTTTAACACTTAATTGCATAGGTAAGTGTAAATTTTATAACACTTTCTGGTAAAAATGATCTGTGTAGAAGCTTGTAGAATTTTAAAATTTAACTTTGAAATAAAACTTTTGATCTTTTGTCAATTTTCACCCATAAATTCTTTCTGAAACTCACTAGTCTCATTTTAAAATGCATATTCAAGTCCCTTCCTTAGTTGAGTGGAAGTTTCTACCATTTATTTCTGGGATTAGTTTTTTCCTCCCTTATCAGCTTTACTGTGTTATTTTTATCTTATTTTATTCTGATTTTATTTACACTAAATTGTCTAGGAGAGTTCTGATTTTCATCATTTTTTTCATAGTACCTATACCTTTAAAATGTCTTCTTTGGATTTCAGATATTCTTTGACTTATTTTTCCCAAATAGGCTATTTATTTATTTATTTATTTGACAGACAGAGATCACAAGTAGGTAGAGAGGCAGGCAGAGAGAGAGAGGGGGAAGCAGGCTCCCTGTTGAGCAGAGAGCCTGATGCAGGGCTCAATCATAGGACCCTGGGATCATGACCTGAGCTGAAGGCAGAGGCTTTAACCCACTGAGCCACCCAGGAGCCCCCAAATAGGCTATTTAAATGTTAACTTAAGTGTCTTTAATATTTGAAATATTTATTCTATGCTAGATATAAATTA
Source organism: Mellivora capensis (assembly GCA_004024625.1). Lineage (NCBI taxonomy): Eukaryota > Metazoa > Chordata > Mammalia > Carnivora > Mustelidae > Mellivora > Mellivora capensis. The sequence continues at coordinate 190,529 of PISX010001127.1, read as the reverse complement.
GTCCAAAATAAGTCCAAATAAGTCCAAAATAAGATCTAAATTTTTAAGTGTTTTTATATCCTTTGTAGCTCTTTTTTCCCAAATGCCCATTATGTTATCTTTCCAGTTCCATCAAGGTGAAATGTTGAGGAAGCCATATTTGCCTTCATTCATAGGATTACAGGGCAATGGTAAGGGAGAGTGTATGAGAGAAGACATATCTTTTATCTTTCCTTTTAAGTTGCCCTAAGAAAATTCTGCACAATAGGCTAGGGCATGTTCTCATGATTCTTGTTTCTGCAACCTTTACTGCCAGAAGCCTTTTTTTTGTACCAAATGTGTGGATTGGATTATTCTCAAATGTACAAAGATATTATAGATTTTTTTTAAATTAGATTTCTGGGTGATTTTAGCAAGAAATGAAGTGTTTTAAGTATTTTTTAGGGGTTTGTTTCCAGACAAAAGAAAATGTTGCAATATTAATTCTATCTAAAGTATTTTTATGTACTTTTTTTCCATGTAGTAGCTGGATACCCTGCTCTGGGCAAGCTCTTCCTGTACCCCTCTTTGGGATATCCTTTGAAGATAAGATGAATGCCTACTCAAAATTTGGTTTGAATGGTGAGACTGATGATAACACACACACTAAGAAGACATAGCAAGGTTTATCACTTACACAGTGTGGCTTCTCTGGGTATGTAGGGGAAGGTTCCAAGCTGGTCTGAAAATGGTTTGAAAGAGCAAGAAAAAGAAAGTAGATTGCAGTTTCCATTATAGTTAAAGTGTGGGACCAGTTTGACAATTTTCACACTTCATGAATTTAAAGAAGACAGAGACTTCTGTCCTTTGCATCTTCTACCAGTGCCAAAGTAGGGTGCACGTATTTATTCTTGCCCTGATGCAAAGCAAAAGCAAAGATGGAGGGCACCGCCCTTAAAAGCTATCAGCAAATACCAAGATATTAGATCAGATGGCTTATATCACCCTTCTTGTGACTGTTCATTATTCTCTAACAATGTGTCTTTCACAAAATATCATTACTATTTGCCCCTAACTCTGTATATTCTAGGTTTCTTGATAGAAGAGGCTTTGCCTTGTTTACTGTTGTAAACCTAGAGCCTATCACAGTCCTCCAAAACTGACGTCATTGGAAAAAATATTAGAAATACTAGATATTAATTATCTAATGTTTAATACCTTGGCTGAATTATCCTTTGCTAGAACAAAAGCTGGTTAATACATCAGAATTTTCTTGTACTCCTTATTTAAATTGTCCTTAATTGATTTATCTTAATACTCTTAGGCACTTTATGAATTGACAATGAAATAATGGTTGGGGGGGCATTATGTGGTTGAGTCAAACTGACTTTCCAGGAAGGCAGATTTTTTGAGGTTTTTATAGGTATTAATAAACAACTTAATATTCCCCCTCCCTTCTTTCCTTTCTTCCTTCCTTTTTTCCTTTACCAAGACATTTATTTGTTGTAGGCATTTTGAGAGTGATATTTTGATAATACAATAGGTAATACATAATAAGAATTTATTATCATAATTTATATAATAATAATTTCTGGTACTTCCCCCAATTCTATCCATCACGTATTATAGCAAACTAAATAGAGACACAGTATGTGATGATAGGAATAATAGAATAATAGCAATAACAGTAATAACACAAAGTCTTACAGTCAGACAGCCTTGGGATTAAATACTGGCTGTACTACATATACCCACATATATCTAGGTAAGTAGGTAGTGTTATAATCTGTCACTTAAAATAACACTGTCTTATAGGGTAGGGATATTAATTAAATAAAATATTATACATAAAAACAAATATTGTACATGGCAAGGCATCTGGTAAAATGCAGTAAGTTCTGGAAAGATGTATACATTTAAGATATATAAATTTAGATGTATAGCTGTTATCTTATTTCTTTTGTATTTTTTTATTTTTAGTATTTTTGAAATGAAAGAGGCTTTAGGTATCATCTACAAATCCACATCCAAAGCTTATCTTTACTGTCCTAGAAAATACACATTTCTGTGCCCTGTAGTCAGGTGATTTCTATAATGATAATATGGGATAAAGCCAAGAACCTGTATTTTTGTGGAGCTTTTCAAGGACTACAGAAGCAGAACTGATTTGGGGAACCATTGATCTGTACAATCTGTTCATTTTATATCTAAGTACCCCTGGACCAGGAAAGCTATTTTCTTAGTGTCATAGAGCTAATTTGTGACTGGGCTCTTCTTTGCCAGTTCAGGTCTTTGTTCATGGTGGCACTTCTACACATAGCACTATGAGTAAGAGCCAGGAGGCTTCATGAATTGAATGAAGTATGCCTGTAGATAAGCCTTTCCTAAGAAAGCCATGAGGACACTGTGAAAGCTGTGCATTGATCAGACATGGCCAAGGATCAGTTGGAAGAAGGATGTGTTTGAGGTCTCGATATCAGAGTTCTGTGGCCCCTGAGGCTTTTACCTATTTTTCAGACTAGCCAGTTTTTGAGGAAGATGATATTTAGGGAAAGGAAATAGATTGTTTTATTAGATTCATCACTTAGGAATATAAATGCCCAATGCTTAACCTTAAAATCAAGATCATACTGAGAAAAGCAAATTGAATGTAGATATTTGAAATACAGAGCAGTTATTGTTTGTTAGTATTTTATTCTGGAGACATCTTGATGCATTTTTTGATGAGTACAAAATAATATCACTATTTTATGAGCTATATAATTTAATGTATGGTCATCTTAGTTGAATCTTCACTCTTAGAATTGACCTTACTCTCTTAAGATTGCTGAGTGCTTTTGCTGAAGATTATTACTACACATTAGGAATCTTATTTTCTCACATCATCCCTTGATGTCAGAGCCCATGGTGCTCAGAGGTTTCTCAATACTGATTTTGCTGGACAGTGACAGATCTCTCACTTAAAATGGAAGCAAAACTGCAATGAAAAAATTAAGGAACTATAAACCTAGAAATATGATGACTAAGACATGAAGTAGTGTATATTTAATTTTCTCATCATGCTTTCACCAAAAACTTATACAGTAGTTTTCTTGAGACACAGAGATAATGTTCACAGTTAAAATTCCTGTTTCAAAATTTAAATAAGCATACCATTTTCAGAACAAAAATAGGACAACTAAATCTATACCATAGAATGAAGCAAGTTTTCACTGAAGTCAAAGATATTTTGAATCTAATTTGGATGGTGACCTTTTGATAGAATAACACATAACATACATATTATCTCCAGAAAGTAAGACACTGTTTCCACAAATTCTAAGGTAACTCATGTTCCTTTATAAACCTTTGGAGGAGAAATCATAGCAGATTATTTATTTATTTATTTATTTATTTATTTATTATTTATTTAGTAGCCTGTCCACCATTCAATACAAAACTGTGAAGACTACCATTTATATGGAAGGCTTCCATTTTTTTCTTTGTTATTTTCATTTTAAGTAGTAGGGCATTTTTTTTCAACTTTGGGATTTTTATAGGAGCCATGTAAATCGTCCTATGTTAATAGATATTGTTAAAACTTAATGGCTACATATGCTCTTGTCAGCAGATCCCAAAGGGATTTTTGAGTGTTACAATCTCCAATTTTATAGAAGACAAAAGAGAATTCTAAGACCAAAAAAAAAAAAAAAGTGTAGTTATTACAAAGCTTTCTGGGTACGTTAACTAATAATATACTAGAATTGGAATGGTTGGAATGAAAATTGTCTACTTTTGTCAAGAGTTTGCTTTTAAATAAAAAATTGCCCAATCTGATCCTAGGAGAGTGTGAAGTTTGTCTTACTGTGCCTGATAGCTTTTCATTTTATTTTAGTTTTATTTCATTATCTTCTTTTTCAGGCACACTGTATCTGTAGTCATTTTCATTATTTTTTCCTAAGTGGTCCCCCCAACTCATTATTAGACTATTAGAGCCCACTTTCCAAAAAGGGTGGGTGAGTAATATTTTTATTATTTACTGGTTAAACAAACAAACAAACAAACAAACAAAAAATCTTCCTATTTTTACCTGTAGCCATGGTCCTAGGGATGTTAATGGTTATATTTCAAGTTTAAACAATTTCAAGTATTGAAACAATTTCAAGCCCAGAAACTGGATACTTTTGAGCTGTCAGCTTTTTCCTTCATCTCTGAATTATCTTTATCTTTCTGTTGAAAGCAACATTGATTAAGAAGACTATCTTTACAAGTCAATCCAGAAACTATATTTTCTTTCTCTACTTTATAATGAAATAGTTGTACTGTCAAGTGTACTGCTTGCTGTATTATTTTTTAAGTACATTGTGATTTAAGATAAATGATAGAAGATAGAAGATAAAAGAGACAGTTTCTTGAGTTTTTAACTCCTTTATTGTGTCCTCACTGTTGTAGGAGATTTACAAAATGGAGAGTTATTTTCACTTCTACAATCTTTATAGCTCTGATTTGGGGCTCACTTTCTTTGGCAGATTTTATCCCTTCCTAACATGTAACAGGGGGAAAAAATGACATTTTCAAGACACTTCAGAGGCACTCTATCCTACCAATACTATGTTGGGTTTAGAAGATAAAGGCACTAGAGGAAAAGGCAGAGAGGGTTGTTAAGGAGGGAGGATACGGAGGCCCAATTCAAATGACAGGGAGAGCTTCCTGAGACTGAGAAGTCAAAAAGTCTTAAGATTGTTTTCCTTGTTTGTGTCCTTGTTTGTTTAAGAGTAACAAACTGGTGTCCAGCTTCTCCTGATGTGGTTATATAATGTCTGCCTGTGAGAGCCACAGATGTAAATGAAAAAATTTGTGGTGGAATCTCCCTTCCGTGGGTAAACCTGCTGCAAGGGAATCTCTACCCATCCAGAGCACCTTTGGACCCCAGAGATGAAAAGGACTCTACTAGACTACATACTATGAAGGAGAAAGGACAACAGAGTGGCAACTGTAATGGAGCAGGGTTTGGGTCTACTCTTAGATTCTGGCAATACATAAACTCTCCAAATTTCTGTCTGACCCTAGGTTGTGGAGGAGACCCTAAACATAAAGAAAATGGAACTTTCACCACTAGCAAATTCTGATTTGGCCAAATTGAAAACTTGAATTAGGAAAAAGAATAAGCAGTCTATTTTTGCACAAGAGTTGTGTGGGGAAAAATTGTAATTATTAAAAATACAAGCACTTTAAATTAAGATATATTTCAACTCAAGCTTACAGCTCTGAGAAAGAATGGCTTATCTAAATTATTTATTTAATTACAAATATATAATTTATTTCAGCATAGTTGTTTGCTCTTAATTTATCTTTCATATTCTGGTGATTAATCATTTGTTACACTAAATTTATTTTTAAGAAATGCAACTGAGATATTCTTTTGAGTTAAGTAATAACAAGAACTCCGTCTACATAAAAATCTTTGTTTTGTTTTGTTTTGAAATAGGCTCCACATCCACATGGGGCTTGAACTCACAATCCTGATATCAAAAGTTGCTTCTACCAGGGCACCTGGGTGGCTCAGTGGGTTAAAACCTCTGCCTTTAGCTCAGGTCATGATCCCAGGGCCCTGGGTTGAGCCCCACATTGGGCTCTTTGCTCAGGAGGGAGCCTGCTTCCCCCTCTCTCTCTGCCTGCCTCTCTGCCTACTTGTGATCTCTGTCAAATAAATAAATAAAAATCTTAAAAAATTTATAAAAAAAAAGTTGCATCTACTAACTGAGCTAGCTAGCTAGGTGCCCCCATCTGCATAAAAATCAATAGTATTTATGGACTTCTGTAATAAGAATATTCACAGTAACCAAATACATCATGTTCTTAGATTTGCTGGAGAAAATCCAGGTTTCCAAAATAAATGATAAATAAATAACTCATTTATTTGTTAACCCTAATTTTTTACTAACACCTGAAAACTTCTGAATGAAATAGGAATATCATATTATTTTTATTTAGAAATAAATTTTAAATTTTATATACCATATATGTGTATATGTATAAACGGTGCTTTAATTTAGTCCACACAAATCTGAAAATCAGAGTAATTTTAACCATGAGAACACATTTATATGGGGTAAAAAGATGGGGAGAAAAAGGTAAATTCAACATGAAAATATTATTCCTTATTAGTTTACCCTAGACAGTATCTATCAGGGGCAGATCAGTGGCTCAGATGGTTAAGCATCTGACTCTTGATTTCCGCTCAGGTCATGATTTCAGGGTCTTGAGATCAAGCCCAGGGTCAGGCCCATGTTCTAGGTGCAGAGCCTACTTAAGATTCTCTCTCTTTCTCCCTCTCTCTCTGCCCTTCCCTACCCTGCTCCTGTGTGTATGCACACACACATACACACACACACACACACACACACTCTCTCTCTCTCTCAAAAAAAATTAAAAAAAAAGACAAATATCATACAAAAAAATCTGTCTTCCTTAGGACTTTAAAATAGATGTTTTCATTTAAAATTTTATTTTATTGCTGGGGAGAGGGGGGTCGGAAGGGGGGGTGGGGTTATGGACATTGGGGAGAATATGTGCTATGGTGAGTGTTGTGAAGTGTGTAAACCTGGTGATTCACAGACCTGTACCCCTGGGGATAAAAATATATGTTTATTAAATTTTTTTTAAAAATTAAAAAAATAATGAAATTTTATTTTAAATGTGAAGTGTTACAATTGTATTCAGCATTTCTTACTTGACTGTAGGATGTATATAGCACTCTGTGTTGCATGACAATGGCTTTTTTTTAGTCCAAATACAGCAATTATGGGCTTAAGATAGCATTTAGCCAGGGTAGTTTGCAGCAAAAACGAAACATTTTTTTTAATTAATGTAATCAATTGTTTTCTCAGTAACTACTGCTAACCAATCTATTTTCTGTTAATGAAGATATCTACTAATTAAAAACAGAGTACAAAATTATGTTACGTTACTGATGATTTCTAGTATAAACATTTATTCAGCATTTACTGTAAGCCAGACCTTATCCTAGACATTTATGAACTTAAGTGCTGTGGCCATTCCCACTTTTACATCTGAAGAAACAGAAGAACAGAGAGTTCGAATAACTAGCCAGAGATGACACATTGGTAGAGGGTAGATCTGGAGTTCAAACTCAGGAAACATTTTTCAGAGCATATACTTCTGAGCACCATGCCACAGGGCCCTGCTAACTCAGAAATTGCTTATCTTTAATGAGAGTTCCTTAGGTACCCAGAATTTTGCTGTGTCATTTAAATCATTATACCACTTACTACTTAAGGTGCAACTAAGGGATGAAATCATTACTATTCACATTTCAGATATTAGACAAATTTAAAGATAGCAAGTAATTTGTCTGTGTAAATAGGAAAATAAATGTGGATGAAGAATGTGAACTCAATTCTTTCTCAGAATCTGAGGGGCTTAATGTGTCTGCCAAAGTGTTGTCCCACAGAAATGTGCACATAACATTTTAATCACTGTTTTACTGCCAAATACTTTGAGTAATAATTTCTGTACTTCTAACTCATTTTAATGACCTGAATGATTGAAAATATGTTTTATAACTAGTTAAAAGTGACATCTTTAGCATTAAGAATCTTTAAATATGCGATGAGTCTTTAAAATGTTTTATCAATTGACCTAGTTACTTTTGAATTTGGAAATCTGAATCTAATCACATTAGTGGGTATATAAAGGCTATTCATTGAATGAATACGTAGCAGTAAAAGCAAAAATTAATAACAACCTAGATATTAAGCAATAGGAGAGTTGACTAAATGGTCGTATTTATTCTTTGTAGAAATTTGTGCATTTATTAAAATATTTCCTAAGAGTAGGCAGTAACAAGAAACACTTATGGAAATATATTCAAAATAAAAATCTGGATATAAACCTGTTCATGTGGTACTGGTAAAATTATATTTAGTGATTTGCTCTCTCTCTCTCTCTCCTTTTTTTTAACTCTTGTGATTTTTTTTTTCTTTTCAAGCATTTTTGTGAAAATAGAAAAAGATCTGAGGCAATGAGATTGTGTGGTCATAGCATAAGTTAGAATGCAGTTATTCATTTCCTAGTGCTTAAGAAATGATCTTCAATTAAAATAATGTGCTTTGTCTGGCTTATATGGTATTTAAAGACTAATTTCCAAGGATATACCATTAAAGGTCATTTAGTAAAGGTGGCCATAGGGGAATTAGCAGAAAGCAGTGGTGTTATTTATGTTAGAAAGAGGATTGGCCAAAAACAGGATGAATAAAATATTTAACTACAAACATTGGTGCCAAAGTTTTGTTTTTGTTGTTGTCGTTTCAGCTGATGTAGAGAAAGCAGGATAAACCTACTCTGATTGCTTTAATTTGATTAATTTGAACATTACCCTGATATACTAGGCCCCAGTCCATTTGCTTTAGATATTGGTATGAAAACTTCCCATGGAGAGTATGACACCAGGTTATAAACTAAGAATGTGTGACCACATGCAAGGCAAGCCAAGCCCAGATGTGATTCTAATGTATAAATGGAATCTTGACTGTAGGTGTAATTTCCAGATCTAGGACTGGTTACCTGCATACAGAGTTTTCAGTTAAACTAGCTTTCAGGACACACAATCCTGTTTGTGGTGTTTAGAATAAGCATTCAATCCTAGGTAGCATGTATAAGGAGAGTCCAGGAGGTAAAGAAAATTTCAAACATGGGAATTAGAACCAAGTTGACCTGAAGCCAAATCCTGGGTACACTATTTATAAGCTGTTCACTCTTAACCAATTTATTAAACTACACTAAGTTCCAGTTTCCTCAATAAAATTGGGTTAATTATAGAGTCTGGTTCATGAGGTTGATGAAAGGATAAATTATGGGTGGACTGTCTGTACAGTGTTCCACATGCAGTATATTATTACCTTTGCCATTGGTAGGAGTAATATTGCCCCCCAAACTCTATAGGGCAATAGATGAATGCTTAGCAATGACTCCACACTTTTACTAGATATAGAGAAAGATTTGGGTATTTTCCAGAGTAGTTAACTTCTCTTTTGAACGATTGTAGCTGGCAGTAGGAAAACTAGAGTGCAGCTTGAAGAATTAGGGGCATTTTGGAAGAATCAGAAAAAAATAGGGCTGTATCATACTTTGAGTCTTCTGTTAGAGTGACAGCTTACACAACATAGGAAAAAAAAGGAAAATGTCAACTTGCAATTAAGATTCTCTATCTGGCAGGTGAATGATATGAGGAACTGTTTTAGGCTGTAATAAACACCAAGGAAACTAACCAAGAGGAAGAAATTTAATTAGCAGGAAATTATAGACTATAAAATTCAGACTTGGAGATGAAGGGGAAGAAACAAGTTGTAGTTTTATGTTTTGAATATAATAGAGAATAAATTGTAAATTAAAAGAGAAGAAAGTATATCAGCAGTTGGAGATAAAAATTTAAGAAACAAAAGGAGTTGAAAAGATAACACCTATAAAAACACACACCAGAGGTCTATGAATTTACTTCCTCTTTGATGTACTGTTAGGTTTATGCTAATATGCTTGTGGGTATTTCCCACTTACAATTGCACCAAAAGGAATAAAATACCCAAGAATAAGTTTAACCAAGGAGGTAAAAGACCTATACTCTAAATGCTATAAAACATTGATGAAAGAAATTGAAGATAACACCAAGAAAATGGAAAGATATTCTATGATCATAGATTGGGAGAACAAATATTGTTAAAATGTCCATACTATCCAAAGCAGTCTACAGATTTACTGCAATCCTAATCAAAATACCAACTGCATTTTTCAGAGAACTAGAACAAATAATCCTAAAATTTGTATGGAACCACAAAAGACCCCAAACAGCCAAAGCAATCTTGAAAAAGAAGAACAAAACTGGAGGTATCACCACACCAGATTTTAAAATATACTATAAGGCTATAGTAATCAAAAGAGTATGGCACTGGCACCAAAATAGACACATAGTCAACGGAACAGAATAGAGAGCCCAGAAATAAACTCATACTTCTATAGTCAATTAATCTTCAACAAAGGAGTCAAGAATGTACAGTGGGAACAAGACAGTCTCTTCAACAAATTGTGTTGGACAGCTACATGCAAAAGAATGAAACTGGACCACTTTCTTATACCATATACAAAAATAAACTCAAACTATATTAAAGACGAATGCGGGATCTGAAACAAAAGAAGAAGAAGGAGAAGAAGAAGGAGGAGGAGCAGGAGGAGGAGGAGGAGAAGAAGAAATCATAAGCAGTAGTCTATTTGACAACAGCTCTAGAAACATTTTTCTAGATATGTCTCCTTTGTCAAGGGAAGCAAAAGCAAAATTAAACTATTGTGACTACATCAAAATAAAAAGTTTTTGCATAGTGAAGGAAACCATCAACAAAACTAAAAGACCTACTGAATGGGAAAACATAGTTGCAAATGATATATCCAATAAAAGGTTAATATGCAAAATATATAAAGAACTTCTACAACTCAACACCAAAGGAACAAATAATCCAATTAAGAAATGGGTGGGGTAATGGACATTGGGGAGGGTATGTGCTATGGTTAGTGTTGTGAAGTGTTTAAACCTGGCGATTCACAGACATGTACCCCTGGGGATAAAAATATGTTTATAAAAAATAAAAATTTAAAAAAAAAGAATTAAAAAAAAGAGAAATGGGTGGAGTACCTAAACACACACTTTTTTCCCCCGAAGAAGGCATACCGATGGCAACAAAGACATGAAAAGATACTCAACATCACTAATCATCAGGTAAATAAAAATCAAAACCACAATGAGACATCACCTCAGAGCTGTCAGAATGGCTAAAATCAAAAACAAGAAAAAAGCATTGTCAAGGATGTGGAGGAAAGGGAACCTCATGGACTGTTGGTGGGAATGAAAGCTAGAACAGCCACTGTGGAAAATGGGATGGAAGTTCCTTCAAAAATTAAAAATAGACTTACCATATGATCCAGTAATTCCACTGTTGGATATCTACTCAAAAAATATGAAAACACTAATTCAAGAAGACATATGCACTTTTATGTTCATTGCAGCATTATTTGCAATAGCCAAATTATAGAAGCATTTCAAGTGTCCACCCATAGAAGAATGGATAAAAAAGATGTACTGTGTGTATATACACACACATGCACACACAAACATACATATATACATAATGGAACATCACTTGGCCATAAAAAAATGACATCTTTCTTTTTGTACCAACATGGATGGATCTGGGGGTATAATGTTAAGTAAAATAAGTCAGTCAGAGAAGGACAAATTCCCTATGATCTAACGTGTATGTAAAATTTAAGAAACAAAACAAAGAAAAAAGAGACAAAAAACAGACTCAAATACAGAAAACAAATTGGTGGTTGTCAGCATGGATGGTGGATGGGGGATAGGTGAAATAAGTGAAGAGGATTAAGAGTACACATACTGTGATGGGTACGGATTAATGTATAGTATTGTTCAATCATTATGTGGTATACCTGAAACTAATATAACACTGTATGTTAAATATACTTCAATAAAAAATGTAAAAAAATAAATAAAAGGTTTCCTATTTTATACAAACATTTTTTTCACCTAACTGAATTAAGCAAAAATCGGAAAAATCATTTGAGAGTGGCTTATATGAGAAATCAATGATTAATTTAAACAGATTGTTTAAGTGGAAATTGAACTTTCATTGTACAAAAATTGGTGGGGGAAGGATTTTAATGATTTCAATTGATTACTAGGCTTTCTAAACACTTGTAGGAAACACTCTTCCCTCTCCTCTTGGCCCAACAATGCTCTCAGCTCAGAAAGTGTTGGCTTTTTCTTTGCAACATTTTAGTGCAATCATGCATCTCAGAAGGCTGAACTCCGGCCCATTAAATTATAAGTATTTTTCAGCCACTGTTAATCTATGCTTCATGTTACCTATTAAACACAGGTCTTCTCAGAAAAGCTTGAAAGACCCTGAGCTACCACCTGAGAAGATAGTTCTCTCTTTATCACCCACAATTCCACCCCACCCCCAAACATGTATTCTTATGCTGACTTTAGTTTTACAAGTGGGCATTCTTTCCTCATGCACAACAGTTGCATCTGAGTTCTCCTTATACCATGTCTGCCCTATATTTTACCTCCATCTGACAGCATTTTATTTTTTTGTGATATTAGGATCAATCATGGTTTCAAGTGATATCAATCTGATTTATTATTATAAAATTGGTCATCAAAATTTTTCCTAATGATTTTAATAACTGTTGAAGATCATTACCTAGATCTATTATTGCATTGTATTATAAGAGTTGTAATAACAGTAACAAAATATTATATTTTCATCTTAGTAGAAGGTTTAGGGTTCTTTTGTTTACCTCCTTTTATTTTTTATTTTTTTATAATACTATTCATAAGTGCTAGAGTCAATAGAGATCACTTGTACTTTTTACCTTTTCTATTCTGGGGTCATTTTGCCCACTACAAAACCTAGATTTGTATTGTATTGTGATTTCCTGGTCCCCTAAACCTATCTTCAGGGATAGAGACATTATCATCCTGTATTTAAAAAATTTATTTAATGAGCATGTACTACTTTTAGACTAGGGGAAAAAGTATTTTTAGAAACTGGGTAATAGAAGCAGAGTACATCTACTGCAAACTACTACTGGTAAATAATTAAATATGCTTCCACTACAAAATCTAAGGATACCTTTTACTTACAATGATAGTTTGGGGACACATTGATGTATTTTATGTAAGTTAGCCTACTTACTAGTACTGTTATGATAAAAGTTTTTTTTTTTTTTTTATCTTAAAGCAAGTAAAGGAGATGGTCCTCAAGAGAAGTTTGCTATAATTCTGGTAGCCTAAATATATCATAATGAAGTATTACTATTTCTGTTTCAATTATGATAAAGGTTTTCAGTAAACTTCTGACATTTTTGAAGGCCTGATTCTTAACAACTTCATTACAGGGCAATGGAATTATTAGTCCTCTACAGTTTCAACATCCAAACCCTTATTGCCATTTTGCAGATTATTTTTAGAGGGCAAATTTAACTTCCCTTGAACTCACAGGCAGACCTCTAACAGCACTACTAAGGGACCATGTCCAATGTTTGCAAAGGACCCATGGAAGGGTAATAGTGTGAACAGATCATATCTTGGAATACTGCAGAATGTGAAGGATGATTTCTCATACAAATACTAACTTAAAGAAAGAGTGATTCTTGATATCATGTTTTCAAAAAAAAAAAAAGAAATCTCCACATTTCTCTATTGATATAGACTAATACGTACATGCTGCAGAGATTTAATTTTGTAGTTTGCAATTTCAAGTACTTGTGTTATTCCACAATGGGAAAAAGGGGTTTAAGTTACGCTAGAATAAAATATAAGAAATTGCCTCAGCTATACACATTGTCTGAAATCAAATGATCTTCTCTTGACAGAATATGAACTATATTGTCTTTAAAAATGTCACAATTAGAGGCCTCAGGAAGAGGCAGTATTTGAAATACCGTTTTCACATGGTCATAACTAAAAAGTTCAGGGCAGTTTTGCAAATATTCAGTACCTTCTATGTAAAAAAAAAGTATGAATGACACAGATTGTGATTCTATTCATAATAAATAAAACCACTTTGTGCCCTGTTACAAATTTAAACATCCACTAAGAACAAGCAGTAAAAGAAAAGCATAAAGCTGTCTGAAGATAAGTGGTGGCATTGTTTAAAAGGAGACTGTAGCAACCCAGGAAGGTATCGATCATTTCTAACAGGCTGGAAGGAGAGGCACAATTGATTCTCTACTCTAATGAATTGTACACAACCAACTTCAGCCTGCAACCCCAGCATTACAAGATCTCATTTTTCAATGGTATTTGAGGACCTATTTTTAGATCAATTATTGGCTCATTTAAGAAAGAAAGAAAGAAAGAAAGAAAGAAAGAAAGAAAGAAAGAAAGACCTATAGTGTAGCCAAACAGAATACTTTTTTAGAAACCCTGCATTAAACTGTTAGACATATGTGAGAGCTACTTCATATTCTTCAATACACTGATTTCCCCACAATGACATTAGTGGAGAAAGGAAGCAAACACCTATTATTAGAGGTCTTTAGCACACTTTTACTTCTGTCCTCCCTCAACCCATTTTGGGTTTAGTTAAGATTATATGGTATTTTACCATATAATTTCCAATTTAATTGCCATTGCTGTGAATATTTGCCTTTTACATTCCAAAAAATTATTTTAACACCATTGAATTTCAGAACACATTATCAAAACTCTGTTGCTACTAACTTGTGTTTTATTTCCTACCATTCTTTCCCTAATACTGCAACTTCCCCTTTATATGTCTCTGCCTTTAAAAAAAGATGTATATAGTTCTTTCCTTTTTCTAAAAGGAGAAAAATATTAATAACTTGAATTATGCAAAATACAGTGAACTCCCAACAATCCTGGGCTTTCATTAGGGTCACTGGTAGAAAAGGTGATGCAAATCCTCAGCTCACATAGTGTTCCTGTGTTAACAGTTACAACTTGTAATTTCAGTTCATGTCTAGGGCTGATGTGCTTAGGTCATCTTCTCATCATTTGCCTAATTTAGGCTAACAATGGAAGGTATTGAGAAATAGTGCCAACTGCTAGACTTGTACTCACTTTTGATTTAATTTGAATTTCCTCTCTGAAGAGTCAGAGCTTTCCACATGAAAAACAAACCTGTGAAAGGGCTGGAGGATTAAACATCCATTCCTGGGGCGCCTGGGTGGCTCAGTGGGTTAAAGCCTCTGCCTTCGGCTCAGGTCATGATCCCGGGGTCCTGGGATCGAGCCCCGCATCAGGCTCCCTGCAGGGAGCCTGCCTTCCCCTCTCTTTCTGCCTCTCTGCCTACTTGTAATCTCCGTCTGTCAAATAAATAAAAAAAATCTTAAAAAAACAAACAAACAAAAAAACACATCCATTCCTTTCCATGCTTTGCAATGAATGTAAACGGACTGTTTCAGTTTATGCACCTACTCGTTTTCTACTTTAGAACAGCTTTTATGCTAAGAAAATGTCTGAAGAACTGCTATCTCCGGGGAAGAAAAGTGTGTTATATGTCAAAGCTTCAATTGTCAAAAGACTGTAATATTTTTAAAGGGTGGGAATCAAGGTCAAATCAAAAGGCTAAGTCCCTTTACTTCCCTGCATATATTGTTTCCATTTCCCTTCTCTCTATTATAATCAAGTCTATTTGTTAAAAGGTTATGCAAAATAAATTAGGCTTTTAAAGCACTGACAGCTCAGCCATAGAGAAATTCTTTCCTCTATTTTTTTGTACTTTATATGTGAACACCTGCTACACTTTTAATGAGCTTTAAATTATACTTTACACCCATGTAACAAGAATGGATATTGCTCTTTAGTTATAATCAAAGAAAATATCAGGATGACTTGTTGCTAAGAGCAACAGCATGTCACAAAATGATACTTCTTCCAGTAACAATATAGATAGATAGGTCCAGGTTGATAGATGGAAAATATGATTTACATTACATTGAGAGTTATCAATCTTTTAAATTTACTTGTCTTCTGTGATTTAAGAGGAATCTGTCATTGCTCTATGACTATGCCTAGATTATTTTCCTTTGTTCTTATCTTTGTTCTTCCGGTCTCCTTCTTTCTTATAGGACAAAAGTAAAAATGTAAATTTTCCTTTATGCTTTTATTCTCTCTGATTCATTAAAATAGATATATTTCAAATAAGATTCCAAGACCCTTTTGAAACACCAAAGTATAATGATACATATTTATTTTTTGATTTTTATTTCCCCTGAAAATTTGATTTACTTTTAAATATTTAACCTTATTGAAAAGACTGTTAGTCATTATCAGAATTCCTTTTTTAAGCAGTTTAATAATGACAGAAAAGCAACCATTTGCAAATGAACAATAGTGATTTGACTATATACCATCTTCACATAAGAGGCATTAGACTCCATGGCCAACCAGATTTAGTTCTTTTCTATAAAGGTGTCAATTTAATGCCATTTACAGAGAAGTGAGATGGTTGAGAGAAAGAGAGCACTATTGTGGAAGTAGATAAGATATAATGTAATGAAAGGAGAAAAGGGGCCATGGCAGAGAGATCCTGGCTGTGAAGGTTTCTATACCGTGTCCCAGTCAGGTGCTGTGATGCAGGGTAGTGCAATGTTAAGTGTGGCGGCTAGGGGGCGTCTGTACATGAATACCTTCTGTGTTGAGATGAATGCTTACCTGTTCCGTGCCTTTATGTTGACTCATATGGTAGGGATGTGAACATAACAAACAGTTTCCTCGATGCTTACGTTAAGATTTATTGTTTTGTAAGTTTTATCTTCTATGCTGAGAAGTAAGGCTCGCCTGAACGTAACCACTGTTATTTAAAATGCCTTTTTAAATATAGAGTGAACTGTAAAAAAAGAAAAAGGAAAGATGAGGGGAAAAAAAAACAGAATGGAACAAGAGAGTCGTACAAAAGTTAGTGAAGACAGGTAAAGAAAATGAGGAAATAAAGAAACAAGATAGAAAT
This sequence comes from Mellivora capensis, assembly GCA_004024625.1. Taxonomy (NCBI): domain Eukaryota; kingdom Metazoa; phylum Chordata; class Mammalia; order Carnivora; family Mustelidae; genus Mellivora; species Mellivora capensis. The sequence goes on along the minus strand of PISX010001127.1, from coordinate 174,024 downwards.
ATTTTAACATATTCTCCCTTTGTATAATCCCCTTAAGATTTGGAAACAATGCACTTCTTAATTGGAAAAATGGTCAACATAATAAAAGTCTGTAAGTTCAGCTTTCAGTATTTTTTCACTTTTATAAAAAATGCTTTTTAATTTTTTGAACTAAAATGAATAAAAATTAGATAAATAACCTTTCTTTCTTCATGGGCTTCCTAAAATAATTTACCTTTACCTGTATGAGCACACATTACTGTACTCTTTTTTTCAAAAGGAGAAAGTTAAATGTCTCATTAAAAAGCGGAAGAAGAAATGTACTTTTTCCTCTTATCACTAGTAACAAAAACTTCAAAAAATGTTTGGTTCCAAAGCTCCTCAATACGCAAGCTATCTACTTATACTAATTATTCAAGCCTTGAGAGATTGGAAAAATATTCAAGCTAAAGATAGAATTCTCATGAGAAAAAACAAACTCTGTACATTACATGTGAGCTTTCCTAATAGTCACTGTTTCCATTCAGAGTAGCTAGAGTAGCTTCTGAAATAATATCATGTCTTGTATTTTAATTTAGCTAATAATGATAACTGTTCATAATAAAACAGTGATGATAATGGTATATTTACAGAGATATTTCTTCATTTAAATGACCTAAATGACATCTTTAAGTATGCAAGTCCTTTAAGGCTCATTTTCTGAAATGAACAGAATAGAATACAACATACTAGAATTAGTATTTGATTTTTCATGTAATTTTGAAGAAGCACAGAAATAAAATGTATTAAATCCAGTGAATATGCTCTGTTATGTTCTATCAGATATTCTCCAATTCAGGGAGGTTTTTTTGTTTTTTGTTTTTTGTTTTGTTTTGTTTTGTTTTTTCTTTTCTTTTTTTCTTTAATCTTACCTTGCTTTTTCTATTACATCTGTCTGCATGTTTATCAAATAGTACTCAGTTTCACCAAAATTCTAAAGTTGAAATTCAAATACAACCCTGTGGGACGCCTGGGTGGCTCAGTTGGTTAAGCGGCTGCCTTCAGCTCAGGTCATGATCCTGGTGTCCTTGGATCGAGTCCCACATCGGGCTCCTTGCTTGGCGGGGAGCCTGCTTCTCCCTCTGCCTCTGCCTGCCACTCTGTCTGCCAGTGCTCGCTCGCTCTCTCTCCCTCTCTCTCTGACAAATAAATAAATTAAAAAAACAAAAACAAATACAACCCTGTATCAAGTATCCAGTTATGTTTAGTTGTGTCTATACAGAACTTAAAAAAACACATCATTTGATAGTTTAAGTAAGGTTTAGAGATATTTGTCTTGTTTTATATTACAGCATAGTAATATTAGAGTCATTCAGTCATTTAATTGAACCCTCACTATGTACAAACTGAAACAAGAAACAAAAAACCCTTATAAAAATTTTAAAGTGTAAGTTTTGTAGTTATCAAGCAATTTTACTTGGAAGACAACTATGTTTGATATCATTAGAATGATAGCCTTATATGAAATTCATGAGATCCTCATTCAAAAATTGTATTAACACTAAACATTGGGTATAACTGTGTTCATCTCTGTTAGAAGAAAGCATTAGAAGTAGAGGTAAAGGTATATGGTGACTGGAAAGTAAGAGGCCATCATTTGATATCATTGGAACTTAATGTAAAAATTGTAGAATTACAGGACTAACCAGACTTAGTAGATATGAAAGATTAAAAATGAGGGAAGAGAGGGCAACTGGGTGGCTCAGTCATTAAGCGTCTGCCTTTGGCTCAGGTCATGATCCCAGGGTCCTGGGATTGAATCCCGCATTGGGCTCCTTACTCAGTAGGGAGCCTTCTTCTCCCTCTCCCACTCCCCCTGCTTGTGTTCCCTCTCTCACTGTCCCTCTCTCTCTCTCTCAAATAAATAAATAATTTTTTTAAAAAAAATGTTAAAAAAATGTGGAAAGAGAATGGCCAATTTTGATAACTATACCTCAGCTGCAAGACTACCTAAACCTCAAATGTGATGAATACATGCGTTGAATTAATAAATGGAGAATGGGTGATTAAAAAGAGCAAGTGCCCTTTATTCTACTTAATTTTTCTGCTGATTCTAAACTACACGGGCCTGTTTAAACTATACTATAAAGTTTTCATTTTCTCAGCTATTTTTGCAAGTGCTGATCATGTGCTAACTCCAGTCTTTTTTATTTTTCTTCACATAGACTAATTGCAGTCTCAATCAGTATTAGAGAAACAAACCTCCAACAAGAGCTTTCCTCTTTTTTCCATCCTCTCATTCCCCATTCACACCTTGACTAGTAGCATATATAGGCTCATAAAATAATAATTTTGAAGCTTCACTCCAGTATCCCTGTAGTTATCTTATCTTTTTAATAGGTAAAAATGAAATTCTTCTAGGTGATGGGGCTGGATGGAGTTGCAGAACAAAAGGCTTGGACAACCCTGTATTGTTTTATGAGGGAATTCCATCCCTACACCTAATTGTCATCTGGACAAATGAACTCAGAGCAGTGATCATTTTTGTTCAACAAATGGATAGTGGAAGAAATACTGGAAAAGGTACCTCAAAAAAAGAATACAATGATTTGTAAGGCAAATGAAAAAAGAGAGGAAAAACTGGAGGAGGCTTTTCTTAAAGTGTTCAACTTTTTGGATATTTCTCCTTAATAAGAATATGTCATATTACTGATACAATTTTATTTATTCTTCAATTAATCTGAAACCTTTTAAAAAGTGTATGTATGTATGTATGTATGTATGTTTGTATTGAAAAGGGAGAGTATGCAAGAGAGAGAGAGCGAGCACACCAGCATGGGAAAGAGCAAAGGTTTAGGGAAAAGCAGACTCCTCACTGAGCAGAGAGCCCGATAGGGAGTTTGATCGCAGAACCCTGGAACTGAGGCTTTTCCTGAATTTTGGACTCTGGGAGAAACATAAAGTTCTCATCTCCTCAGAAATCAAATTCAGGAGAATGGACAAGGTTTCTCACTTCTAACCCCTCTTTTTGTGGGGGATTAGAGAGTCAGAGAGGAAGAGGAAAGAGCTAAGATGCTGGTGGCACTCCTGTCTGGATCCCTGAAACTTGACTTCACATGCACCATCCTAGGAAAGAGAGAGGATTACAAAAATCCCACATAGATTTTGGGAAATCTAAATTATAAAGGCCTTTAACCCTTTTCTTGGTACATTTTAAGAAAGCCCAGAAAAGACATGGTTGAGGATGTGTTTAGCTGACAGGCTTGAGGACCCCTGGGAAGTACTCCATTCCCTATAAAACAGAGAGCAGCAAAACAATTCTGATGGCTCCCAGAACTGTCTGGAGGTGGTGAAATGAAGCAGTATAGATGGCTCCATGAATTTCTCATTTTTCCATCATTTTGGATGGAAAGGCAGTAGATTGATCATATGCATAAAGAGAACAAAACAATTTGGCTTAATGAGCATCAATCTCAGAGGCAAAAATGATGTGTGGCCACCTTAACAGATTGCAGATTGTCACCAGAAGCAAAAGCATCTCATCAGACACCAAAGTATATGTTAACGACTCAGATCAGATGACAACTCCTAATCTCTTCAGGAAAATACTGGTCCTATTGGAATGGGGGAAACCTTAAACTGTCTGAGATTAATTTACCTTCACCTTGTGCAATAGATGCTCATGCTAGAAAACCAGTTGGGATTATAGAAAGTATAAAGTTATCTTTTTTTGTACTCTTATGTTTTATGATTAAATTCAGACTCAGAATTTATAACGAAACTGGAGCAACCACAAGTTCCTCAAAATAACACAGAGGTGAGGTGAATTTTTGGAGGAGTGGATATAACTGAGAAGAAGCTGGGAGTCATGGGACTAGCTGTCAGCTGAACATTTCATGGCAACTTTGCAATAGACCCCTAACTGCTGATAGATCCTACCTTCCAATGTATTCTAGAGGAAAGAGAGTAACTGAAGATCTGTTTTAAAACTTTAAGACAGGTGGGTGGTGATAGAGGTAAACACTTATAAATAACACTGTTTTCCTTTAAAAGGTGCATTTATAATGTGTTAATAGTTAAAAGAGATCATATATATAAAATACTCAGATTAGTTGCCTGCTCTGATGGCTAATTTTATGTGCAAACTTGATTGGGCAAAGAGATACCTAGATAGCTGGTAAAACTTTACTCCTGGGTGTGTCTATGAGGGCCTTTCTGCATGAGATTGGCAATTGGTTTAGTGGATTGACTAAAATGTGCCTTCACTAATGTGAGCAGGCATCATCCAATCCCTTAAGGGTCCATATAGAACAAAGGGTAAGAAGGGTGAATTCCTTCTCTTGTGAATGGGGATGTCCATCTTCTCTTGCCTTTGGACATCAAATTTCCTAGTTCTTGGGATTTGGACTTTGGGACTTACTCCAGTGGCTCCCTGGTGCTCAGGCCTTTGGACTTTGAATTATTTTACTGGCTACCCTGGTTCTCCAGCTTATAAAAGTCAGATTGTGGGACATCTTGGCCTCCATAACTACATGAGCCATTTCCTATAATAAATCATATATATGATTTATTATGGATTTAAATAGAACCAACAGTATATATACTGTTCTATTTCTCTGGAGAATCCTGACTATTGCACATGCATATAAGTAGATGTACACATTCTTTTAGTTTCCTTTATATTTTAGGGATGGAGCTAAAGTCAAGCAGAAAAGTTTGTGTTTGTGTTTTTGTTTTCTTTGGTAGTAGGAAGGAAAATGAGGAAAGGCAATTGAAGGATCAATAAGTCAACCTAAGAATTTTTATTTTAAAATACTAACTTTAAAAAATAGCTGGAAAGCCACAATCCATTAAAGAAAACTAACCAATTGTGAACAAAATGCACATATACTTTATTTTACATATTTCTATTTTTATGTAAGAGAATGTTTTTTTCTAATCATCCTCATTTGCCTGATCATTGAGCTGTTCATTCATTTTAAACTGTTCTGCATTTCCCTCTGCAAGAAATTCTGAGTGGGTAATTTTGATTAGTAGCTCTTTCTTCATACTCATCTTTTTGTTCTTATTTTCAACTGTGAGAGTTTTACTTTTTTATTTTAATATGGTTCTTCATTTTATGACTTGTGATTTAGACTAATAGCTCTGATGTGAGTCATTAATGAAGATATTTTATCATATACATTGACAAAAGTATGAAAATACATTCATTTAGTCTTTTAATAAAAAATGTCATACCATAGGATTTAATAAGTAATTATACATGAGAAAATGAAGATATGCCTTGGCATACCTTTCTTTGTTAAGTAAAGCAACAAGTCATGTCATTTTTATCTTTGTGAAGAAATAGGTCTTCTTTTGGAGGTAATGGTTTATGAAACATCTAGAAAAGAAGGTTTTAAAGAAATTGGTGGGTAAAACATAAATTTTCTTGCATGTGGTATGGACACACCATAGCACCTTGGTAATCTAACTTATCTCTGCACTGACCATGTAGTGATGACTGAAGCAGTCTGTAGTGTTGACTCATCATGTGGTGATGAGCCAACTACATGTTGGTAGAATGTGCTGTGATACTCCCTGGAATATGATAAAGGAGGAAGCCTTGGGAGGAGACAGGTTTTCATCTATTTCCTTAGTTCCATCAGACCTCAAACTTTCTGTGTCACCCTCATTTGAGTACAGCTGCAGACTATAAAACTGCTTAACTATGGTTTACAGTTGGTTGCCTAAAGATAGAGCACCCCACAGTCATGTTGCCTATCATCTGGCTCCTTATATTTGGTGTGGTATTGTGGGATTAGGTCTGTAAGGTGCTGACATCACTGGCCATAGTTTTGTTGTCTGAAAGTAAAAAAAAAAAAAAAATTGCCATTCCAATTTGGGCTCACTATCTCCATTTCAGATGAATCTCGTGAGTACTACAGGACACTTAGTAGCTGCCAACAAGCTGTTGCTTAGGGATTGATTGACTGCTCAACTGGCATAGAGATTATAATTAATGATATTCTACTATCTTGTGTAGATTATAGGATGCTTCATCATTGCTTGACTTACACTACCTTTAGGTATTATCATATATTTCCTTTTTGTGTATTTTTTCCTTTTCTTCAAGCATCTGAGGTTTCGTTTTACTGGATGGATTGAGGCTTTTTTTTAAATCTCTTTTCTGCATACATACATATACACACTCATGGATATCTACCAAAATGTTATATAAAGTATAACAACAAATATTAGAAAAAAAATTACATGGATTAAAAGGAGAAACAAACATTTTTTTTGTTGTTGTTTGTTTGGTAATGGTGGTGGGTGGTCTCTGCAAGTTTTCCTCCATCCTCTTCTATTATTCTAAATATGTTTTATCCTTCAGCTTATAGTACAAAATGATCAGCTATTCTTTGCCTTCTCTTTCTAATATGTAAGCTCATTCTATTCTGAAGCTAATCGGTGCATTTTTACTCTTGACCTCATCTTTGTTTTCTGCCTCTAAGAAAAATTTGACCTTAAAAGTCTTCCATCATCTTTTATTTTTAATATTTCCTTCTTTCCTAGGCCTTTTGGTAAATCATATAATCATGATCAGGGCTATCTGTCATTAAAAAATAAAATCAAAAGAAAAAAGAAAACAACTTTAATCAAACTGGAAAATCACTGAGCTTATGCCCAATCCCTGTCTTTTCCTTAATTACCAAAGTTCTTGAAGAGTAAGAAGTAGCCTATATTCATTGCTCCCACATGTTTATTTCCCACTCATTTCTCAGCTCGCTGGAATCTAATATGTACTCCATGCATTCTACAGAAATACTTAGGTCACAAATGACTAATCACAAATTCCTCAACTTTCTTAATACATGGATTTCCATAAACTGCATATAACACTAACAACACAGAATTATTCTAGATTTTTTCTCTAATTAATGTCTACTCTTTCTAACTATGCTTTTAGCTTCTTCTCCTGTGACTTTCTCCTATGACTCCTAAATACAGAACTTTTTCAATTTCTTTACTTAAATTTCTTTTTTTTTACCATGTCTTTTTCTTGAAGATCTCTAGTTTCCTAGCTTTAATAATTACATTTATGTGTTTGATTATCAAATATGTATTTATGGCCCATATAGTTCCCCAAGCTACATTTCTAAGTATGTATAGGGGATTTTTATTGATTTCTTAATAGCCCCTTGAAATTAACATACCCAGGCACTGCTCAGCATCTTCGGTGCTCATGCATGTCTGTTATGCACTCCTTAGCACCACAATAAATATTTCTATTTTTTTCAATCTCTCTAGAACTATCATTCAAGTCTTTTCTAATCTTAGTGACCCAATTATTTTCCCCATCCATTTGACAAGTCTCCTTTATTTCACTTTTCCAGTGTCCCTTGAAGCAATCTCATCTGTTCATTCCTGTTATTGTCCTAATTTAGACCCTCATTACAACTCTTAAAATAGGCCCTTTATCAACCAGCTTATTGCCAATATACCTTCCTCACATAAGTCTCATGCACTTCTATGTCAGATATACTTGTTTGTATACACACAATCATCACTTTCTTCTCTACTGGGAAAGCCCCAGTACTGCTTCATCTTTGACCAACTCTTGTCCCTAGGAACAGTGAGTATCTGTAGCCTGTTGGAGTTCACCACAGTCGGTCCAAGCTGGCCATATTTGGTTTATTTCCCTTGCCGTGATTGTTTTTGTCATGGCTTGTGACTCATTCCAAGACATTGTACATGAAGGGAAATCTTCTTTAGGCTTCTGGGAAGAGGTTTACTTATGAATTAAAAGAGACTTAAGGTTGGAAATGTTCCTGTTTTTAACAGGGTGTCAGTTTTCTGCATGTGAAGCATGCAATCATCAACAATGAAAGGAGATGTCACCAGCACATGGGGATGATGAAGCACATTCATGGAAAGTCTCTGGTCTTTAATGAAATGACTGAATAATTGTCACAAAGTAATTGTCACTGAGTAACCACAGTATCTGTAGTTACTTCTATATAATATAACAAACTATGGACATTTAAAGCCCTTTTAACTTAATAAGTTGGTTTATGTTTGGCTGTTATTTAGAGCTTAAAGTAATATCAAGTCACTTCACTTTGTTGCTTTAATTTTTTCTCTATTCCTTCCAGAATAAATTGGATCACACTTAGCATTCTATTTAAGGACCTGTATATGTCCTTTATAACTCTTAGTTAGATTGTTTTGTTAATCAAGAGTAAACATAATTCTGCATTACTTTTAGTTGTCAAGTCCCCTTAGACTACATAATTTTTTTCTCTCTCCCTTTCCCTCTGCCCCCCTCTCCTATTCATGCTCTCTCTCTCTCAAATAAATGTATAAATCTTAAAAATAAATAAATAAATAGATAAATAAATAATGATAAAATGTCCCTCTCACTTTCTTTGGGGCTTATAATTATGGCAATATAAATTTTTAAGATCTAGACCAGTTTTTTAAATGAGAAAAAACTTTAGAATGATTTTAGATTTAGAGAAAAGTTGAAAATTCATCCAGTTTGTTTATTTCACTCCTTCCTTCTGGTTTTTAACATCTTACATTATCCTGGTGCATTTTTCAAAACTAAGGAATCAATATTGATGCATTACTATTATCTAAAATCCTGCCTTATTTGAGATTCTTCAGTTTTTCAATAATTGTCTTCTTTCTGATTTGGAAATTCATTCAGGATATTATTTGTCCTGTCTCTCAAATCTCCTCTGGTCCATTGTTTTGACAGTCTTGAGGAGTGCTGCATAAATATCCTATAGAATGTCCCCAATTTGTGTTATCTTTTATGTACATTTCCTTTTTAGATTAGGAAATAATTTCTCTGATGTTGTCCATAGCAACATTATTCTAGGTATATCTCCTGAGGACAGGAAAATAAAGGCTACAACAAACTATTAGGATTAGATCAAAATTGAAATCTTCTGCAAAACAAAGGAAATAGTCAACAAAACTAAAGGACAACATACTGAATGGGAGAAAATATTTGCAAGTGAAACATCCAATAGATCTTTAGTATATTTATAAAGAATATAACACCAATACCAACTCAACATCAAAATATACAAATAATCTAATTAAAAATGGACAGAAGACATGAACAGACATTTTTCCAAAGAAGACATACATATGGCCAACAGACACATGAAAAGATGCTCAACATCACTCATCATCAGGGAAATGGCAATCAAAACTACACAGAGATATCACCTCACACCTCTCAGAATGACTAAAATCAAAACCAGAAGTAACAAGTGTTGGCAAGGATGTGGGAAAAAAGGAACAGTCTTGCATTGGTGGGGATGCAAACTGGTGCAGCCACTGTGAAAAATAGTATAAAGATTCCTCAAAAAGTTAAAAACAGAACTACTAGTTGTGTGATCCAATAATGCAGTACTAGGTATTTACTCAAGGAATACAAAAACACTGATTTGAAATGATATATGCACCCCTATGTTTATTGCAGTGTTTTTTATAATAGCCAAGCTGTGGAAGCACCCATGTCCATCAATAGAAAAATAGATAAAGAAGAGGTGGAATATACTATATATATTACATAATATTATATATATATATAATGGAATATTATTCAGCCACAAAAAAAGAATGAGATCTTGCTATTTGCCACAACAGGGATGGATCTAGAGAGTATAGTGGTTAGGGAAATAAGTCAGTCAGAAAAAGACAAATACCATATGATTACATTCATAAGTGGAATTTAAGAAACAAAACAAACTAAAAAGAAAAGAAAAAGAAACACATTCTTAACTATAGAGAACAAACTGATGGTTATCAGAGGTGAGGTGAGCAGGGGGATAGGTGAAATAAGTGATGGGGATTAAAGAGTACACTTACCAAAGTGTGCACTGAGAAATGTATAGAATTGTTGAGCCACTATATTGTATGGCTGAAACTAACATAACACTGTATGTTAACTATATTGGAATTAAAATTAAAAGCTTAATAAAATTTAAATAATACATAAACAAATAGGAGAGGGTTTTTTGGAAGAATATCACAGAGTTGAAGTGTTTTTCTCATTGCATCTATCACATGGTACTTAATATCTATGCGAATTCACTGATAAGTTTAAAATTCACTGCTTGGTTAAGGTGGTATTTGCCAGGTCCCCTCATTGTAACACTTCCTTTCTTACTCTGTTTTTGGAAGCAAGTCACTAGGTCTATGACATAGTGGTGTGGTTTTAGCTTTGGCCACTGAGAGGTCTTTCAGCATGACTGTATTTCTGCTAGTTATTCTTTTTGATTTACACCTTGCTTTTTCTCCAAATTTCTAAAGCATCTCAGGAAAGAAATTCAGTACATTTGGACCATTGACTTTCAGTATGTTATATAAGCAGGAAGAATACTTTCCAGTTGAATACTTAAATATTTGTAAATCTACCTTCCATCATTTGATTATCGCCAACAAATTAATTTGGCATATGAGACATTATTAAAATATATTTACTATGGTGAAAATTAGAACTCATAGAAAATTAAAAAAAATAAGCTATCAAGCCATCTGTTGGGGAAATCTTGATACTTAAAAGGACTTTTCTTTCCCTGACACTTGTACTTCTCTCCCACCTCTCATATGCTGTTCTATATATGACAGCTGCCAAGGGTGATTAGATTTCTCACCTGCAGAATCTAAATTCTGCATGGTTAATGTATCATTTTATCTAAAATAATAGATAGTTATGGAAAGGGTAAGTATATTTATACATGGATATATTTGTATACTGGCAACTTTTATTCCACCCAGTGCAGAAGAAGCCTCAATATGTCAGTTGCATTTGACAGAGGACTTACTTATTACTTTAATATTTCAAAAGGGGTATGAATATTTTTACACACTTTTGTCTAATTTTAAATTATCTACTCAGTATTAAGTTGAATTTTTTAAAAAAAGTTTGATTTTCGAGAAAGAATTTGTTTAATATCATGACTATTGATTGAAATTTAGCAAAAAACACATTAAAAAAAAAACAAGGCCGAATCTATCCCCTTATTTTACCCACTTTTGTGTATAGCATTCAACTATTTTATGTGAAGAATAGAGATGTAAAGTGATATAATGGGATGGTATGAAGTCTACAGTTCTAGCTCTACTACTTAATATTTCTCATCTGTATAAAATAGAGAAAACAGTAATCTCTTAACAAGATCATTGTAGCAATCAAATAAATTTAAATTGATATTCAGTAGTTTTATTTAGTAGTCTTTGGTGTAGTGGTAAGTCACATTTAGCTTTTGTATAAAATACATGCACTTCTTTCCCCTAAAAATTAAAGTTATGGAAATTTTAATGAGTATTTTCTAACTACTCCAGATGACAAGTCAAACCATACTTGATCCTCTCAGACAAAAATGTCTTTTGCTTGGTGATTAGGGCTCATGCTAGCCTTGAATCTGCTTGTCCCTTACCACCTCATTGCCCCCCTTTTCAGAGGATTTAGCACCTGTCCTCTAGATGTTGTATTTAGGGAGAGAACCAGGGAAGGTGAAGGAGAAATAAAAAATGCAATGGGAAGTTTACAACCATATTCATTGCCTAATTCTTCTACAGCAGATCACCATATTTCCAGCAGGGGAGACTGAAGCTTCTCTGGAATACCGAGACTCAGTTTATGCTATAACTTTGCTACTTCTTTTCCCAATTAAGGCTTAGCTTGAAATCCATTTTCCCTTGATGTTGCCTCTGGAAAATGATAGGGAGACTGATAGAGTTCATAATGAACTCATGCTCTGTGGCCTCAAATCCTTAGGTGCCACCCTTTTGTTTTTCCTATTGTTCCATGCTTGTAAGTTGCATCTTTGGAAGTGACATGAATTTCATCATAATTAATGGAATATAAAAAGAAGTTATCTCTCAATGAATTTGATCATCTCAGTGTCTTGAACAGATCAGTATTGTTTCTATGGGTGTATGAAATTACCAAGGACTATTTTAAACAGTGTGAAAATGCAAAACCATCGTAATAACACCCACTGTTGCCCACACACATTTGCTATATTATTTCCTGGACCTTATGAATATGTATACATTTTTTGCATATCATATGTCTATTCTACTTAAAATACTTTTCAGGTTATTGAAGAATTTCAAATATTACTTAAAATGTCAATGGTTATGAAATTTATTACCAGGGAAATGATTTAGGCACTGTGGCAAATATATATGTACCCAGACCCAAATTAAAGGATTGTTCTTAGTTATTTGACTTGTAATAACTCAATACATAGTTACACTTAAAAAATGAATCCTGGGGGTGTCTGGGTGGCTCAGTGGGTTAAGCCTCTGCCTTCAGCTCATGTCATGATCTCAGGGTCCTTGGATCGAGCCCCGCATCGGGCTCTCTGCTCAGCGGGGAGCCTGCTTCTCCCCCCTCTCTCTCTGCCTGTCTCTCTGACTACTTGTGTTCTTTCTCTGTCAAATAAATAAAATATTTAAAAAAATGAATCCTAAGTATAATAAGGATAAACCACATAAGTAAAATATGGAATATGAACATGTTGCCTTTGCTTGATGATGTATAACGTGTTTTCTTTTGAATAATGAATGAGACTTTCCATGTTTTCTTATAAAACCTTAAATATCATTAAACACATCAAAAATTAGTTTTAAAAAAACAAAGAAACAGAAACCAGCTCTATACTTAAAATATTAGAATGCAGTTCAACCATAGTCTTTAATAATAAAACATATACCATCTATTTTATTCAAACTTTATATTAAGCATAAATTTCATATTTTACAAAAAAGGTGACAATTGTTACACTGACTGTACATCCAAGATGTTTTAAAGATTGATACCCTATTTTAATTATTTTCCTCAGTATACAAATAAGAATGCTAATATTCATTATAGACCTATGGATTTTGTGTTTGATTTTGCAAATTTGTTTTTTAAAAATTGAAACTAAGGAAAGAAATACAAGATTCATACATATTTATACCTTTCAGCTTTATATACTTTAAATTTATAATAGTATGGTGTTACATAAGAAAGTTTTGTTGTAATTTCTCCTCTAGATGACATTATTGTTTTGCTGGGAGACTAAGACTTAAATTCATAAAATAATCTATAAGTATGCTAAAGATTGGAGTGTAGTGTATGATTCATCAGCAGATAATCTAAGAAGTTTAGGGAGAAAGTGATCAATGTAGTCTTGTGCTTTGGGTGGGAAAATAAGACTGGACAAGGTTGAAAGGACGTCATCATTAGGCAGCAAACTGAGAGGAGATAAATCAAGGAGATGTCCCACATTAAATTTGGCCTGAAATAATAGATTGGGATGGTGACACATTTGAATATTAAACCTATCAACTTGAGCAAAAAGACTAAAGACTAATTAGATACAAAAATTAAGCTCACATCTGACTTTTCTAGGAAGTTCAATTTATTTTAGGAATGAGGTCTAAAATGAGTTCCAAGTTTAAAAACCCTTAAAGACCATATTAGTATAAACCTATAGAAAATATTTCCCAGTGCTTTTAACTTTTAATGTTTTTCTGTTTTTATTGGAAGCATTATAACTATTCTAAAATACAGTTCTGGAAAAATGGACTTATTACAGTTAAGTTTTAGATTTATTGATTTATTTATAACTCAAAGGAAAATGCTTGGAATATTTGTAAAGCAAATGTTATCTTCTTCCACTATTGGAGATGTTAGAAATTTATTTATTTCAGCAGCAAATCAACAACTTTTGAGATCTCTGGATCCTATGTGTAGTAGAAGCTACTTTAAATAATTTCTTTTTGAATAATTAACTGGTTTAAGTTATACTCTCTATCGACTCTGTCATAAATGCTGACTCATGCTTATAGAATATTCACCACTGTGACAAATGGTTAATTTATAATACCATAAATAAGTTATTTATTTCTGAAACATTAATGCCAAATTACTTATTTTTATAATAAAAATTATGGAAATTATGTAAAGTGCTGCAGTATAAGAAAAGAAACTAGTTATTTTTATGAAAAATAAGTTATTTGTAAAGGTTTGCTCAAAGTAGTTCAATAAAAATTGTTTTCTAGTTTTTTTAAAAACCAAAAAGGTATCAAAAAATGCTAATATCAGGGTGCCTGGGTGGCTCAGTGGGTTAAAGCCTCTGCCTTCGACTCAGGTCATGAACCCAGGGTCCTGGGATGGAGCCCCGCATCAGGCTCTCTGTTCAGCGGGGAGCCTGCTTCCCCCACTCTTTCTGCCTGCATCTCTGCCTACTTGTGATCTCTGTCAAAAAAATAAACAAAATCTTTAAAAAAAAATGCTAACATCTGTGGGGGCCAGGGGAAGGCGTCACCAAGTTGGGCCACTTTGGTATGAACATTACTATGAGTTAAAAGCAGTCAAAACCTAGCAGATTCAGGAAAATCTCTTTACAACTTCCTCAACTTTCTGCTTGTACAGGAATAGAGCTATTAACAGAGATTGTTCTTCACCTAAGGAATTTATCTGGATAACAGGGTAACCTTTGTATTTCCAAACATTTCTCTTACCTTCCAGCTAATGATCTTTCTTCCTTTTATATTCTCAGATTTCTACACCTCTCCTCAGCTCATATAAGCATTATGTTACTTCATTATCTTTGGAATTTCCATGTCTGTGTGGATTCCCCATGCATATGCTATTAAATTTGATTTTCTCCTGTTACTCTGTCTTATGTCTCATGAATTTTAGTCTGGCTAGAAGGATCCTGAAGGGCAGAGGAAATTTTATCATCCCAACATTGGAAGTAATTCCAAAAAGAGAATGTCTCTCCACAGACTGGGATAAGTTCTCTCACTTTACTTTAAAGAAGCCATATTGGAAAACACATTTTTGTGGTACATGCCAGAATAAAAAGAACTCCATACTTTAAATATTTATTTAAAGAAAAGACTGTAGTCATATGGTGACAACTAGATAGTTCTTTGATAAAAGATAAATTGGGTTCTTTTTTCTTTCTCACTTCAGGATAAATTCCAGATTGATTAGAGAATAAAATGTAAAAAATATGGAACAAATATGAACTAGAAGAAAATTGTTGTGATGTTTTCAGTGGGTGAAAATTTGGAGAAAAATACAATAAGCTAAACCAAAACTAAGCAAACTGAGAACTATTTCCAATATGTCAGAGTTCATCTCCACATCTGCCAAGAGCTCTCAGATTTCAAGAAACAAAAGTCAATAGCCTGTAGCATAATAGGTAAATGATACAAACTAGGGGGAAAAAAAGACCTTAAACATGTGAAGAATGGCTCAGCCTTCTTTCTAATAAAAGAAAGACAAATCAACATTTTTATTTAATCAGACTGTCAAAATTCTAAGAGCATAACAAGATATTTTGTTACTGAAGTTATAGAGAAAATGGTAGTCTCAGACATTTTGGTAAGACTGGCAAAAAAAAGGCATTACAGGTCTGGAGGAATAGTTGACAAGATCAACAGAACTACACATTCAATAACCCTCTGATCCCACCTCTAGGAATCTATCAGTAAAGTACATCAGCAAAAGTATGAAATGACAAATTCACTGTAGTATTCTTTTTTTTTTTTAAAGAGTTTATTTATTTATTTGACATAGAGAGACAGTGAGAGAGGGAACACAAGCAGGGGAGGTGGGAGAGGGAGGAGCAGGCTTCCCACTGAGCAGGCAACCGGATGTGGGGCTGGATCCCAGGACCCTGGGATTATGACCTGAGCTAAAAGCAGACGCTTAACAGCTGAGCCACCCAGGTGCCCCTGTAGTATTCTTTTTAATAGCAAATAATTGAAAGCAACTCACTGTTCTTTAATAGGGAACCAGATGATTAAATCTGTATACTGAATATAATGCAAAGAGCCATAAGAAAGAATGTAGCCATAAGAAAGAATGAATATAATCTTTATACAGTGATATAATATGATTCCTATGATATAGTTATGTGTGGAAAAGGCACAGCATAGAGTACTATATATATATTTTCTCAATTATCTATATGAAGAGGAAGAGTCAAAATGGAGGAGACATGAGATATTTACCTAAATATCTTGTTATATAAGATCTGCCACCTTTTAATATTCTTACAAGATGAAAAAAATAAAATTGAATAAGAAAGTTAAAATTTCCTGAAAGTCAAAACTAGTGAAACTAACTATATGTCAAGGTTGATTTATACTATGTTCTTCTGTTCAGGCTAGTTTAGAACATATTATAATTTTCTATTCAAATTTAGAGGAATATATTTGAAGGAAAAATTGAAGTGCAAATAATTCTTAAAACTTTATTCAGTCTTATTGTTTTATTAGCAACACTGGTATTATTATGTTGAAATCAATTGGCTTATAATTAGATAAAACAAAAGGGTAATAAAATTGACTTTATTTTGAAACTAGTGCTTTCAGTGTAAGAGAAAATAAACATAGGATTAAAATCAAGCAGGTCAAATAAAAATTCTTTGGTAGTAAATTTGAATTGGAAATACAATAGGAATGCCTAAATTTGTTTTGTTTCTTTTTTTTTTTAAGAATTTATTTATTTAGTTAGTTTAGAGAGAGTGAGCATGAGCAGGAGTGATGGTAGAGGGTGGGTGGTGGGATGGTGGTGGGGGGAGGAGAGAGTGGGAGGGATGGTGAAAAAGGGAAAGACCATGAAACACACTTTGCACTGAGCATGGAGTCCATCACAGGGCTTGATCTCACAATACTGAGATCACTACCTGACCCAAAACCAAGAGTTGGAGGCTTAACCGACTGAACCTCAAATTTGTTTTGTTTCTAAAATATGTTTTTCCTTTCTCTGTCTCTTGAAAAGGCCAAGAAGCAATGGTAACTGAGAGGCATCCAGATTGTGACTTCTCTAAATACCTTCCACCAATAAAAAGAATAACAATAAGTACAGAAGGAAACATGGAAGATTCGCTGAAACATCTTATTGTGCCCAAAAACAAGGATGCCATCAAAGAAAAAGTTTATATCAAAAGAAAACAGGCAAAAATGAGATAATTTAGGTACTATAAAGAAAATATTTTTATGAAAGATGTCAAATATCTAAGCAATATATTTGTAAAAACTTCAGTTCAAACAAAAGAGGAACTTAAGGCACTAGCCAACTGACCTTTAATTCAGGCCTAACTACTGTTACACACCAACCCCACCAACCCCAGCCAATTGGAACCAGGCTATGCCCTGGATAGTGATTTGTGCATACCTTACCAAAACAAAGGTCACTTCCAAAACAAATGTCTGGGAAACAGAGCTCCAGAAAGATGCAATTATCTTTTCTCATAAAAATAGAAAGACCATGCATAAAAAGTATTAATGCACACTATGCACACTTTGTAATCTTAAATTATAATGATTTGTTAGTCTTAAAATCTACTGCTCTTTTTTAAGGGAAATTTTGGTGGTGCTTATACATTCTTCTTTGTCAATTTAAGATTACATGTGCTTAAAATGATGGTGCTTTCATATAAAGAGAAGTTTTCAGGTGATACTAATTAATGATTCTAATTTTTTTCCCCAGATCTCCATTTAAAACAAAGCATTCTTTTACTACATGCAGCTAGTAGACACTGATTCCTTTATGATACAATTTAAAAATATGTAACATTCACAAAACTTACAGAGCATAAGATCAGCTTTCTTTTGCTATCATTTGAAAGTTTTCTAATTTGTTCTTTTCATTAATTCTTCAAAAAAGTTAAAAATTAAAAATGGGAAATTTGCAAGTTAACCTGAACTAAAGATAACTCAAATTCTTTACAAGGGATTAATACATACTTTAAAGTGAATTAAATAGTCATAAGCAAAACCGTTACACAAATATTTATATAGAGATCTTAACAGTTAGGTGAACTTAAAGAGCACTCTAAACAATATTGAGTAAATTTTCTTTATTGTGGTACAATGTGTTATTTTAAATGAACTATCAGTGGAAAAAAAATCTTTAGGAAAAAATGGTCTTTTCTTTTTTAGCTCTAGTTGGAGAAAGCACTTTTAAATAATTTATACTTACAATGGCATATTTGTGATAATTTATTTAAGTAAAAACATGAGGAGTGGGGCACCTGGGTGGCTCAGTGGGTTAAACCTCTGCCTTCAGCTCAGGTCATGATCTCAGGGTACTGGGATCGAGCCCCACATCGGGCTCTCTGCTCAGCGGGGAGCCTGCTTCCCACCCCCACCCCTGCCTGCCTCTCTGCCTACTTGTGATCTCTCTGTCTCTCTCTGTTAAATAAATCAGTAAAATGTTTAAAAGAAAAAACCATGTGGAGTAATCAGTTTTGGAATGTCATAAAGCAATGTATTTTCTTACAAAGAAATTTCACAAGAGAATTTATGTAAAAAAATTTGATTTAATAGTAGGCAGGGAGTGACATATTTCTCTTAATATTTCTGAATCTATGTGATATTAATGAAATACACCTTGGACTTATGTTATATTTTTACAAATATAATTTATATTAGCAAACATTATTTTCATTTTTATAAATTATAAGCAGGAAATAATATTATCTAAAAATGTTCATTTTTCATATTTAGTGTGTGTGTACACACATACACTCAGATAAAAATGGGGCAACTTGAGGGACATCTGGGTGGCTCAGTTGGTTGGGCGGCTGCCTTCGGCTCAGGTCATGATCCCGGCGTCCTGGGATCGAGTCCCACATCCGGCTCCTTGCTCGGCAGGGAGCCTGCTTCTCCCTCTGCCTCTGCCTGCCACTCTGTCTGCCTGTGCTCGCTTCCTCTCTCTCCCTCTCTCTCTGACAAATAAATAAATTAAAAAAAAAAAAAGAAATAGGCTTTTCCTGTAATGCCTATCTTAAAAAAATGGGGCAACTTGAACACATGAATTTAATTATCTATCATTATTACTACAATAATCTATCTAACAGTAAATTCCCATATGTCATGCATACTTACCCCAGAAGGAAAGTGTTGCTCTTTCTAATTTTTGGAATTTTTATTTTATCTGATTAAAACTTGCCTCCTTTGAATTATAAACAAGTTTTAATAATAACCTTATGATTAGTGAATGACTTTTCATAACTCTAACTGGGAATGAAAAAGAATGTAGATGTCAAGTACATTAGACTATGACCCTTACTTAATTAAATTTAATTAAATTATCTAACAGTTTCCAACAAATTTACCAAGAACTTTCATATACTTTATTTCCTATGACAGTTGCAGAGGTCTTGTGAGATTGCTATTACTGCTCTCAACTCCATTTTACAGATGGGGAAAGTGAATTTCAGAGAGTAAATCAGTCATCCAAGGTCACATAGTAATAACTAGGATTCGTATTAAGTTCAGTTTACATATCTATTTCTGTCTTATCCTACTGTGGTTATTTATTATAAGTAAATATTTTGTCATTAGAAAATATGTTTAATCATTTGTACATAGTACGATAAGCTTGACACTTCTCTGTCAAATTTAGATATAGTTCTTGTTAATAAGAAATTTCACTATGTAAAATGTGTTGCTGAATTTTTAAGTAGAATATTCATTGAATTTTCTGTGCCATGCACCATTTAGACTGTTTCTTCCAATGTAATTCTGAATGTCTATAACTGCTGATATGTGTGTGTATAATTTACATATACGAATACATATTATATGTAATTTATTTATGAATCCTTTAAATTAGTATTTATTTTATACAAAGAAGATGCCATAGAGGACAAGTGATATTTCAGATCCAGCACTTCCCACATTCCTTTCTATCAATTCTATCACATAACAGATTTTTGTCATTTCTGTGAATGAACAGAGCAAGAGCCTAAATTAGTGGTCCAGAAGACAAATTAGAAGGTAAAACATATGGCATGATACATGTAGATTAATTTTATTTGTTGTTGTTTAAAGATTTATTTATTTATTTTAGAGAAAGAGAGAGAACAGGAGGAGGGACAGAAGGAGAGAGAATCTCAAGAAGACTCTGCACTGGGCACAGAGACCGATTTGATCCCATGACCCCAAGATCATGACCTGAGCATAAACCAAGAGTCAGAAGCTCAACCAATTACACCACCCAAACGCCCTGTGTATAGATTAATTTTAAAGATGGAAGGGACATAGGATACCAGCAATAAATAGATAAATAAAAGTATACCTGGATATTCAGACTGAAAGAGCTCACCAAAACCCAAGGAGCATTTAGTGGAATGCAGCTGGTTCTAGGCACTTATTTGTATTTGTGTATTAAACCATATGTCTTAATATACTGGCATATGATTATAAGAGCATGGTGTAATATATATGATTATAGATCGATTATAAACAGGCTATTAAGTTATCAACATAGCAAGATGTAGGGATGAATGATATGGGTGAGAATGAGAAGGAGAAGTGAAAGAGACAAAGATTTCAGAGATAAAATGGGATTACCACTAAATCATGATTAACATGTTTCATATATTAGAAATAGTATCAGTTTTGTTTACGTAATTGTTTTAAAATAACACCTGTTAATTTAAAAACAAGAATAATGACCATGGAATTATACTTTTGCAAATGATGTAAAAAATGTTCTAATTAAAGGCTCAAATTATGGAGCCAACTTATCTATATTAAAATCTCAGATCTAGCATTTATTCAGGTATATAACTTTAGACAGATTATATAAACCCTTTTGTTCATTGGTTTCCTTAGTCCAGCTTTGGAGGACTGTACTGAGATTCACTACATGAATAGATCAGAGAACAATACCTGGCAAATAGTAGGTCTTCTGTAAATGAAGATTGCTCTCATTATCGTTGATATTGTTTCTATATATCCAGTGTCATGATGCTTGTGTAGGAGAATGTTCATACTATGAAAGTCATTCTATTTTGCTCTATTTCACTTTGCTCCAAAATAATGCCTTGACTATACTCTGATTTCTCTTCAGATCGTATAAATCTTTCGCCTTTTTAATAATGCCTTGACTTCATTACACAAAATGTAATTTGTTTGTTTTGTTTTAGGGTTTATAATTTCCTTATTTTTATAGTTTTGCAAAAAGAAGAAAATTCTTTCTATATCATGACAAACTATATCTTACTTATTCAGTTTATATATGATATATTTTTATTCAGTTTATATATGATAAAGACAAAAATAAAAAAAAATGATAAAGACATGTATAAAGACAACCACATTTTGTCACATACATAGAATGTGTCCAAATACTCTACTTTTTCTTCTATCACAGTAGAAACTGTCTCTATTTTTGCCTTTGTTTAAGCATTTAACTGTATACTGGATGACATATTCTCATGCTCATATAATTATTACCGAGACAATTATCCTTTTTTTATTGTCTAGCTTGCCTTTTCTATTATTTTTATGAGTTTGTAAATATGCTATAGTCTTCATCATTAAACAAAGTGCAAAACAAAACAAAACCGCTTTTCTTGACCAAGCTAACTTCACATTTTTTATCTTAATCATGTAACTCTGTGAAAGAGCAGTCTGTATTTGATAACTTCAATTCTTGTTTTACCATTTCATGAAAATGAATTCCTGTTACGTTTTTGACAAAACTACACCAATTGAACAGCTCTAGTCAAAGATTCCTTCTATCCCCAATGTGCATTTCCATGCAATGTGACTTGAGTGTTTCCAGCATCCATCCATTTCCCAGCTCCTTGAAGTTGATGTGCTTCCTAAAGCATCTGCTTTTGGTTTTGGGACTGTGTAATAGGGGAAGACTGGGAAGACAATAAGTAAACTGTTGATGGAGACTAAAGGGGCTGTTAAGAAACTTATATATAAAAAATATAAAGTGAACAATGTATTTATAAATATAGAAATTATTGGCTTTCACTGATTTTTTTTTAAAGATTTTATTTATTTATTTGACAGAGAGAGATCACAAGTAGACAGAGAGGCAGGCAGAGAGAGAGAGAGAGGGAAGCAGGTTCCCTGATGAGCAGAGAGCACGATGCGGGACTCGATCCCAGGACCCTGAGATCATGACCTGAGCCGAAGGCAGCGTCTTAACCCACTGAGCCACCCAGGTGCCCCGGCTTTCACTGATCTTGCTGCTTCTTTCAATTTCAGTTTATCTTAGACCCAGACCTCGAGAAGCTGGAGTATATCTGTTCTAGTACTTTCCTGCAGTGTTCAGTTTCCTCAAGTGCAGATTTCAGGATCTTGGTTCTCCTCTTCTCTGACAGTTGTGTTTTCTTTCAAATAGACTAGGTGGATGTCTACATTCATATCTATTCATCACCTTTTCCAGAAGAGAAGCTGAACTTCAGAAAACTTCATGCAACTCATGTTTGCTCAGAATTTTCTTCATAATAATGGTATGGAGGGTTGTACAGTAAAATGAAAAGTGGATTTGGGTGAGCAAATTAGTAGTGGGCAGGGAATAGTTGAGTTAAGGAGAAGTAAATGAACTTTGAAGTAATAACTGAATTAACCATATCTACTACCAGTAATTTTATACCTCATAATGACATGCAATATTAGTATATTGGAATTCTTAAAAGGGATGACTGGCCTTGTAAGATGATAGCCAGAGTTCTGAGTAAATGTGGAGAAGATAGGCAGAATCTTAGATAATTTTATGGCAAGTGCCTTAAGAGCAGACAGTATCTTATTTATCTCTGTGTTCCCAACACAAATCAAACTTCTTGCAATGGATATGGATAAATGCATGTTAAAAGTCATCAACCTTTATGTAAAAATAGGTAGGAAGGCAGGAATTCTTAGATATAGTTTAGAAATAGTAAATAATGTAGCTTGGCTGGAGTCTAAGTGATATGTAGATCAAGGGACCAAGCTTGAAAGGGAGTAAAACACTGGTTACTGTATTAGTATCTCTTCACTGAATAAAATAATCAGTAGAAGATAAGCATTATGTCAGAGTCTTTCAGAGATAATTTTCTCAAGACATAGAGATGTCAGCTTTGTAAAAGAGAGTGTGCATATTTAGGGAATCAATAGGCTTTTAAGCATGTCTTAGTTCACACCATACCATGTAGGCAATTTTATTTTGAGACTATGAATAAGGCCATATTTTCCTTGTATAAATAATTTGAAGATAGTTTACTTGAGGAACATTTTGTTTTAATTATTTTAGTAGTCTTAAATACATTCAGGGAAAGAAAGTGGGAAATTTATTTTCTGGGATCCTTGCTAATCAATATTCCAAACTTCTTTGGGTATATATGAACAGGTGATTTGATTTAACTAACATATCTACCAACACATAATATAGTTTCCTGTTCTGATTAAGAACAAAGCTTCTGCACAGCAAAGGAAGAAGTCAACAAAACAAAGAGGCAAACCACAGAATGGAAGATATTTGCAAATGACACTACAGACAAAGGGCTGATATCCAACATCTATAAATAACTTCTCAAACTCAATACCCAAAAAACAGATAATCATGTCAAAAAATAGGCAGATGACATTAACAGACACTTCTCCAAAGACGACATACAAATGGCTAACAGAGACATGAAAAATGTCCATCATCACTAGCCATTAGGGAAATTCAAATCAAGACCACAAGTTAGAATGGTCAAAGTCAACAAGACAGGAAACAATAAGCATTGGAGAGTATGTGGAGAAAGGGGAACCCTCTTACACTGTTTGTGGGAATGCAAGTCGGTGCAGCCACTTTGGAAAACAGTGTGGAGATTCCTTAAGAAATTAAAAATAGTGCTACCTTATGACCCTGCAATTGCACTACTGGGTATTTACCCCAAAGATACAGATGCAGTGAAAAGAAGGGCCATATGTACCCCAGTGTTCATAGCAGCAATGGCCACAATTGCCAAACTGTGAAAAGAGCTGAGATGCCCTTCAGCAGGCTAATGGATAAAGAAGATGTGGTCCATATATACAATGGAATATTATGCAGCCATCAGAAAGGATGAATACCCAGCTTTTATATCAACATGGATGGAACTGGAGGAGATAATGCCGACTGAAATAAGTCAAGCAGAGAGAGTCATTTATCATATGGTTTCACTTATTTGTGGAGCATAAGGAAAAACATGGAGGACATTAGGAGAAGGAAAAGTGAATTAAAGGAAATCAGAGGGGAAGATGAAAGATGAGAGACTGTGGAATCTAGGAAACAAACTGAGGGTTATGGAGGGGAGGGAGGTTGGGGGGTTGGTGAGCCTGGTGATGGGTATTATGGAGGGCACATATTGCATGGAGCACTGGGTGTGGTCCGTAAACAATAAATGTTGGAACATGAAAAAAATAAAATTAAATTAAGATCTTAAAAAAAAAGAACACATTTCTTTTTTTTTTTAAAGATTTTATTTATTTATTTGACAGAGATCACAAGTAGGCAGAGGCAGGCAGAGAGAGAGGAGGAAGCAGGCTCCCCGTTGAGCAGAGAGCCTGATGTGGGGCTCGACCCCAGGACCCTGAGACCATGACCTGAGCTGAAGGCAGAGGCTTAACCCACTGAGCCACCCAGGCACCCCAAGAACACATTTCTTAGTAAACTTAGATGTTGCCTTCAGAAAGAGCCATTATCTATTGATCAAAAGAAAGCTCCTTTTTCATTGTGGGATGATGGCACACTGAGGAAGAAGGGAATTTTAGAATTACAGGGTACAGCTGCACAGGGCATTGATAGCAGCAGCAATAGACTAGAGTGGCAGGTGCAACTGGCTAGAAATTGGGAAAGACATGCTGTGCTATTTGCAGGAAAAGGTTCAATCCTTACCCTTACCCATTGTGGAGACAAACTAGATATGCTGCAAATTAATAGGCAAAGGCTAGAAATTGGATAAAATTCAGAAAATGTTGGAGAGACAGTGAGTTCAAAAATTAAAGCAAGGAACAGGAAGTTACTAGGAAACCGAGCTGAATTTCCATAGACTTTGAGGGAAGAAGTTGGTGTTTGTGTCTTGCAATGTTAAATCTCTTGTAAGAAAGTTTCAGCTATCTAAAGATTATCAAAGATTATCAAATAGATACTAAGAAAGACATATTTGATTTTCTCATGTACTTACCACCTAACTATAAACATGGGTTAAAGATATAGTTAAAAAGAGGTACATTTAATCTCTGAAATATTCTATATAGAATATTAGAGCTTTTAGTAAAGAAAGAAAGAAAGAAAGAAAAGGAAAGGAGGAGGGAAGGACCGAGGGAAGGAAGGGAGGGTGAGGAAAGGAGGGACAAATAGTTTTTTCTTTAGAGGCTTAGGCCAGTGTATTCTTCTCTGCTGGTGGTAAGTAATAATACCACATTGACTCCTAAATTTACCAGTTTTTATTCTCTTCAAGAAAAGCTATTATTTTTATGTAAATACATGTTTGAGTATGAGGGTGAAAGGGAACATAATTAGTTTTTCAAACAGCATTTAATGTTAAGAATGAATACAAAAATTGATAAGAACTTCTTAATATTTTACTTCAGCATTTGAAATCAATACTATTACCCAGGATTGACATAGGTTTATATTTGGGGGTACTTCACTAAGTTTTTTTTTTTTTTTTTTGCATTGTGTTAATTGTTTAAATTTATTAGAAACTTTTCTATGCAATGGGATGGTTTAAGAAGCATATTGATTATTCCTGGCAGTTAAATATCTATAAAAGATCATGACTCTAGAGTCATCTGAAATTAACACTTAGTATGTGACATGTTATTGGGAAGCTTTTAATATATTACAATTTTTATGTGTAATATTTATTGCTATTTTCTCCTCTCTACCCCCAAACTAGTTATTCTCTGTCTCCTCATGTCTTCTTTCTTTTTTTTTTTTTTTAAAGATGCCTTTAAACCAGAGGAGACATTTTTTTTTTTTAAGATTTTATTTATTTATCAGAGAGAGAGAACACAAGCAGGCAGAGTGGCAGGCAGAGGCAGAGAGAGAAGCAGGCTCCCCGCTGAGCAAGGAGCCCGATGCAGGACTCGATCCCAGGACCCTGGGATCATGACCTGAGCCGAAGGCAGCGGCTTAACCAACTGAGCCACAGGCATCCCTCCTCATGTCTTCTTTCTAAGAAGTCTGCCTTCTTTCTTTCTACTGCCTTTTTAGAGCCTGTGTTATGTTAGTCAAACCATATGTCTTGGAATTCTTAAGAACAAATGTATTAGTTTCATTTACACTAAAGACTGTTCTGGAGGCACATTAAAAAAGACTGTATCAATAAATGTTTAGGATCTATATTTAAAATAGTATAATTTGAAGGTAAATCTGAGTCACTGAATTTATATCCTTTTAAAATAGAAATTTAGCAATATTTTATGGGCAAACAATGTCACTTCTATTTCTTTATCATCTAAAGATAGGAGTGACTGGTAAGATATAGAAGTTACCTCAAAGTTTATTTATTTTCTGTGGTTTGGGTGGAGTGGTTCATTGGCTGCTATTATAACATTATATTGAAGAGATAGTTTAGTTGTTTTCTCTTTGGATAATTTTCTTTATTAGGGAAAGCCTAACTTTAACTTCTGAGGTAAAGGAAAAAAAAGTGAAGTAACCCACGTTACTCCTCAAAGTGCTAAGTTTAGTTCTTTATTCAAAATCCCTCTATTAGAAGAAGCATTTGAGGATGATAGTCAAAGCCTTTACACAGCAACCTGGATTGCATCCTTGATGGGAGCTAGAGGAAAATAAGGCAGTGTAGGGGCTGAGGACGGGCATCCCAAGGTAGGGCACCTTGGCATGATGATTATTCTGAGCTGAAGACAGTGAAGACCCTATGGAAATCAAGAGAAACTTCTGACCATCCCTTAACTATGTAGAAGAATCCAGGTTCTTTCCCCCAAAATAAGGATTTTTAAAAGAGATAAATTTTATATAAGCAACCCACCTATATGGCACCACAAATATCTAATTGTCAAACATCCACTCCTTTCCTTATCACCCTGTGAAGTACATTCTTTTCCTCTGAAGTCCCAGAATCCTACCCTCTTCTCCTCAGTTCACAATGACACAGATGACTCATTTTGCCTGACTGCCTTTGGAATTCCAAAGTCTATCTGGGTTCCCCAGGCATAAGCTATTAAATTTGATTTTCTCTTCTTATTCTGTCTCATGTCAATTTGATTCTTAGTCCAGCTCGAAGAACCTTGAAGGGTACAAGACATTCTTCCTCCCCGAAAACAAGTTTGGTTGTGTGCTCAGTGCCTGATGTAGTGGCAACAGTGTCATCTCTGCCTGCAGAAAACTGTGCCTATTGTGTTCTTCTCCAGTCTCTCTGAAGATATTCAAGGAACTGACACTTTCTTACAGCAAGCTGAGGTAGGTAACTCCAGGTTATTAAACTGGAAAAACCCGTAAGGATTTATTAAACACACTTTTGTAGCTACTGGTTATTGGGAAACCATAAAGAGAGAAAACCAGATGCACAGCAAACACACAGAGTAGGTACTTTAGACTTTGGGCAAGAAATTCTAGTTGATGGTCAATTCCATTTCATTCAAAATTGTTTGAATTTGCTTAAATTTGTATCTCATACCCTCCTCTACCACAACAGCTTGATTTAAACACATTTTACACAGTGAACACTTAAGAGTATTTTATTTGAAATGAGCATGTTGAGTAAATTTCCCAGGGTATATGTCTGTGGCGATAATGAGTGCTTGAAATTAGTCTTTTCTACCTACCATTACCTGAGACTAATATAGTACCAATAATAAAGTTAATCTTCTTAAATTTGTCACATGGTGTTGTCAAAACAAACAATATTGACATAATGTTTAATACTTATCCTAATCACTGTTTACCTTAAACTGTCAAACAAGATTAGCTCCATTTCAGCATCACTTTCTGGTATATTGTATTGTTTAATGTTCACATTTAAACATTTTGTTTACTTTCTATATGCAGTGTTTCAGCTCTTTCCCTTTCAGTACCTTAATTAGAAATGTGAGTTTTGTCTTTGATTTTTTCTTCTCTCTCATTCTCAGTTCCAAATCACTGTTCTTAAATTTATCTATTTTACTCCACCTTTTTTAGTACTATTGGGGTTAATTCTAGAATAAATTCCCTTCAAGTCTAATTTGTATTAATGCCAAAGTTGTCTAATTCCTTTTTTGTGTGTTTTTTGTTTTATATTTTTCAAATATAGCTATTGAATCTACACTACAACAATTAACTGATTAGAAAAAAAACTTTAAATGCTATTTATTTAATCAGTCATTTTGTAATTCAAGACAGAATTATTGACCTGCAATTTTATAATTTCTGGAAATATAATTCATTTATTAGGAGGAGGGGAAGATGGGTAGTTCGACAAACAAATCAGATTTGGTTAAGGCTGTTTACAATATTAAATTCCATTGCATCAAATTGACTCATATCTTTCTCTTTTTGATTTGGTCTTTGAACTCTCTCCAACTTGTTTACCATTTTGATTTGGTCTTTGAACTCTCTCCAACTTGTTTACCACTACTGCTCCCAACACACACATAACCATCACCCTATATCAGGAAACACATGCGCCAGATTTCCTGAACTATTTGATTTCTCTGAGCACACCGTGTTAATTTTACCCACCATATTTCTGTTCTTGCTATTTCCTCAGTCTGTCATTCTCTCCCCCTTGCTTGAATAGCCTTTACTTTTTTTTTTAAGAAAAAAGACTTAACTTACATTGTTTATTACTTAACTTGCGAACTCCTTTTCTCATATAGCCCAGATACAATACATGATGACATAAGGTAGTCCTTGGTGCCCATTTTCTTTGCGCTCCAAATCATGAGTCAAATCATGAGTCTAACTTCTAACAAGTTAGTAGAATATTTGCAATAGTTGCATAAAGGAGATAAGGGACAGTTTGCAATAGTAAGTAGTTAATTTTGCTCTTCAATTGGTAGTCATGTAGCTGCAGAGAGAACATGTATGAATTGTGACATCAATTCTTTATATTGTTTTAAGGAACCAGATGTTGTTTGAAGGCATGATAAAAATAGTAATAGAAGTGATTGTGATTTATATGCTGAAATCAAAATAATTTGAAATAGTTCTACAGTAACAATTTATCTTACATGACTACCTTATTACAGCATCTGGACGTCATATATAAAATTCATGGTTTATTCATGAATTTGGGAAATGTGTTAAGATTTTGTTGTTGTTGTTCTTTTTTTTTACTTTTTTTAAATTAATTTTTTTTAATTTCTTTTCAGTGTTTCAGAGTTCATTGTTTATGCACCACACCCAGTGCTCTGTGCGATACATACCCTCCATAATACCCACCACCAGGCTCACCCAACCCGCCACCTTGACTTTTAAGGTTCAAATAGATAGTCTCTGATCCAGAAATGTTACCTTATTCCTAAGTGATAGGAAGGTATTTCACACATTTCGAAGGCAATTCTTGATAGATGTATTTCTTTTTCAAAAAGTGCTGGTTGGGGTGCCTGGGTGGCTCAGTGGGTTAAATCCTCTGCTTTCAGCTCAGGTCATGATCTCAGGGTCCTCAGATCAAGCCCCACATCAGGCTCTCTGCTCAGCAGGGAGCCTGCTTCCTCCTCTTTCTCTCTGCCTGCTCTCTGCCTACTTGTGATCTGTCTGTCAAATAAATAAATAAAATCTTAAAAAAAAAGTGTTGGTTGACCAATGATTATTTATTAAACAGTTAAAATACAAAAGCTTTGTTGCTGCATTTTAGTTGTGTTTCATTATTTTCTTATTCACTTTTGAAGCATTATTTATTTCATGATTTTCACTTCATAATTTGTATGGGATTAAATAAATCTTTTTTTTTTTTTTTTTTGCTTCCCATGTTTAAATGAGATATGTATCTTCAGGCTGTTAGGAGTACATAGTAATGTCCTGACCTCTGTGATCCAAGGTGTCCCAAATCTGTTCTTTTTTTTTTTTTATGTGTACAAGGTAATGTTTTCATACTGTGTATATTGGAAAATGATCACCACAATAAGTCCAGTTAAAACCCATCACCATGCATAATTCCATTTTTTTTCTTGTGATGAGAACTTCCAAGATCTATTCGCCTGGCCACTTTCAATTATACAACACAGTCTTACTAACTGTAATCACCATGATGTACATTACATTAACATGATTTATTTATTAAATAACTGGAAAATTGTACACTTTGACCCCTTTCACCTATCTGCCACCCCAGCACACCTTGGGCAAACAGCATTTTATTCTCTATGAGCTCAGTTTTTTTTGTTTGTTTGTTTGGTTTATTTTTTTAGATTCCACATATAAGTGAGATAATATGTTACTTAACTTTTTGTTTAAATTCCAGTTAGATAACATACAGTAATATAAATTTCAGGTGTACAGTATAATGATTCAACACTTCTACACATTATCTGGGCTCATCACAGCAAGTGCACTCCTTAATCTCTATCACCTAGTTTACCCATCCCCCCTTAACCCTCAGTTTGTTCTCTATAGTTAAGAGTCTGTTTCTTGGTTTACCTCCCTCTTTTATCCCCTTTTGTTTGTTTATTTTGTTTCTTAAATTCCATCATATGAGTGAAATCATATGATATTTTTCTTTGACTGACTTATTTTGCTTAGCATAGTGCTCTCTAGCTCCATCTATGTCATTGAATATGGCAACATTTCTTTTTTTAAGGCTTAGTAGTATTCTAATATATATATTTATTATATATGTTATATATATATAATTATATATATATTATATATATATATAATTTATCCATTCATTAGTGGGAAGACATATGGGCTGTTTCCATAATTGGTCTCTTGTAGATAATGCTGCTGTTGTAAATATCAGAGTATATATATATATCCCTTTGAATTACTGTTTTTGTGGTTTTTGGGTAGACATCTAGTAGTGCAATTGATGAATCATAGGATAGTTCTATTATTATCTTTTTGAGGAAACTCCATACTGTTTTCCAGTCTATTTATCTTTCATTTCTGCTTTAAATGTGGAGTATGTCCTTACTGGGTATCCATTTTCCTCTCTCCATCATGATTCTCTACCTTCCACCCTATACTCTAGTTGTATGGCTCTCCAGAATTTTTCTTTCAAGTGGCACTCTCAATGTTATACATTTTTGCTGGTAAAATACTTTCTGAAATTGTCTTCTTGTGGATTTTATTAACCAATATCAAAATCTTTTTTTTTTATTACCATTGTTCTTGCCCTGTGTGTGTTTTTTCTGTTTATTTGAATTTCCTTTAGAGTTAGGCATTACATTCTGCAAGAATGTACATGCTGTGTATTTCTGACATTCTCAGAAGTTTAAGTTGTCAAAATTGTGCTTTATGTTATCACAAAATGTGTTTTTTTTTCCTTTTTCAGTTTAGGCAGTACTTGAAGCTTATCAGGACTTTACTAAGTCTCCACTTAAAATTTGGTTTGCACTACGTGTGTGTGTGTGTGTTTTGTTTTGTTCTGTTTGCTTTGTGTTTGGCTCCCCAGAGTATAGAGTATATCAATAATTTCCTTTTACTCCTTATATTGGATTCATTAAGAATGTCTATCTTATAATGTCAGGATGTTGTGCGTACTACCACCTCGTGTGCTATTAAAGGAATTCAGGGATTTCAAGGATGACATATTTGATTAGAACTATGGTCTTTACAAACTTAATTTTATGCCTTTAAAGTTGCAACACAGGTAGCATAATTTTTTGGCCTTTAGATCAAAACAGATTTAAAATGAACCTGATAAATCCATTTGTTCCTTAAGTGAAAAGTAATGCTACATAAACATCATTAATTTCAGTAGGTACAGACTGTATTTTTCCTCTGGTTAAAAAAAAAAATCCTTATATTTGCTAAAATTTGTGAGGTGCAAAGAAGTAAATAATATTGTATTTTATTAGGGTAAAGCATTATTTTACAAAGTGCATTCTGTGAAATATCCATTTAGTGGTTCCCAGTAAACATTTAAACTATTTCCTCAAATTCAAGGATTAGACAAGATGTCATCTATCACTGGTTATATTCAGTGTTGTATGCTGGAGGTACTAACCAGCACTAGAAGAACTAAGAACTCTAAAAATTGAAAGAAAGAAAAAACATTAATTTTTGCAGAAGACATTGGTACATATACAGAAAATTTTAAAAATCTAGATAGACAATGTGAGCTAACAAATGTATTTAGCAAGTGTGTTGGACTAAAACCTATATATATATATATACATATATATGTATATATATATGCATTCATAGCTTTATTTTATATTAGTTATCAAAATTAAACATGTAATTATTTTGAAATTTTATTTTTTTAAAGATTTTATTTATTTATTTGACAGACAGAGATCACAAGTAGGCAAAGACACAGGCAGAGAGAGAGGAAGAAGCAGGCTCCCTGCCGAGCAGAGAGCCCAACATGGGGCTTGATCCCAGGACCCTGGGATCATGACCTGAGCCAAAGACAGAGGCTTTAACCCACTGAGCCACCCAGGCACCCCTTGAAATTTTCATTTTTAAGATTAATAAAAAGCTATAATGTACCTAAGAAAATGTTTTTAGTAAAATGATAATAGATCCTTGGGGAAACCCATTACCTCTTCCTTAAGAAAAAAAAAATTAAGCATGTGAAGGTATATACAATGTACATGGTATATACAGGTCATGAAAAGGTATATAAAGGTCATGAAAATGTCATTTCTCTTTTTATTGATCTATAAATATAATACAATTACAGTTTTATAAAAATGGATTTTTATATTGATTCATCAAGTTATTCTTGAATTGGCAAAAAGATCAACAATGTCTAGGACAATTTTGAAAACAAATCAAGGAAGACTAACATGCCATACAAGATATTAACATTTACAGAACTATAGAACATAAAATTATGATACTCATGCACATTGACCACAGTGCTGAAATTTACAATAGCCTTGTAATCCTGATAAGCAGCCATGGTTAAAGAAATCCATGTTGTGTTCACCATTTTGTGTTTCAGGAAATAGTTTTCTAGGAAAAAAAAAGAAAGCCTCCCCTGTATGAATTAAATCAGATTTATGGATGTCCCCCTTGTTTACCACAACTGACCAGATACAGGAACTCCAAATTTCCATTTGGGGCAGTGTAAATGATTAAATGAACTGTATCACCTCCATTAATCAGTTAGAACTAAATATTTAGTGCAAACTTTGGTTGGTTGCTCTGCTTCCTCCTGGACTTTCACCCACTCTCAGCCTGAGCCAGTACACAACTTCTTACTAACAGCCCCTTCTAAGAATAGAAGGAAATATATACAAAATGATGTAAAAATTTAATAATCAAGATTAACAAACCATTTTGCAGCAACTTGAAATTGTACACATTTATTATTCAATGGAAATATGTGAGGAGGTTTTCTGTGCCTGTTCTTCTGGGATTGGCTGATATTTATTCTTTTTTTTTAAGATTTTATTTATTTATTTGACAGAGAGAGTTCACAAGTAGGCAGAGACAGGCAGAGAGAGAGAGGAGGAAGCAGGCTCCCCGCTGAGCAGAAAGCCTGATCCCAGGCTTGATCCCAGGACCCTGGGATCATGACCTGAGCCGAAGGCAGTGGCTTTAACCCACTGAGCCACCCAGGTGCACTGGCTGATATTTATTCTAAACTGGGTTGAAGTCTGCTCCAATTGTCTCCTATTAGCTACTTAGGAAAATTCTCATCATGTTGAATAGAATAGAATTCTCATCATGTTGAAGTGCAAGAGGGAAAGCAAAACAATGTAAAATATTTAAAACCTCTACTTAACACAGGTTTGCTAAGTCACATTGCCCAAAGCAAGTCACATATCTGAGCCCAAAATAATGGCTCAGAGAATGTTACTGCTTATATTCTATAAGGAGGTACAGCAAACTGATACATATATCAATAAATCCATATATCAGTGGATTTATTCTAATGCAACAGGTTCAGAGGAAAGAATAGGATCAATAAATACAGTCTACCACAATAAGGTACATACTATTTTGACTTCTTAGGTAGGAGGCAAGAAGATGAGAGTACTCTTAATTTTTTTTTTATGCAAGTTAGGACATAAGGTTTGACTCTATTCAGTAGAAGTAGTGGGATTAATTATTTGATGAAAATTGTGAAAATTTTAAATATATGCTGAGAAGAATGAGGATGTGTACACAAAGAATGACTCCCAAGCAATTCTGAGGAGCTGGGAGGTATTCAACATCACACATTTAGTAGTACAATCAAGTCAACAAGTTTTGGGCCATATAACTGTAAGAGTGGTTGCTGGAAGAGAATACAAGTAATGACGACTTGTTTGAGAACAAAAGATTTAAAAGTTATGGTTTTCAAAGTAGTGTCTACATAGTAAAATTGTTTGATGATAGCATTTTAATGAGTAAATATGTTATGACCCAGGTGTAAACATTGTTCTACTGAGAAATGATAATATCAGTGGATAAAAGAAAGCTCAAGAACTTTAAAATAATGGGTGAATTTTAATTAAATTGTCTTTTGTATGAGAGGAAAATAGTTGAATATTTTCTACTTCATATGGCTCAATCTACTAGTTAGCTTTTACTAGACAGTGGGAAATAATGGCTTGGAGCTAGGAGAATGCATTATTCATCTACCTCCACGCTTCCTTTCTGATCACATGAAGTTTGTGGGAAGTAGTGGAGAGTGAGAAATTTCCACAAAAGACAACTGGGGAAAGAAATGTCCTTTGGAGAATTAAAGACCGCAAATAAGGAAGCTGCCAGATTCATCTCTGGGCGGGGACAGTTTCATAAGTGGTTTTTAATTTTCCATCTAATAAAATCTGAAGTTCTTGGTCTGATGTGTAACTATATCCAAAAGGTGATACGTCCCTAATTTGCATGTCAGGTCTCATTGTACTCATTTAGGTGATTTGACAACAGCACTGTTAGTTCTTGGGAATAGGAATCTTTTATTGATTGTCTCCTTACCTACTCCAAGAGTCACATTACCCATTTGTTACATGTTTATTGAAAGAATAAATTATTGCATGAATATTTAAAAACACAAATTCATGAGCATAACTCACTAATAGTGAGCATATTTAACAACATAAAATAACGTAAGTGCTTGAGAGAATTATTCCAGAAGAGGTACTTTTACTGTAGTTCCTTTGAGGGACTGGTTTAAAAATTATTTGAAAGAAACACATCAAAGTGGGAGAATAGGTCTTGAGAAGAAACTCTTAGTTTCTGTTGTCTTATTTTCTACTTGAAATGGTATATACAGATTGTCTTGTCCAACTCTGGAAACAGTACCTCATACTAATTACTATTTAGAATGAACATTCTTAATACTTCTTACCAAATATTTGTAGGTGAGGAAAAATTGCTTCCCTCTACTACCCTTCAAAGTAGTGGGGCCCAAAGAGAGAGATTGATAAGAAAAACACATACACAAGTATATTAACATGAATACCTCATGCATAAATAGAAGACACCTAAGGAAAAATGAGTAACTCCAAGTGATGGCTTAGAATTCTGGTTTATATATCTTCAACAAAAAAGCAATCCATTTTTGGAGAAATGACATAACAAAGGAAAGTAGTCTTAGGTTTCCAAGGGCAGGAAACTGTGGGAAAATAAATATGTAGGGAGAAAATAATGGTAGATAAAAGCTAAAGAGTAAAGTCTGTAATTTCAATTCCTTTGGTTTCTTCTTCAAGCTGATCATATCTATAGTTGACTCCAGTGATTAACTTTTGTCTTTCCTGGTGATGAGGGAAGGCAGGGCACCTTTGTAAATTTATGCCCTGCTTTTAGGAAAATACAGAAGGGCGGGAGCTTCTCTTAAGTTGTCTTTAGCTCAAAATAATCTTTATGCCAAATTGGTATATTTTGGGATGGTATATTCTAATATCCTACTTGCTGGAACATGAATTTTATGAAAAAAAATAGAAAATAAACACTTAAAATACTATGTTGTTTTAAACACCCCAGAATGCTTTACCTCCTAATAAAAGCAGGCCACTATGATGTATTTTTATTTTTTCTATATTTGAAAATTGATTATAATTTAATGTAATAATTAGAAAAATATAATTTAAGAAACTACAAACTTAAATTCTTCTGAATTTGTTAATGTAAAATGAAATAATAATGAGTTCAAACCAGAGTATGAACTAAAAAAGATATCTAATTGAAATATTTTTAACATTCTGTGACTTTTAGTATGCACCCTTCATTCAAAGGCATTATATATCAACAATTATAAGGCATTGTTAATAAATCAAAAGCTATTTCAGTTTTGTTTAAATGAACATTTATAAAGTAGATTTTGATGCTTCATGCGATATAATTCCAAATACAAAACGATTTCATGGTTTATACATATATTTGAATGCTAATTTCTTATTTCTAATGCCTTTAGGTGGCTTAAAGTTTTGCAGTATCTTTTATCTTGTTAATATGTTTGACTGATATCTTTAAAACTTCAAAGATGATATTTTGTTGATATTAGTAGAGCATCTTAAATTGTAGGGTGATATTTAATGATGGATTTAGACTTATTCTTGACATATTTATGACTCCAATCAGCTTAAATTTTATCTAATTTTCTGGAATAAAGCTATTTAGCTACAAAGATTCAAGCAGTTTGAAGATTATTAAACGGTATGTGTTCTTTTAGTAATACAGCTTAAAGTGTTTCTATTGTGGGAAAAAAAATCCTTGAGATGCAGCAAGCCATCAAACAAAATACATGAAGTGCCTCAAAGTCCTTATGATTCGTTTATTTTCTTGTATTGGTTTGTATTCTTCTTTATGTTTTTATTATACTCCTTAGCATAAGGTTAATTTTAGGAAGGAAGATATTAAAAATTATTTTGAATCATGATCTTACCAGTTTCGTGATTTCTGGACGTCCTTTAAAACTGATATACTGGGAATGCCTGGGTGGCTCAGTTGGTTAAGCGGCTGCCTTCCGCTCAGGTCATGATCCCGGCGTCCTGGGATCGAGTCCCACATCGGGCTCCTTGCGCGGCGGGGAGCCTGCTTCTCCCTCTGCCTCTGCCTGCCACTCTGTCTGCCTGTGCTCGCTCTCTCTCTCTGACAAATAAAAAACAAAAACAAAAAAAAACAAAAAACAAACAAACAAAAAAAACTGATATACTGTATTATTCTCAAAATTTAGATGTTGAATAAAGCATTTAAAGAATAGAAATAAGGGATTCAGATATATGAGAGGAAATTTTTCAAACAAATCACTGTGAAAACAATCTGTATTTATACAGGCAAATCCTATTCTTTAAAAACTTATAAT
The DNA here is from genome assembly GCA_004024625.1 of Mellivora capensis. Taxonomy (NCBI): domain Eukaryota; kingdom Metazoa; phylum Chordata; class Mammalia; order Carnivora; family Mustelidae; genus Mellivora; species Mellivora capensis. Next base: position 136,936 of record PISX010001127.1, on the reverse strand, counting down.
AAAAATTAAGAAGATTGTGTCCTTTTTTGATACTGAAAGTTTTAACACTTTCTAAAAAATTAGAATTTTATGTCATGAAGGAGAGAAATGGATATCAAAGATGAGATTGTGCATGCATAGTTTTTTTCTGGTGGATCTTGATTCATATTATTTGAAGTCTTCAGACTTATTGTAGATAATGAATATAAAAAGACCACAACTGAAAAGAAAGTCAGATTTGTAGATTCAAGCTTGAGAAAATAAAATATTTATAAAATTATAATGTACAAAATTAATTCTATCTCCCAACCCATACACTTTTGGCCTTTTTTTTTTTTTTAATTTGCAAGTTCATGAGTTAGGACCTTCACATTAGTTTAAGTGACACAACAAAGGCTTGCTTTTTTATCCTGGCACATGTCCTTTGAAGGGAGACAGAAGGTAGGTGCTGCTCCAATCCATCTTTAACATGGGGAAGTGAGTGTGGTGAAGCATATACTGTGTTTTCAAAATGTCAACCTAGAAGTAACTTGGAGTTCTATGCCATTCTTACATAGGGCACATTCATTAGTGGATCCAAACTTGGAATATTTTGAAAGTTCAGGTTTTTTTTATATGAATAAAAATTTGAGTAAGTTAGGAAAAGTCATGTGGCTAAAACACCAAAGATATAGAGTAACTTCTATACAAAATAAAGATGGATCCTCCTTATTAGAAATACGGGGAGGTCATTATTGAAAATCCTTAAATCTTGAGCCAAATAGTGAAGAACCACCAAATTCTAGACGAGTCTTTCTTTCAGCTAGAAAATATAATATTTGGAATATCTAAAACGAACTCTGTAAAACTGCTATTCTTTAAGAACAATTGCATCTCATAATATTTATGTAGCAGATTCTGCCAAAACTCTGCCCATATGCCCTTAGTATCATTCACCTTACTGGTGCATGCCAGCCTGGCTTCTAATGACCAGCTCCTGTCCTTCACCAGAAGAACCAATTTCCCCTGACTGATGTGTCTGGAAATTAATATACACTCCAAGGCATTCCATAACCAGTGACTAATGGCTATAGAATTATAAGTATCCCGATGCTCTTGCTCACATTTCATTGCCCAAAATGAGTCACAAGGACACAATCAACTTCAAATGCTATGAAAAGACAATGACATGGCAGAACAGATCTTATATACTTGTGAAAGAACATGCATCTATTGTAAAATATGAAACTGTAGAAATAAATGAAAGAAAAAATGTAGTGATATAAGTGATCATTGAAGAAGGTTTAAAAAAGAAGATAAATAGGATAGAATATCAAACAGGTAGTTCACATACCATAAAAATAGCTTCAGAAAATGGAAAATTTTATTTTTTTAGATATATATATCTATCTATCTTATATAAGATATATATATATATATATATATATATATATATATATATATATTTGAGAGAGAGAGAGAGAACTAGTGAGCACAAAAGGGGTGAAGGGGAAAGGAGAAGCAGACTCCCTGCTGAGCAGAGAGCTCAATGTGGGGCTCGATCTGGGGACTCCAGGATCATGACCTTATCCAAACTAACTGAACCACCCAGGCACCCAAAATGGAAAACTTTAAAATAATACAATTCTGTCTAAATACAAGGTTTGGATTGAGCTTCTATTTTTTGTTCTTTGGGCTTTACTCTATTAATACAATGGTCATGTGAAAATAGTTTCAGCAAAGTTAAACAATGATACAAAACTAAGTTATCATTTGGATGTATGCTCTCCTTTGCTCAGGAAGAGAAGGAGAATTTTGGTTCTAGGCTTGATACTAAAGGGTGTAAGCCATGGAATCTGTTGTTCTTTAATGCAGACTGTTGGAGTCCACCAAATAACATTGTCTCTGAGAGACAATTGCAGATGCTTGCTACCTCTAGCATCTACAACATTCTCTGATTCATCAGTGCCTGTGGCTTCAGAGGGTAGCATCATCCAGTCAAGATACAATGAAGCCAGATGTCTTTTGACTATTAAATAGACTACATAATTAAGTCTGGCATGAATTATTGCAAGAACTACCCTCTCCCACATCAATAAGGAAAACAATCCCAATATTTTAGTGAACCTCATTCTTACATTTCCAATATTTTTAGCATTAATAGAAAATGCATTGAATTAGTTTTAAACATATTTTGTTGTCTTTTTAACACTTAATTTAAGAAAATTAAGTTTAAATAACACTTACCTTTTATGCAGGCAAAAGAAAATTTCTCCAATGAATACATAAAAATAATTTTGAATACTTTAGAGATTTATAAAGATTTTATCTTTATTTTAATCTTCCTTATAAAAACATGGATGTGAAAAACAGTTCAACATAAAGTTGTTTTCTTAGATTAGAGTTCCTGAATGAAAATTATAAAAGAATGCAGGGCTGAAACATATTTGAATGATTAAAATTTGTTTTTAAATAAATTAAGTGCTGAATATATTTAGAGATCTCAAAATATTTCATCATGAGTATTATTTTTGTGTAAAAACACTAAATAAGGTTTCTCTCTTTAAAAAATATATATGGTTTGGAAATATCCTCATAGGCTTGGCAGGAGTAAATTATGTTATTTTTCCCAAAAGTAAACTTTTCTTGGATGTCACTGCATAGAATTTTGAGCACAGTTTTTCATGCTGGGTTTTCTAAGCTGAAAGATGTCACTGCTGGGTCTTAAACACATGGGGCAGAGTGCCAGTAAGAACAACTTGCCCAGTATCTGTCAAGCCAGGCTGAGCATGGGGCAGTGCCCAGAATCCATGAAGAATACTCTGAAGGTCAGGACATCAGCTAAATGAAAAGAGCTCAAAATGAACTTTTAAATAGTATAAAGTGCCTTTATGGCTTTTAACATGAAGAGAAGGAATCAGGATTTCTTGGCTATTACAAGTTAAAATTAATATCGATGGCTTGCTCTGCTCAGCAGGGAGCCTGCTTCCTCCTCTCTCTCTCTGCCTGCCTCTCTGCCTACTTGCAATCTCTCTCTCTCAAATAAATAAATAAAATCTTAAACAAATATCGATGGCTTGGTTAGAAATCATACCCTTTAGGTAGTATTATGGCTCAATAATAATGCTACTTATAATTAAAGAGGTGATAGGATCAACTGCTCCTTCAGAGTGACTGGGAAATTCCTTGGGTATTTAAAACCTAGAAAAATATTTTTAGTTAAAAATGCACAGTAAATGAAAGCATATTGAATACTCAAAAGATTAACTATTCATCTAGCATTTATTAATTAATAGAGAACAGGTACATTGATTCAAAATAAGATTTTGTGACTGTATAGAAAAAAGAAATTTAATTTCCAGTCTTTAGAAGTGGCAACAATGTAGTCATCACTATTTTTTCCCTGCAATATAATAAGGAATAGATAACAGATATTCTTTTTTTTTTAAAGATTTTATTTATTTATTTGACAGGCAGAGATCACAAGTAGGCAGAGAAGGAGGCAGAGAGAGAGGAGGAAGCAGGCTCCCTGCTGAGCAGAGAGCCCGATGTGGGGTGTGATCCCAGGACCCTGAGACCATGACCTTAGCCAAAGGCAGCTGCTTCACCAACTGAGCCACTCAGGTGCCCCAATGACAGGTATTCTTAAGATGCATATTTAAAGTGAAAGCAATCGACATGATCAAAGTGTTTCATTTTGTGTAGGTGTTTCTCAACTGGATACTAGCAAACAAGATAAGGAAACAGCTAACCTAGAAAAAATATACAGGGTAAATGAGGGGAAAGTAGGTAAGGAAATCTCAAATAAATATATCAACTGAAACCAACTGAAAAGATATCTTCATATGACGCACATTGGGATTTTTTTTTCTGATTCTTAATTAAGTAATAACTTCTTTATAATAGATAGATCAAGGACTTCGAACCATTTTTATGATATTTCCCCTTGTACATATCCTCTAACTACTATTACATTTTTAATGCCAATCCAGCATTTTATTTATTCTCAATTCCCAAGTTGCAGTAAAGTGTTGTTCATTGGGTTTGCTAACATGTTTGACCTAGAGCATAAACCATCTATATTACACATTTGAAGAAATATACTGGATATCTATAAAATCAATATGATGAAATTGCAAAATTGTGTCCTTTAATTTAAAAAAGAGCATATGTGCTTTATATTTTTTCTTATATGAATTTCTAGCAATTACTAAAAAGTAACTTTATCATGAGAGAAATGGAAATTGTTAAGAATTAATATATAGTTGAAAAAGGTGTTATTTTAGTTAAATACATTAACAATGTTAGCAGATGAACAATGACTTTATTTTTTTCACTAAGAAAAGGAATGCTCATGTTTAGAGAAGGTATGAAACTATAACTCTATTCTTGGAGAGGCCATTAGGTAATTTATCTGTAGGCTTCTTATTAATTAATAATGGTATATAATAAATCAGATTTTGTCATATTAGTCAGTAAAGAAGATATAATTTTTATTAAGTGGCTAAGTGACTTGCATTTTGTAAATTCAGAGGGCAACTAGTTTCAAATTTTATTATTTTTTATTTTTTAAAGATTTTACTTACCTACTGACAGAGAGAGAAGGAGAGAGTACAAGTAGGGGAAGTGGTAGGCAGAGAGGCAGAAGCAGGGAGCCTGATGGGGGGCTCGATCCCAGGACCCTGAGCTCATGACTTGAGCTGAAGGCAGATGTTTAACGAGCCACCCAGTCACCTGTTTAATTAATTACTTACTTAGTTAATTAACTTTTAAAAAAAGATTTTATTTATTTATTTGACAGAGAGAGGCTTCAAATTTTATACTAAATTTGATAATCAGAATTATAATGAAAAATTTTTAACAATGTGTCAGTAGGATTTGTTCTGGGAGAGTAAGGATTTGTATGGGAGAGAACTGTGCCTGAGTCAAATATTGCTGCAAGAGGTTTTTTTTCCCATAAACATATATAAATGGCCTTTAAAAAAAGGTTTTTTATTAAAATATAATGTATTATTTCCTTCAGGGGTACATATCTGTGAATCATCAGTCTTACACAATTCATAGCACTCACCATAGCACATATCCTCCCCAATGTCCATAAGCCAGCCACCCTATCCCTCCCCCACCCCTGCCCCCAGCAACCCTCAGTTTGTTTCCTGAGATTAAGAGTCTCTTATGGTTTATCTCCTTCCCCAGTCCCATCTTGTTTCATATTTTTCTCTCCCTGCCCCCCATGACCCCCCACTCTTTCTCTCAAATTCCTCATATGAGAGAAATCATATGATAATTGTCTTTCTCTGATTGACTTATTTTACTTAGCATAATACCCTCTAGTTCCATCCATGTCATTGCAAATGGGAAGATTTTTTTTTTTGATGGCTGCATAGAATTTAATTGTGTGGGGATTATATATATATAGATCACCTCTTCTTTATCCATTCATCTGTTGATAGACATCTAGGTTCTTTCTGTAGTTTGGCTATTGTGGACATTGCTGTTATAAACATTCCAGTGCACATGGCCCTTCAGCTTTTAAAGTCACACTTATTCATGTCTCATGAGTATTATTTTAATTTTAAAGGAAAAATGTCTTCATTTAGAATTTCACTGGAAAAAGATTAATACACTAAAAAGACAACAACACTTTTGTAAGATTCAAAGTAATCAAATGGAAATAATATAACTGTACTAATTTCTAGATTAAATTAGTTTAAGTTTTTAAAATACTTATATTAACTATCCTAACTAATTTGACCATGTTCTCTTTTGGTAAATGTATAAGATTATAAAACTCCAAGTAACTCTAAAGAATAGTCTTTTTTATTAAAGCTCTTAATTCTTCTCAATTATGCTTTCAATTATGTTAATAAATAAGACTGAATTTCATAAATTAATAAAGCTTAAAAAATTTTCAGTATTGCATTGATAAATTCCCAATAAGTAGTTAATTTTAAATTAAAATAAGTGCACTTGGGGTGCCTGGGTGGCTCACTGGGTTAAGCCTCTGCCTTCAGCTCAGGTCATGATCTCAGGATCCTGGGATTGAGCCCCGCATCAGGCTCTCTGCTCAGCAGGGAGCCTGCTTCCCCACTGTCTCTCACCCTGCCTCTCTGCCTACTTGTGATCTCTGTCAAATTTTAAAAAATCTTAAAAAAAATAAAAAAATAAAATAAAATAAATTCACTGGTTAAAAATTATATAGTAAGCTTTGATGATGTAATGAATATACATATATATTAAAAAGAATCATGCACAACTTTTTGTTTTGTTTTGTTTTCTGTGTTTGCATTCCAGGATCAAACTGTTAGTCTATCTTTTTCTATCTACTTTTACTAGAAGTATCAAAATATTTGTGAAGAACACCATAATCAAATTTTAGTCAATTAAATGATGAAACTGCTTAAATACTTTAGACCTTAAGTAAAAAAAATATTAAGCTTGTAAGAAATTGAAAACAGGAACATTGCAAACATGAAAATATCAAAGTTTTACTTATCAAAATACTCATTGTGCATTCTTTTCATGATTTTTCAAAGTATTTAAATTTTTTTGAATCATTTTTATGCAAAATTTACATTTATGAACACTTTCAAAATAGACCAAAATAATCAACTTCCCATCTTGTGCATAATTAGGTAATAACTGAATTTTTCTGGATATGAGGGAGGCTATGTATAATATATCACTTTCTATAATTTCTGTCTTATGGATAGTACCCTCTTTGCAGGTCTCTGGTAAAGGAGAATATCTTATTTTATCCCATTAGTGTAACAAGAGATTTCCCCATCTCAAATTTTGCTGTAGGCTGATGTATGACCATCCTCAGATAATTTGCTTTCTCTAATTGTAGATTGCTCTCTACAATAAGGAAATTTGACTAATGATCTTCCAGATCTATTTAGGGATTCATAATATATGTTATCTCCAACCTCTGAAATAAAAGCATTTCATTTTCCATGCTTTAAGTGTCTAACTCTTTGTTCTCTTCATTTAGTTTTGTTTCTGTTGTTGTCATTGTCCAGGTCTCTAGTGAAATAATGTGTATGCGTATTATATTGTGAATGTGGAGGACTATTTTTTGGTTTTGCTAATCTATATGAGATTACAGTAGATGTCTTCTCATGATTCTATTTTTAACTAATGTCTAAGATATCTTTTGTTTTAATTGAGTATTTTTGTGCTAAATAGTACAAATATGTGGTTCAAAAAATCAAATAGTATGTTAAATTTATAATAAATAATAACTTCATATTGTCCTTCTCTCAACTTCCTGGTGTACACTTTCAACTCTTTTAGGTGTATCTTTTAGAATTTAACTCCTAGGTTAATTGATTAGTTAATTAATTAATTAAATATCAACTGAACAATAGTTCAGTTGATGCCATTATCAAGTCATTTAACCTTCCATTTCAGAAAATATCTACCAATTTCCTATTCTCAAAGATAAGAATTTTATTTTCTTACTATTGAATTTTTTTCCTATTAAAATATATGGTTTATGAGAAACATCAAATGAGACTAAATAATCATTAAAAAAATGTGTGTAATTAAAGCAAACTACCAGTCAACATAAGGCTCAATACATCTGTTTTCAGTATAATGTAAAATTCTAATATGGTATTGTACTAACCACTCAACTCTAGTACAGAGTTCAAAGGACAAAGGGATTAAATATTAGCTATAGCTTCAATATGAATATAAAAATGATGTATTTTGATATTGTAACAGCTGTCATTTGGCAAGATAAAAATAACACAATAAGAAGAGTAAAACCGTACTTTAAGGGTATAAAAGACATGTGTAGTATTCTATGTAGTGGAATGTAAATTTAACAGAACATGGATTTAAGAAGTGGAACACCATGACCATTATCATAAGGCTGTTCTGAAAAATAGATACGAATTATAGGGGTAGATAGAAGATATGTGTGTATTTAAGAGATCACTGCTAAAAAAAGCTGAGTGCTGAATTCAATCTAATGTTAACTTATATTAGACAAAAATGCTTATTTATAAATGTTCTTTTCAAGTTCTAAAATCTGTTTTTTATGCTGTTGCTGCTACATAAAGTAAATATGATTTTTTTTCATTTTTGATAACAACCTATAGTCTCAGAAAGTGCTTTTATGAGAACTATCACTACATGTTTAGAGGACAAATGGTCTCAAAAAGATGAAGTGTTTGGATTAATCAACGCCTTATTCCACTTAACATTTGTATGGTTACTTTCATTAATTAGACTATTTCAAAAGCATCCCTATTATATATAGTTTGTCTTTGTAAGAAATATTTTGTGTTTGTAATATAAATGTATTTCATATTATAATAGTTATATTATAGTATAATATATAAATATAATATTAAAAGTATGTTATATATAGTTTATCTTTGTAAAGAAATGATAACTACTCACTAAAATTTTCATGTGAACAGGCCTGTCTCAAACTGTGTCTGACATGAGTAAGCACACATGTAGATATTGTTTCAATCTGTGGTTATTGCAGTGTATCACTGACTTTGCATGTGCGTATGCTTGGAAAAAAATACAATAATTCACAGAGTGGGCATAGATGATTAATGCCCTTTATATCCACCCTTTGGTGTCTTTATTAATTCTAATCCTCTATTATGAACACTTATTATGCACAGTTTTTCTTTGGTTAAAGCATTCTGGATATGTGTTGAAGATACATAGATGAAAAAAAATCTCCATCAAAACACTCAGAGGCTACCTTAGAGACTAAAATCCATGTATGCTAATGAGGGAAACACATATGAGATAACACGTAATCCCAGGAATAGAGGTGCTGATTATAAATGAATGTACATGTGTTGTGAAATCACAGCAAAGGAGCAACAGCTCTATCAGCACCGGCTGTTACTGCTTCTGTCTTCAGTTCTTAGAGCCATGAAAGTTAGGAGCCTTCACTCCTAATCACTCCTCAGCTGGTCAATTTCTTTCTGTTGCTTAACAGCAATTCATATTTGTATCAATTAAACAATAAAATACAAGCTTGTACTCAAAGGCTCAAGGTATTATATGCGCAGAAAATGCCAAGTCTATCCCAATTTTGCCTGATAAGTTCATCACAGCATGTATGTGTATGTACTATTTTTTTTAAGAAGAGATGAAAATAAAAACAAATGATCAAAGAAAGCAACCAGCGGGATTGTTGAAGCACTTCTTATCATTCTATTAAAATGCAAGAAATGTCCAAAAGCTACTCTTAGTAGTGATTTATATTCAATAATACTTATCTTATTAGGTTTAATATTACATTGTTTTCTACAATTACTACTGATTATAAATGTAAAGCTTTTTAGGGGAAAAACCATAAGGACAGAATTTATATGGATGCCCTAAAATTGTGAAATATAGGTCTATGTTTATTGTTTGGTTTTTAAAGATTTAATTTATTTATTTGACAGACAGAGAGAGACACAATATAAGGAGGGGAGTGGAAGAAGGAGAACCAGGCTCTCCACTGAGCAAGGAATACAATGCAGGGCTCTATCCCAGGACCATGGGATCATGACCAGAGCTGAAGGCAGATGCTTAACCAACTGAGCCACCCAGGTGCCCCATAGGTCTATGTTTTCAATAAATTGTTTAAATATGTTTTTTAGCTACACAAAAATGTTTTAAATCTTTAAAACATAGTTTAAATGGCATCAGAAATGAGCTTGGATTTAGGAGTTTATAAAATAGAAAAATATGAGGGATTCCTGGGTGGCTCAGTGGGTTAAAGCCTCTGCCTTCGGCTCAGGTCATGATCCCAGCATCCTGGGATCGAGTCCCACATTGGGCTCCTTGCTCGGCAGGGAGCCTGCTTCTCCCTCTGCCTATACCTGCCACTCTGACTGTGCTTGCTCGCTCTCTCTTCCTCTCTCTCTGACAAATAAATAAACTTAAAAAAATTAAAAAAAAATAGAAAAATATGAGAAATCATTAGGTTACTTAATTAAATTAAATTTAATTCACTTTCTTAAATACAAAATACGTATTATAACATGTTGAAGAAAGTGAATTAGAAGGGGATTAATAACAGGGCTTTTAACAATTGACATTTAAAAAAATAAAAAAATTAAAAAAAACAGTTGACATTTTTCTCTCATCTTTATTGCATAATGTAACAAGGATAATATCTTTGTGTCGACTTACACAGTTGGATGAGGAGTGCTACCTTACTCAGATGCATTACCAGAGAGAAGCAATTTGGGAGTGTGGAATTACAGTTCAGCTTGGTCATGCAGAACTTGAAAGGTTTTGAAGTTCTCAAGAAAGATGTCAAGCAGACAGCTTTGGACAGTGTTCTGAATCTGAGAAGAAGCATTTCCTGTCTTTCTTATGGCAAATTTTATGGGTCAATTTGGCTTCCATATACATCTCCTTAAACCATACTTAATTCCCAGTGAACACAATAGCCAAGTCATACTTTTGCCTAACATAATACAACTATCCTCCTACAATCGAAATGCACTAACTCTTCCCCAGAAGAGGATGCAAAGTCCGAGTGATGTTTATTCTTCTTGATATCCTGTACCTTAAATATTGTGAGGTAAATTTCAAAGGCTTTTTTATTATGATATAAAGTGAACATATCTTATGTATCATTTTGACAGAATTATGACCATGTTATTGTCCTTATTTGAGGATTAAATGTAGTTTAAGGAGGTGTGTATGGATGCCAAGTTGACAAAGGGGTGGGCTGGTAATAATGAATTTTGTGTGTCAGTTTGGCTGGGGTGTCGTGCCTGATATTTGTTCAGGTCTTGTTCTATGATTATATTTTTTAGATGAGATCAGGATTCAAATCAGTAGACTTTGAGTAAAGAAGACTGGACAGGCCTCATTCAATCAGTCAAAGGCCATCAGAGAAAAAACTGATTCCTCCAAGGAAGAGAGAATTCTGTCAGCAAATTGCCTTTGGTTTTGAACTACATCACAAACTCTTCTTTAGGTCTCCAGCCTTCCAGTATACCCTGAAAATTATGGACTTTCTAGCCTCCCAGTTCTTTAAGCCAATTCCTTAACCTAAGTATTTCCCCTCTCCTTTCGCTCTTATATTTTGTATCTGTGTGTGTGTGTGTGTATGCATGCATATTGCAAATTTCTATATATATGCATACACATTCTATATCCTATTTGGTCCTTTTCTCTAGAAAACCTTAATCCAATCCTTTTCTCATTGATGTGTAATGCCACTTCCACCACATATGTGCTAAGAGAAGTATGAACTTCGAGTTCTATTTCATCCAGCCAGTGTTAACTACTATGGCTTGATTATAACCCCCCTTTTATTTTCCCAAAAATGTCATGGCTATTTTTGACTTTTACAATTCCATTGGGATTATACTATCAGCTTGTCAAGTTATGCTAAAATTCCTGGTGAGATTTTCATTAGAATGCCAATGGATTTTTTCACTTGGAGAGGAAACTCTCCCATTTCTTCCATCTGTTAGTCTTTCCTCATTGCATGTCTCCTCAATATGGTTTGTAAGCATTGACTCTGTGCTCATCCTCAGGGTACTTTTCACAATAGCCCCATGTGTCTTGGGCTTGGGAAGTATCTATAAAGGGAATTTTCACGTTTTTCCCAGGATAGGACCCATAGCACTCTTGATTTTCAAAATCATAGCTTTTCATTCAAATTTCTCAACTTATTCAAAAACTATTATGGTCATTTGAATTTGATACCCACATCTGCCTAAGGTTCCTGACTTCTGAAGGGTCTTTCTTATTTTAGCCTAGCCCCTTAAAGAAGTGCAAGAGTTCTTGGTAGTTTCTTAAACTGGTAACAAAAATTATTTCAGATTCCTTTTTACACAAACTCTGTGACTTCTGATTTTTTGTAGGTAGCTCAGCTTCAAGTTCTTTTTTATTTGGCTTCTGATTCTTAGAATCCTTGGTCTATGTATGTATCAAATACATGGCTCTTGCCATTACCTGGTTCCCATAGTCCCCAATAAATTTATGCCTCAGCTCCTGCATACTAGATTTCTTTATATTTTCTTTGATTTCACTGATCATAATTACTAAAGATACACCATTTTTTGTTTTGATTTCCCAAAATCAAGTTGGTTATTGTGTTAATTATCAATTCCAAGGCTTTTGGAGCAGGACTTGTCAATTAAATGATCATGTAGATTACACAAAATGTCTTCATCTAGTAAAGGGATACTATGTTATATACTTAACCTCCATTATTCTCATTTATGAAACAAATAATGAAATAATGAAAGTTATGAAGATTGTTTTAGATACCATTTATGGTACCTTACAACTATTTATAACATACACTTAATAAAGGGGAAGGATTATAGTATCTTACTTACCTAATTTAACTATGCATGAAAGAGAGGAGAGAGAACAAATGAAAGTTTTAAAAATATATTAAGAGTACAGGTAGGGGTGCTTGGGTGAGTCAGTTAAGCATATGACTTCAGTGAGGGTCATGATCTCAGGGTCCTGGGATGGAATCCTGCCTCTGGCTCCCTGTTCAGTAGGGAGTCTCTTTCAGCCCTCTCCTTCTGCCCCTCCCTCTCCTCACTTATTCTCTCTGTCTCTCTCTCTCAAGTGTATAAACAAAATCTTTAAAAAGAGAGTACATGTAATTTTGCTAATATTTCAGTTATGGTGCTCATTCCCAAAAAAATATAATTAAGATGAGATACATGAATCAATTAAGCTCTTCCAAAGCAAACACACAGACACATATATACACACACACCTACAGAGGGACAGAGAGAGAGAGAATGTCATCTAAAAACAATTCACAAGTTTTCTTTTTTTCTCTCATTCTTAACTGAGAAAACTGACCATTAACGTCCATTTTTAACAACCATTCTAGATCTATGAACCACACTTTTAGGAACATATTCTATGCAGATTAAGATAAAAGACAAAATAGGACTGTTTAAAATTACACTTGACATGGCAGTTTTTGTTTTTGTTTTGTTTTCCCAGCATTACAACAAATCAGTTTTTTAATCCTACTGAATTAAAATTCACAGATGTGAGTACACTTTGTTTCTTCATCTGTTTTGTTTTTTAGATTCCATGTAAGTGTTATTATACAGTGACCATCCTTCTTTGTCTAACTTATTTTACTTAGTATAGTACCCTCTGGGGTACCCTCCTAGTACCCCAGGTCCATCCATGTTGTCACAAATGGCAAAATCTCATTCTTTTGCACGGCTGAGTGTGTGTGTGTGTGTGTGTGTGTGTGTGTGTGTGTATGCATTCTCTCTATATATATCATGTTCTTTCCATATAGAACATCTACTGATGGACACTTTAGGTTGTTTCCACATCCCGGCTATTATAATTAATGCTGTAATGAATGTGAGGGTACATATAAACTTTCTGAATTACTGTTTTCATTTTCTTTGGACAAATATCTAGAAGCAGAATTGCCGGATCATGTGGTATTTCTATTTTTAATTTTTGAGGAATTTCCATACTGTTTTCCATAGTGATTATAGCATTTTGCATTACCATCAACAGTGCATGAGAGTTCTCTATTTTCTGTATCTCATGAACACTTGTTATTTCTTATCTTTTTGATAATAGCTATTCTGGCCAGTGTGAGCTAATGATGGGTCTCATTTCTCTGATGATTAGTGACGTCAAACACCTTTTCATACATCTGTTGGCCATCTATATGTCTTCTTTGGGGAAATATCTATTCAGGTTCTTTGTTATTTCTCATTTCATTATTTTTTTGTTGTTGGGTTCTATGAGTATTTTAAATATATTTTGAATATTATCCCCTTATTGCTTATATCACCTGTAACTATCTTCTTCCATTCCATGGGTTGCCTTTTCCTTTTGTTGGTGGTTTCCTTTACTGTCCAAAAGCTTTTTAGTTTGTGGTAGTCCCATTTTTTTTTTTACTTTTGCCTTTATTGTCCTTGCCTGAGGGCACGCATTGCATGGAGCACTGGGTGTGGTGTAAAACTATGAACTCTGTTACGCTGAAAAGAAATAAAAAAAAAAAAGATGTAGAGTTCAATAATGCATCAGTTGCATATAACACCCAGTGCTTATCACGTCACCCAATTACCCTGTCCCCCCACCCACCTTCCCCCTCCTTCTAATTCCTGTATATGTACATTAGAATGTATAACATTTTCTATATTTAACACACTATTACAATACTGTATTTCTTTGTCAGCAGCCTGCATTTTTCTCTCCTATTGTATTTTTTAGATTTAATGTTGGTACATGTCATCCTAGTTATTCATTTTTGCTGTATAATTCTTCATTAATGACTATATCACAATTTACCCATTCACTCTCTTGTGAATGGATATTGTTGTCATTCTGGATTTTTTTTTCTTGCTTTGACTTTCATTTTATTTTGGTTTTTTGTTGTTGTTGTTGTTCTTGTTCTTTTTATTGGTTAGAAATAAAGGCTACTATAAAATTAAAAAAAATATATTGCTAACCCAAATGCCAAGAATTTACTGCCTATGTTTTCTTCTAGGAGTTTTATGGTTTCTGTTCTTACATTTTTAAAAATATTTTATTTATTTATTTATTTATTTATTTATTTGTCAGAGAGAGAGAGAGAGGGAGAATACAAGCAGGCAGAGCAGCAGGCAGAGGCAGAGAGAGAAGCAGGCTCCCTGCTGAGCAAGGAGCCTGATACGGGACTCAGTCCCAGGACCCTGGGATCATGACCTGAGCTGAAGGCAGCAGCTTACCCAACTGAGCCACCCAGGCATCCCTCTGTTCTCACATTTAAGCCTAATATCATTTTGAGTTTATTTTATATATGGTATAAGAAAGTTGTCTAGTTTCATTCTTTTGTATGTAGTTACTCAATTTTCCCAACACCATTTCTTGAAGAGTCTGCCTTTTATCCCCATTGTATATTCTTGTGTCCTTTGTCTAAGATTAAGTCATCACATAAGTGCAGGTTTGTTTCAGGACTTTCTACTCTGTCCCATTGACTATGTGTCTGCTACTACCATATTGTTTTGATTACTGTAGCTTTGTAGTATAGTTTGAAATCAGGAAGAGTGATACCTCAAGCTTTGCTCTTTCTTAAGATTGGTTTTGCTATTTGGGTTCTCCTGTAGTTCCATACAAATTTTAGGATTATTTGTCTTAGTTTTTATGTATTTGGTATTTTGATAGGTATTGCATTAAATCTGTATATTGCTTTGGGTAATGTGGATATTTAACAATATTAATTTTTCCAATCCACAAACATGGCATATCTTTCCATTTATGTGTGTTGCTTTCAGTTCCATTCATCAGTGCCTTCAGAATACATTTCTTTTACCTCCTTGGTTAAATTGATTCCTAGGTATTTTATTCTTTTTGATGGATGTATGAATGGTATTGTTTACCTAGTTTATCTTTCTGATAGTTCATTATTAGTGTATAGAAATGAAACAGAATTATGCATATTCATTTTCTATCTTGCTACTTACTGAATTCATTTACTGAATATTGTGGTTTTTTTCTATTGCTTTCATATCTCACAATCAATCTATTCTTTAAAACCTAACACTTAAATAAGAACAAGGCAGCAGTAGTAGGTATATTATTTGTGTTTCATTTAATCTCTTAAGCTACCAAGAACTATGATATTGTTAGTAAGAATTAAAGTGCTGAAGCAATTTTTATGTGGTCATAACTTCAGTAAATTGAAGCTATGGTTGAATTTCAAGTCATCCAGCTCCAGGGCCCTTGATCTTAACCAATGTGCATAGGGTCCCATTTGAACAGAGGCATATTAACCATGCCTGTAGTAAAATTACAGAGAGCTCTGAATTTGTCAAGGTGTTCCTAATTTTAACAGAGGCTTGTGACTACAAAATCTTCATTGTTAAGTGTGTGTTTAATTAAAATAACATAATCTCCTTTCCTCCATTTTATGCATTTCACACTATAGGGGGTATTTATATCACATCTTCTGCTATTTTCCCATTTGCTTTTGACTGATCTATATTTGCTCAAGTTTCATTTGAGGATTTTTATGTCACTGTCTCTTTTATAAAAAGAATATTCCAGATTGGGTTCCTTTCCTCTGGTTTGCAAGAGAAAAAAAAACAATAATAACAACATACTTTTGTGTATTTACATCTAGGGTTAGATTAGCAGAGAAAACTGAACTATCTTAGATTGATTTGTATGAAATTTTCCACAGTTTTGCCTTCAAGATTAAGATACAGTTTGAACATGCCCTCTTGTATTGAAGAGATGATTGTTCAGTAACTTGTATTAATAGTACTCTTGAAATTTTACTTGTTGTTTTTTGGACTTTCATGAGCATTTTAACAGGAAAATGAGAGAGAATAAATCAGAAACACAAATAGTATCATTTTAAATTATCAGTAAACTAGTCGAGAGTTGAAGATTTATTTTATTTTATTTAGCATAGAAAGCACAACAGGTATTTAGTATTGGGGAATAATTTATAAGTAATAAATTTCTATCTCAAAAGAAGTTTAATTTTGAATATGAAGGGAGAAGGAATAGCTACTTCCAATTCATGGATAACATAGAAACAATATATGAATTGGGGAGTGAAGAAATAACAAATTTGATCTTTAAATTATAGTATAAGGGGGAGCAGATTTCATTTCTGGATATAACATTATTTTTGCCAATCCAGAAAAGTTACCCAAATTGACTGCTGGGCTTTCTCTTCATATGAATAACACCTTAGCTGATTAGGAAGAGCCAGTGTACTGTTAAAGTCTTTTAAATATAGATGTTTGTCTATTAGTAGCTTGTTACTTTTTCATAAATTTTAGATAATGAAAATAAATTTTTTATGTATTGATTTTAACCTACACTACAGAGGGTCATGTATACATTTTCTGTTGCCTGGCAGCTTTAAATGACCTTGTTACATTTTGGATATGTAGCTTTCAAGTTATATAATGTATCAACACAGAGTTGGATTTGAAATTTGAAATCAGAATTTTAAACAATTAACTTAAATGAAAACCAAGAGCCAGTCATTCCACCTCTTATCTAGCTCTTATTGTCAGAATTCTTCCTTTTCAGTGTGTAAAGCCATGTACTTCAGACTCAGCCATCTGCTACCAAGAAGACCAGCATAAATACTATTCTATAACTTAGCTTTTTTTTTAAAAAAGCTACTAAAATGATATAAAAGAATATATTCTTTCTTTTTTCCAAGAAAAAAAGGACACCTTGTTATTCCATTAGAAATACATTTCTATGATGTTACTTCATTTTGTCCATGAGGTAAGAATTCAGTTCTGTCATTGAATAGACACACAAAAAATAATTCTATTCCATCACAACATCTCACCATTTTTTCAATGTTAATTTAAACTATCTTCCACACTTCCATGAATTCTCAGACCACTAACTGAGACCAAAAAAAATGTTCTGACTTTATAGTTGGTGTTATTTTATACGTAAAAGAACATGTTTTCTTTAGTACAGCTGTAAACTAATATTAATCTGCCATTTGGAAGCATGATGCACACTCTGAGTAACGACAAATGTAACAAGTTAGATTGGGTACTAATCTTTTCACTCTGATGAAGTGAGGATCTATTAAAAATAATGATACTATGATAACACTAATTTGGCTGGTACTGCTGTCCCAAATCAGAACTGTAGCTGGAGGCAGCTGGAGGTATTTTATTGAAAGCCAAAGTAAATTGGGGCAGTTCCCCTAGCAGTATAAATTAGTCAGAACCTTGGAGACATAGGTATATTTTCAGAGTGAAGTACTGAACTCTTTTTCTAAGAATTATGTCACCTTGATTCAGTAATTTGGTATGCCTCGGGGTTTGCATGTATTTTAGAGATACTGTAATGAAGCGTGTGAGTATTCATTTAAACACAGAAGTCCCCCAAGAATAAAAGACATGCCTAATTCACTGCAAAAGCTATCATTCTCAGAATGTTTCCAGGAGTAATGCAAACTTGTACTAGCTAGGTTAGATAAGTTATTAGGAGCATATGGGGATGAAATGGGTAAAATGTGCTAAAGAGATCATTGAAAATTAGGTCATCCTCAATGAATTAAAAACTCAGAGTTTACAAGCTGAAGGACTACAGAGTGGGCTGCCTCCCTATCCTTTTTCCTTCTGGCCTCTGGCTTGGATGGATCTACCTTCACCATTTCAGTTACTTCAAACTTTATATGTTTTTAGTAACCCAACATAAGTACTATGCGTAAAAATGGAATTTTACTAACTGGGAAAATTTTCTTTGTCCCATATAGTGGTTTGAGAATTCATAGAAGTGCTGTATATTGCAAAATTTAAACTGAAGAAACAAAGAGATATTGATATGGAATAAAATATATATATTTTTGGTGACTACATTTTACTGCAAAACAATCCCAAATAGTTTTTTAAAAAGATTTTATTTATTTATTTGATAGACAGAGATCACAAGTAGTCAGAGAGGCAGGCAGAGAGAGAGAAGGAAGCAGGTTCCCCACTGAGCAGAGAGCCCGATGCAGGGCTCAATGCAGGGCTCGATCCCAGGACCCTGAGACCATGGCCTGAGCCAAAGGCAGAGGCTTTAACCCACCCAGGTGACTTCCAAATAGGTTTTAAAAACTCTATGAATTATTTATTTAAGTTACCTTTGTTCATTCTAGGATATTCTTACTTTTATCCTACACATGATCCTTATGCCACTTCAACTTTTACTATAGTTGTATATAACATTGTATTTTTCTTCTTACTATTAAAAATATAAACTAACTGATAGAGATGTGATATCACCAAAGAGCAGGTTTTGGAATTAGATGGCTAAATATTAAAATCTTCATTTGTATTTTATTGTTGTGTACACATGGATATTTCTCTTAATCTTTGTGAGCTTTATTTTTCTCCTTTCAGACATGAACATTACATATATTATTATTACATACTTTTTAAATTAAACCTGGAAAATATAATTTCTTCTTCTAATCCTGTATAATAGTATATTTAAAGGGAAAAAATGCATAGTTTTGCCTCATTCTCATTATTTGTATTTATATTAATTACACATAGGTCCACACATTAAAAACAATGTATACACTTTTCTCATCACCTTTCTAAATGTTGTTTTTATTAAAATCTAAACTGAAATTGGGGGGGAGATGAACCATGAGAGACTATGGACTCTGAAAAATAACCTGAGGGTTTTGAAGGGGCAGGGGGTGGGAGGTTGGGGGAGCCTGGTGATGGGTATTATGGAGGGCACGCATTGCATGGAGCACTGGGTGTGGTGTAAAACTATGAATTCTGTTACGCTGAAAAGAAATAAAAAAATATTAAAAAAATTAAACTGTATATTATCAAATGGATGTTAAATTGTGCTTTTGAAGCTAGTTCATTTTGATTCACTTTCTATGATTTAGATAATAAAGACGATGAAAAACATCATTTTGGGAACAAAATCAATGGCCAGGTGTGTCGTATTTACACAAAGAAGACAGTCAACATCAAGGGCTTGCATCAATGCCAAGTGATCCCTGATAGTCTGATGTTTATGCTGGAAAGAAATTTACAGTACTGCCAGTAGAAGAACCAGACTATGTCCATACAATATAAGCATTTAAATAGTTGACTTGCAACAATACAAGAATAGTATTTTGATTTACACTTAGTAACACAATATTGATTAATATATTTTCACTAATGCCATTTAAGTTTGTGTTGTGTAAATACAGCATATATTAACCAGGAAAAAAAAATGAGAGGTTTATACTGGAAGACTTTTCTGTCCATTTACTATGTTAGTTGTAGAATTTTTTTTCTATGAGAATATATTATTAAACAGTAATAGAATGAGGTCAGGGAACATTTACATTTCTTAGGACCTTCTCCAAATAATACAGTAGCCATGAATAAATTAATTAAGGTAGAGAGATGTTATTATGTTGACTTCAAGTGGCAAAATCAAGGTCATGGTTTATTGTGAAAGGTAAACAGTAATCTGTGTTTGTTGGGATACAGTGATCCATCAAAATCTTAATAGATCCATGTGAAGAGGAGTATCTCAAATGTTTGTGTACAGGTCTGTTTATCTAAATTGTTTAGCACATATTTCTACAACCTAAAAATTATATTTTAGAAAGTAAAGTTTAGCCAGATAGTTATTCTTAGAAAACTAATGTTCAACAGTGACTCTTTTTAGAATATAAAGACACATGCCTATGTCAATATGATAAAATGTGATATTTATGCAACATCAATAATAATTTATCATTATTATTATAATTTTTTAACCACCCAGAAATTTTTCTTACTCTATGTTAAGAAGGACAACATTTATGCTATGCTGATGTATGGTCTTTCAATGATGGGAAAACAAACATGAAAATAAAAATACATCTTTCAAAAGAAAATTACTTTTGAACTAAAAGAACAATATCAAATATTAGTAAATAGTTTTTTAAAAAACATCTCATCCTTTTAAAATTCATGTTTACATGTATTTAGAGCCAAACAGAAAGGTGACTGGTAGTTCTGTCAGTTTAACATCTGACTCTTGGTCATGATTCTGGGGTTGTGGGATCCAGCAGGGAGTCAGGCTCCAAAGTCAGCCTGGAGTGTCTTTGTCCCTCTCACTCTGCTCCCCCACCCCATCTCACTGTTGTTGAGAAACACACTCTCTATGTTTCTCAAATAAATAAATAAAATATTTTAAGAAAATAAAGGCAAATATAGGCTAGATTTTTAAATATAACACCATGTTTCTGAAGAAGAAAAATAATGTATTCATATATATATATATATATATATATATATATAGTTGTTGTTGGTGGTGGTGGTGTATGTGTGTATATGAGAGTGGAATATAACCAATTTGTTTAGGAAGTGATCATTCAGCAAACGAAGAGCATTTTAGTTACTTTTAACTACATATGTAATTACATGAAAATTATAGAGAATTTCTTTGGAAAAAAATCCAATTTGGAATATTTGCTTAGGGCCCTGAAACCATGCTGTATAATACTGTAATGGTGAATACATGATATCACGCATTTTTCAATATTCATAGCACTTTATAGCACAAAGTATGAACCTTAATATTTACAAATTAAAAAAGAAATATATCACTTAGGAGGTCAAAAGATTGCGGGATAGAATGCAGAATGTGATAACACAATCAATTCAAGCAAAAGCCTTGGAGGGGCGCCTGGGTGGCTCAGTGGGTTAAAGCCTCTGCTTTTGGCTCAGGTCATGATCCCAGGGTCCTGGGATGGAGCCCCACATCAGGCTCTCTGCTCCACGGAGAGCCTGCTTCCCCCCCTCTCTCCCTGCCTGCTTCTCTTGCCTACTTGTAATCTCTGTCTGTCAAATAAATGAATAAAATATTAAAAAATAAACAGCCTTGGTGAATCTAACTTCACCAAGGTGTGAGGGATAAAGTACTGACCTACCTAACTTTGGAAATGAAGTCTGTATGACTAAAGACAAAGGAACTGCACATAAGCACTGTACTCTAGTTGCCAAAGTTGCTTCCTATATGGGTATAGATTAACAGTGCTGATACTACTTTATATGTATGGTAACAATTAACTAAATGGGAGGTAGATGGGATGAGTCAGGTTTCCCACTGTTTACAAATAAGCAAGGAGAGGAAACTAGAATGATCCTTTTGGTAATAATGGACTAGAGTTGGAGACATCAACAAAACTCTTGTTTAGGTCAGTATAGATCAGATGGTTTGATATAGAAATTTTTATGCCTATGTGTACATATGTGAGTTAGTATGCACACATACATTTCTTTACTCTCAGCTGAGAGAATCCAGAAACAATGGCACTCCAGTAGTGATAAGCACATCAAGCGCCGAGAAATAGATTTCCAATACCATTCTCCAATATCAGGGAATACAGCTTCTCAGAGAAATAGCTGATTCTAGGATTGAGCTTGGAGGATGCAAAATGAACCTGGAACATCTTATGGTGCTAACACACATATACACCCACTATACACTCACACACACGCACACACACACGCACACACACACCAATGTATGCATGTCAAAGGGACATAGTAGTCAAATGAAAAAGTTCCCAATAAACAAAGCTATATTAAAAAAAATTGATCAACAAATTAAATAAATATTGCAGTATAACACAAAGTATAAAATAAATATCCATGAGTTCATACTGACTTAAATGATTTTTTAATAAATAAATGAGGGAGAATAGATAAATGTCCCATGCAGAATGATTCTAAGTCATTTACATAAACATTAAGGAATTAGGGCATAAATTCTTTCTCCATAAATGTGAGCTGCACTTATGAATTTCTATCCAAAGAATGCGTACACTGTCGAAGGGCTAAATAGAGTAACTTTACTCTATTGGAGTAAACTGACAAACACTATCTCAGCCAGGTGACCATGGTCAACAAAAATAGTGTAATTCATATTGATAGTATGTACTGTTGTTAGTAGGTAATGATACTTACCATAAGATTGGGCTATATCTCTGTATCTATTTAAAAAAATCTGTATTTAAACATAAGGAAAAGAAAAAGATCAGACAAATCCCAATTGAGGGACATTCTATAAAAAACCTGACTAGTACTGCTCAAAACTGGCAAGGTCATCCCTAACAAGGAAAATCTGAGAAATTCTCACAGCCAAAAAGAGCCTAAGGAGACATGGTAACTAAATGTCGTGTGGATAGAATATTAGAACAGTAAGCAGATAGACAAAATCCAAGAAAATCCAAACAATGGGCTTCAGTTAATGGGATTATATCAATATTGATTCATTAACTATAATAAATATGCCATATCATGCAAGCCATTAATGATAAGGAAAATTCAGTTTGGAGTATATGGGAACTCCTTAATGTCTGAAATATTTCTGTAGATCTGAAACTGTTCTGAGTTTTAAAAAGTTTATTAAAAAAATCAAGCCTATCCTTTTTGCTTAAAGCATGTTAAAAATGAAATAGTCTGAACAGATAAATGTCTGGGTGCTTTCCTTAATAATATGATTTAATAAAAATTTAAAGTAGCATGCAACTGTTTCTATTTCTTACTTTCTTCTTTTTTTCTTCTTCTTTTTTCTTTAATACAAATTTAAAATGTGAGTTGACCTAATTTCTATTGGAAATTGAGCCAGTTCTTCCTCAATGTTAAGTTCATTATCCTTCAAGGAAAGAAGCTTCTAAAAGAAGCTCATTAACAATTTTATTTTACTAAGTTTGTAGCTCCTATGTCAGTTTCTTTTGCTTGCATATGCAAACTCATTATAGTGATAAAAAAGAAGAAAATATCAGGATATGTTCTATGTATCATCTGTGATATGACAATCACCCATCAACCTGAAGGGAGGCAGTGACTAAAGGACAAACAAATAATTGTGAAACAGTGGGATTGAGTCATTATTTCAATAATTTTTATTAAGTGCCTAAAAGATTTCCTCTAGGTATTCTGCTTTCTAGAGGAGTAACCTAGCTATAAATATGTTTCAAATATTTCCCATAAGAGAAGTATATGTATATTATGAGTTCATTCCATACTTTAATTGAATGACTAATGTGTATCCTGGAATCCTAGTACTAGGGATGTATCAGGGAGCAGAACTGATAGAAATCATTGTCTCTGTGACTCTTATCACTGTGCATTCTTTATTATGGAGTATTTCATATATGGATTTGAAGTCTGAAAGTTAGGAAAAACAATAGCATTTTAAGTTCTTGTACACTTCCACTTCCAGATTTCCTTGAGTCCTACCAGAGAAGGAAATAAGTAATCAAAACTCCTTCTTCCAGAATGTAACGTGTTAAAATTTTTAAATAAGTAAGAATTTAAACACAGGAAGAAGTTGCAGTAGGTTTTCCCATGGTCTGTAGAGATTCAAAACTTCTAATAAGGAAAAGGACACTTTTTTATTTTTAAGATTTTATTTATTTGACAGATCACAAGGAGGCAGACAGGCAGGCAGAGAGAGAGGGGGAGAGGGGGAAGCAGGCTTCCCTTTGAGCAGAGAGCCCGATGTGGGGCTTGATCCCAGGACCCCGAGATCATGACCTGAGCCGAAGGCAGAGGCCTAACCCACTGAGCCACCCAGGTGCCCCAGAAAAGGACACTTTTACTTCCCCTACCCCATCCCCTGGTTTTCTCTCTAAATTTTGCAACATTGTTTATTTTCCTAAGTTCTTTCAATAACTATTTATTAAATATGAGTATCAGGGGCGCCTGGGTGGCTCAGTGAGTTAAAGCCTCTTCCTTCAGCTCAGGTCATGATCCCAGAGTCCTGGGATTGAGCCCCACATCAGGCTCTCTGCTCAGCAGGGAGCTTGGTTTCCCCTCACCTCTCTCTGCCTGCCTCTCTGCCTACTTGTGCTGTCTGTCAAATAAATAAATAAATAAAATCTTTAAAAAAAAAAATATGAGTATCAGTAAGTTTTTGCAACAGAAACTGGGAACAAGACTAAATATAATGGTACTATATCTACATGAGAAATTTTACAAACTAAACCAGATCTTTTTATCCTATTGTAGATTTTAAAGATTTATCTATTTACCTACCTACTTATTTATTTATTTGAGAGAGAAAGATCACATGAGCAGGGGGAGGGACAGAGGAAGAGGGAGAGAATCTCAAGCAGACTCCCTGCTGAGTATGGAATCCAATGCAGAGTTTGACCTAACAACCCTGAGATCAGGACCTGAGCCAAAATCAATTTGGATGCTTAACCAAGTTAGCCACCCAAGTGCTCCTATTTTATCCTATTGTAGACTTTTATTTTAAAGATTTTATTTATTTGAGAGAGAAAGAGTTAGCATGAGCAGGGGTACAGGTGAGTGGGTGAGTGGGTGGGGGTGGGAAAGGGGCAGAGGGAGAGGGAGAAGAAGACTCTAGTTGAGGAGGCAGCCCTATGTGCAGCTGGAGCCCAATGTGCAGGTTGATCCCAGGACCCCGAGATCATGACCTAAGCCAAAGGTAGAGGCTTAACCAACTGAGCCACCCAGTCACCAGTCCTATTGTAGATTTTAAAATTGCAGTAAATTTTATTAACTATAAAGTCTATCCTGAATATTTTGGGAGTCAAGTAAAGCAGGATAAAGGAAGCCCCACATACCACATGTCTAAAATTTGGAAGTTACTTTTAATTAGATGAACAAACTCGTAAAGTTGCATTCTTTTATTTCTAGAAATACAACTTCAAAACAAGAAGCTAAAAATATGTTGCTATGGGTTGAATTGTGTTTCTGCCCCCAAAATAGATATGTTAAAGTCCTAACCTGCAGTACCTGTGAGCCTTATTTGTAAATCGGATCTTTGTAGCTTTAGTCGAGATAAATTGATGTAATTAGAGTGGTCCTTAATCCAGATAATTGGTGTCCTAATAAGAAGAGAGAAATTCGGATACAGATGCACAAGGAGAACACCATGTGAAGACACAGAGACATGCAACCTGAAGGAAGATGGCCATGTAAAAAAGGAAGCCATATGAACATTGGAATTATACTGTCATAAGCCAAGCAACACATGGGGCTACTTGAAGTTTAGAGGAAAAGAAGGATCCTCCCGTAGAGACTTGGGAGAGAGTACAGCCCTGCTGAAATCTTGATTTCAAACTTCTAGCCTCTAGAACTGTGAGAACAAATTTCTGTTGACTTAAGTCATCCAGTTTGTGGTTCTTTGTAACAAAAGTCTTAGGAAATTAATAAATATATGAATAACTGTCATTTTTTTAAATGAAAAAAATTAGCCACTTATGAAAGTTAATGTAATTGTTGTACAAGTTCAGCTGCTCTATTAATGGATAAGCAATTTTTTAAAAATTTATTTATTTGTCAGAGGAAGAGAGAGCGAGCGAGCGAGCACAGGCAGATAGAGTGGCAGGCAGAGGCAAAGGGAGAAGCAGGCTCTCCGCCAAGCAAAGGAGCCCGATGTGGGACTCGATCCCAGGACGCTGGGATCATGACCTGAGTCAAAGGCAGCCGCCTAACCAACTGAGCCACCCAGGCATCCCAGATAGGCAATGTTTTTATGAAAGAGAATGAAAACTTTCATGATTCAATAATTGTATAATATTCAAGTTATATTGTATTAAAATATGTTTTTGTCATAAGATTTATTTTTCTTGCCTTCATCTTGACAAAAATCACTATTATAATCAAGATTCTACTTAATTTGTGCTCCATTTGCAATAATTACTAGCATATACTTTCAAAATGATAAAAATATCTTTAAAATATTTATATGTAAAGGATTATAAACAATAGGTAAATATATTTCCAGATTGGAAAATTTAAGTATCATTTCATTAACATATAAATTAAATTAATGTATAAATTAAATTAAATTAAATTAAAGATTAAAATATAATTACCAATGTACTCCAAAAACACTTGTTCTTTCAAACACTCAAAAATTATATATTAGAATATCAATAAAAATAGATATAATTAATTAGTGATTTTAAAATTCAAATAAAAGTTACATATACCTGAAGTGTATATTTAATTTTTGGTAGAAATAATTACATTTAATTGCATATTTTTATAAAATTTAACTTATTTTTAATTTTAATGTTCAAAGTGAATCTAGTGTGCTAATGCAAAGAATGAGATTCAAGATAGTATTGTTTTCTTTTTTAAAGATTTTATTTATTTATTTGACAATCACAAGTAGGTGGAGAGGCAGGCAGAGAGGCAGGCAGAGAGAGAGAGAGAGAGAGGAGGAAGCAGTCTCCCCGCTGAGCAGAGAGCCTGATGCAGGACTCAATCTCAGGACTCTGAGATCATGACCGGAGCCGAAGGCAGAGGCGTGAGCCCACTGAGTCACCTAGGCGCCCCAAGATAGTATTGTTTTACATGATTCTGAAAACAGAAGGTTCAGCACTTTTGAATAGAAATATGTCTTTTATTTTGGGCTGGTATTTACAGTGTTTGGGAAGCATTTAGATGGTGCCATTCAATAAGCGTTTAACTTATGACTACCATCAGGAAAATTGTTGGACTTTGTATTAGGTGACCTGGTGCATGGGTTTAAAGAGGCTGTCAAGGACTTTGAAGATGTTTCTCTTTCTCTATCCTTGTTACACAGTCTTCTAAAATAACAATTATCTGGTTTTAAATCTTGTAAATTTTGATATTTCATGATCTATAATATGTTGGAAATTAGCAATTCACCGAATTTGATCCTCTGAACTATATTTATTTTTTTCTTTTAGAGAGAGACAGAGAGAGCACAAGTTGGTGGGGGTGGGGGGGTAGAGAGAGAGGGAGAGAGAGAATCTTCAACAGCCTAACATGCCCAGCCTCATGCAGGGTCAATCTCACTATGCTGAGATCAAGACCTGAGCTGAAATCAAAGTCTAACCCTTAGCTAACTGAGATATCCAGGCACCCTGATCCTCTAAACATTTTAAAGGCATTTCTTAGCATTTTAAAATTTTATGTTTTCTTTATTTTTACGTTGGGAGGAACCAATAAATTTCCCAAGAACATGCTTTAAATCATACCAAAAAAAAATTGATGTGGAATAGAATAAATATAGAAACTACTTGATATGAAACTTCAAATATTTCTTTAGTTTAAGTAGGGGTTTCTAAACAGTATCTATTAAACTTCACATAAAAGGAATGCTTTTTAAAACAAGTTTTTAACCTATCATAAGAACTAATTGAAAGCAAACTAAATTTGAGCATTCTACAAGGTACACAGTTTTACAATGTAACATTGTTCTAAATCTGTATATATATAAAAGGAGATAAATACATTGTGGTTTTTGGAGAAAAAGGGAATGACTAAGAAGTTTTGTTTTGTTTTTTTTTTAATGCTGTCTATTTGGGATGCCTGCGTGGTTCAGTTGGTTAAGCATCCAACTCTTGATTTAGGCTCAGCTCATAATCTTAATGTTGTGAGATCCAAACTAGGGAGAAGCCCCACTTTGGGCTTCTCATTGGGCAGAGTCCACTGAAGATCCTCTCTCCCTCTCTGTTCTCCCCCCACCCACTCTCTCTCTCTCAAAAAAAAAAAAAATCCTGTCTATTCAACTTTTGTTATTTCAAAGCAACAAATAGTGAGCAATGATGTTAAAATCTTTCATTCATGGGTCTCCATTGGCTCAGCTTAGAAAATATATACAAAGATATATATAACATTAAAAGATATATACTAAGTTCCTATAATACAGGGATAACAATAGAAATGCATTTGTGATAAGTTTCTTGAAACTAATTGTTATGCTTCAATTGTCTTTACATTCTGTGTCACATATAAAAAAACAACAGTAACTACGCTATAACCTGAAATGTGTTTAGCTAAATCTCCACAGATAGGTGGATTCTAGGTGGGTAGATTAAAATGTAGATAAACCTTTATAGATAAACACATCTTGGAGTGGTCATGAACATTTTTCTCAAATATTTTGACATGTTTGATAAAACAATTAACACTTTATCCTTTTTAAATGTCACAATTAGGGACTACCCTGTGCAGATAATGGCAGTGATTTCTTAACTGAGGACAATATGTTTAGAAAGTGATAGAAGATAATGGATAAGCCAGTCTGCCATAATATATGTTTAAAATTGTGAACAGGCATCTTGAGAAATAATATTGTTCATAATGAAATGAGTACAAGTATTTCCATTATATTTGCTAAAGCTACATATAATACCTCCAACATAGTGCTTTAATTCTTATTCTTAAAAGTTGTAATGATTCCAAGAATTGATTTTATTGAATTTTTTTTTTAATGGGAGTAGTGGTGTCTGGCAAATGAAACCACTTCTAGGAAGAGTGCTCATTTATCTTCCTTCGGTTTCAACCAAATAAATTTCAGAGATAATGTATCTACAAAAGTTTAACTTGACTGGCATAAAGTTTAAGTAGAAATATTCCATACAAACCTCTATCCACATCTATATCCATATTTATTAAATATACTGCCAATTTTTAATTTAATTTAATTTTTTCAGTAATCCATAATTCATTATTTATATACCACACCCAGTTCTCCATGCAATACATGCCCTCCTTAATACCCACCACCTGGCTCACCCAACCGCCCACCCCCCTCCCCTTCAAAACCCTCAGTTTGTTTCTCAGAGTCCACAGTCTCTCACGGTTTGTCTCCCCCACTCTGATTTCCCCCAACTCACTTCTCCTCTCCATTTTCCAATGTCCTCCATGTTATTCCTTATGTTCCACAAGCAAGTAACACCATATGATAATTGACTCTTTCTGCTTGACTTATTTCACTCAACATAATCTCCTCTGGTTCCATCCATGTTGATATGAGTCTTGGGTGTTCATCCTTTCTGATGGAAGTATAATACTCCATTGTATATATGGGTCATATCTTCTTTATCCATTCATCTGTTGAAGGACACCTTGATTCTTTCAACAGTTTGGTGACTGTGGCCATTGCTGGTATGAACATTGGGGTACATATGGCACTACTTTTTACTGCATCTGTATCTTTGGGGTAAAAGCCCAGTAGTGCAATTGAAGGGTCATAGGGTAGCTCTATTTTTAATTTTTTAAGGAATCTCCACACTGTTTTCCAAAGTGGCTGCACCAATGTGCATTCCCACTAGCAGTGTAAGAGGGTTCTTCTTTCTCCACATCCTCTTCAACACTTGTTTCTTGTCCTGTTGATTGTGGCCATTCCAACTGGTATAAGGTGGTTATCTCAATGTGGTTTTGATTTGAATCTCCCTGATGGCTAATGATGATGAACATTTTTTCGTGTGTCGGTTAGCCATTTGTATGTATCCTTTGGAGAAGTGTCTTTTCATGTCTTCTGCCCATTTTTTTTTTTTGACATGATTTTCTGTTTTGTGTATGTTGAGTTTGAGGAGTTCTTTATAGATCTTGGATATCAGCCCTTTGTCTGTAGTGTAATTTGCAAATATCTTCTCCCATTCCATGGGTTGCCTCTTTGTATTGTTGACTGTTTCCTTTGCTGTGCAA
This sequence comes from Mellivora capensis, assembly GCA_004024625.1. Taxonomy (NCBI): domain Eukaryota; kingdom Metazoa; phylum Chordata; class Mammalia; order Carnivora; family Mustelidae; genus Mellivora; species Mellivora capensis. The sequence goes on along the minus strand of PISX010001127.1, from coordinate 107,072 downwards.
AAGCTTTTGATCTTGATGAAGCCCCAAAAGTTCATTTTTGCTTTTGTTTCCTTTGCCTTTGGAGACATATCTCGAAAGAAGTTGCTGTGGCTGATGTCGAAGAGGTTACTGCCTATGTTCTCCTCTAGGATTTTGATAGATTCCTGCCTCACATTGATGTCTTTTATCCGTTCTGAGTTTATCTTTGCATATGGTGTAAAGAATGGTCGAGTTTCATTCTTCTATACATAGCTGTCCAATTTTCCCAGCACCATTTATTGAAGAGACTGTTGTTTTTCCACTGGACATTTTTTCCTGCTTTGTTGAAGATTATTTGACCATAGAGTTGAGGGTCCATATCCAGACTCTCTACTCTGTTTCATGGGTCTATGTGTCTGTTTTTGTGCCAGTATCATGCTGTCTTGGTGATCACAGCTTTGTAGTAAAGCTTGAAATCAGGCAACATGATGCTTCCAGCTTTGTTTTGCTTTTTCAACATTTTCTTGGCAATTCGGGGTCTTTTCTGGTTCCATACAAATTTTAGGATTGTTTGTTCCAGCTCTTTGAAAAATGCCTGTGGAATTTTTATTGGGATAGGATTGAAATTATAGATTGCTCTATGCAGTATAGACATTTTAACAATGTTTATTCTTCCGATCCATGAGCATGGACTGCTTTTCCATTTTTTGTGTCTTCTTCAGGTTCTTTCATGAGTGTTCTATAGTTCCTTGTGTACAGATTTGATCTTTTTAAAGTACTGTTGAATCCTATTAGCTAGGATCTTGTTGAGAATCTTGGCATCCATATTCATCAGGGATATTGGTCTGAAATTCTCCTTTTTGGTGGGCTCTTTGCCTGGTTTGGGCATCAGGGTAATGCTGGATTCATGGAAAGAGTCTGGAAGTTTTCCTTCTGTTTCTATTTTTTTGAAACAGCTTCAGGAGAATAGGTATTATTTCTTTTTTGAATGTTTGGTAGAATTCTCCAGGGAATTTGTCAAGTCCTGAGCTCTTGTTTTTTGGGAGGTTTTTGATCACTGCTTCAATCTAGTTACTAGATATTGGTCTATTCAGGTTCTCAATTTCTTCCTGATTCACTTTTGGAAGTTTCTAGGTTTACAGGAATGCATCCATTTCATCTACATTGCTTAACTTATTGGCATATAACTGTTGATAATAATTTCTGGTAATTGTTTCTATTTTCTTGGTGTTAATCTCTCCCTTTTCATACATAAATTTATTAATTTGGGTCCTCTCTCTTTTACTTTGGACTAGTTTGGCCAATGGTTTATTGATCTTATTGATTCTTTCAAAAAACCAGCTTCTAGTTTCATTGACATGTTCTACTGTATCTCTAGTTTCTATCTCATTGATCTCTGCTCTAATCTGGATTATTTCCCTTCTTTTGCATGGGGTTGGCTTACTTTGTTGTTGATTTTCCAGTTCTTCAAGATGTAAAGACAGCTGGTGTATTCTGGATTTTCCTTTTTTTTTTTTTTTTTTTTTTGGAATGCTGCCAATTTTTAAAGATTTTCATGACTTAGGATAGTGGATCTTAACTTTGTATATTGGAATCACTTGGGAACTTAAAAACATACTTGAGGGGCACCTGGGTGGCTCAGTGGGTTAAAGCCTCTGCCTTCAGCTCAGGTCATGGTCCCAGGGTCCTGGGATCGAGCCCCGCATCAGGCTCTCTGCTCAGCAGGGAGCCTGCTTCCTCTTCCACCTCTGCCTGCCTCTCTGCCTACTTGTGATCTCTGCCTGTCAAATAAATAAATAAAATCTTAAAAGAAATACTTGAAATCTGGATTCCATCATCAGAAGTTCAGATTTAATTGGTCATGGGCATTAGCTTCTGGGTATTGAAATCTTTAAGCTCTCCATGTCATTCTAATGTCTAGTGAAATAGTAGAACCATTGTCTTAGGATTTTAAGAAGGCTTGGGTGAGAATAGTAAGATTTTAGATTTTATAAATGTTCCCTTGAAATGACCAATCCTAAACACAACATGCCTTGGATATGTCTTAATTCTTATGTGGAATTTAAGAAACAAAACATACAAGAAAGGAAAAAGAGAAAGAAGCCAAGGAACAGATTCTTAACTGTAGAGAACAAACTGATGGTTACCAGAGGGGAGGTGGGAGGGGGCATGGGTGAAACAAATGATGGGAATTAAAGGGTACACTTATCATGAAGAACACTGAGTAATGTACAAAATTCTTAAATCACTATATTGTACACCTGAAACTAATATAACAAGGTATGTTAACTATATGGGAATTAAAATAAAAAAAAAATAAAAAAATAGAGCAACATGGCTAGCTCAGTCAGTAGAGCATGTGACTCTTGATCTCAAGCTCATCAGTTTGAGCTCCACATTGGGCCTGGATCCTACTTAAAAAATAGTGATTATAATAATAAATAAATTTTAAAAACTTAATAAAAATAAATTAATTTTAAAATAGCTGATTTGATTACATGAGAATATTATAACTTAGTTACAACAAGTCCATGATTAAAATATGATTAAAAGCTATATTCTCAATATTATTTGTTTCCTAATCCATGAGGTTATTACTGTTAAATTTTCTACTTCTGCGTAATGTACTCTTTGTAAATGGATTTTTGAAAGACCTATTATTAGTGTAGATTGGATTTTACTGATGTACTGGTAAATAATTAACAACCAGGTCTTTTAGAATAAATGGCCCTGATCTGTATCGTTTTCTGCTTTCCATGATATATGTACATTTACAACGGCCACTCTCAATCTACAACATGATGTCAGCCATCTGACAGTTTCTGAAAATTTAATAGCTGTTAAAAGCTTGGAGATGGGTCCTGCATATCATTACAACACACCACTTGCATGTGTCTAGCCTTTTGTAGTAAACATTCTTATACAAATATGTCAGTTAATCCTCAAATTCACACAGTGATAGAGTAACAGTGTGATTTGTTCCAATTCAGAGGAAGTAAATAAGAGGCTTAAAGAAGGTTTAAATTGCTCAAGTCAAGACTGGCTGCAGCCATCAGCAAAAAATTTTGAACATCTACTATGAATCAGGGGCTATTCTCCCATATGTGGATGTGTGACAATATCCCTACACTCAAAGAGCCTATGTTTTACTCTTTGTTTTACTCTAAAAAGACAGAAAAAAAACCCAGTAAATCAGCATATAGGATAAGCTTTTTAGTTGATAGGAGTTATGAGGAAAATAATATTGATGCTATGGTAGAGAATGACTGGTACAGGATTTTTTTTTTTTTTGGTTGGACCAGAGACAAGTTTTCTGAGGAAGTGTCACTTGAATTAAATTGTATATGAGGTATACAAGGTAATAAAGCTCTGAGGAAAAAGAACAAGAGAAAATGTGCTAAAAAGGAATATAAGCAAGGAGTTTCTAAGGTAAATCTAAGGATGTAGCAGATACCTAGTAAATGTCAAGCATTAAGAAAAATCCAAATGTTGGAATTACAGATTTGCAAATGTAAGCATTGAGTTAGACTGGTTTCACAGGTGGGCAAGAGAGTTAGAGAAGACGAAACAATAGAGGGAGAGAGTGGGAGAAATTTTTGAATTAACATTATTATCTTCAAAATGGAAGTGGTGAAAATTATCCAGATATTAATGATGTGCCACTAGTGAAACGCTCAGTTTCATGATATGGCCCAAATAGCTAAATCAATTTTTTCTGAGTGCTAGGGGTCCTTGACTGTGGAGTCAATGTTTATGGCGGTTTCATTGTCATGTATGTTAGATAGATGTTTCTGAGCTTAGGATGTTAATATCATCATACCTGAGATTGACATACATATATAATAGCCTTAGCCTTTTACTATAAAAGTGCACTCAAAATGAGTAGTTGACTTGTTAATCACAAAATAATTTTTCTTCTAAAATATTAATTTTGACATTGCCGGTTTAATCATTTTAATTCATTCTTCTTAGATTTTTGTGTTAACTATGATCATATTTGTCTCTTATATCTGCTTTTCTTAGTTTTCTGACAAAAATATGACCATGAAAGACATAAAACTTGGACAGTTAAATTGCTTAGAAATTAAAATAATGCTTTTAATTTTTATTATTAAAGATAAACCCATTATAAAGAACCTCAGTGTACCTGCCAATTAAATATTTTTAAGTCATAAAATGAAAAATAGTTGCAACATAAGAATTTTAATTGTCAACCAATGTCTCTTGGCCTAAAAAACTAAATTTTATAGTATGCCCTCAAGGTCAAAACTAGAGTTTCTAGAAAATAAGTAGAAGTGTCAATCTCAGGCATGATGATATTAATAATCCTAGTCAACAGCATTTACTAATTTCTCCTTCTGGTAAAAGTTGAAGTCATAAACCCAGTGAGCTTTGATTCCTGAAAATAGGATTTTTGGTTCCTAAACCTTATGTGGAATAGATATTTGAAAATTGTGTATCACTGAGAAATTTGGCATGTTCCTATACAGACAGGCTTAGTTTCCCTTTCTACTGAATCTTATGATATTTATTTATTTATTTATTTATTTATTTAAGGTTTTGACCTGTTTGGGTGCTATCTGGTACCAGTAAAAACATATATGCCCCCACAATTCTACTTATTAATTTATTTCATAATTATCTGGAAATAAAAAAAAACTAGTTGATTACAGTTGCAAAGTAGTATGCCTTTTAACTACAAATGTGTGTCTAATGTCTTATATTTTCCCTGGATAGCTCTAGCTAGGTGGATTTCAGATGGCGTTTTAGTTTCCTTACATAAGAGCAAAAGATCTGAATTTAACTTGAGCAAAAATCAGTTTTAAAAAAAGAATTGAGGGGTGCCTGGGTGGCTCAGTGGGTTAAAGTCTCTGCTTTTGGCTCAGGTCATGATTTCAGGGTCCTGGGATCAAGCCCCACATTGGGATATCTTCTCAGCGGGGAGCCTACTTCTCTGTCTCTCTCCACCTGCCTCTCTGCCTACTTGTGATCTCTGTCAAATAAATAAATAAAATCTTAAAAAAAAAAGAATTGAAATATCTGATTAGAGAGATACCACTAACTATATGAAAAGAAATGCCTAAAAACTAGGATTTGAGGATGGGAAAAAAATGAAGACAAACAAACAAAAAAGAAACAAGTGAGATCATCAATCTCAGCAGGAGAACTCAGTACTTCTTATTCAGGGCACTGACATTATAACTAACCAGAATTAGCTGTTCATAACATTATTTCCTTGTATTATTCAATGTAAGAATTTAATACCTAGGGATACAGTTTGATTATCATGGTTGGTGAATATGCCAAATATTTAATTGGGGCATGACACTAGAACAGGTCTGCTGATGCTGTTCCCACAAGAACCATGTCTAGTGACAAATTTGCTATGCAAACTTTACCAAGCAAAGTCAAAGACAAGTGCTACTAGTAAAGAATAATAGAAAAAAATAGATATCTTCAGAATATATTAATTTTTCTCAATATTATTTTCTTTCCACCAAAAGAGTGACCTATACTATTTCTCTCAAGGGAAAAATTTTGCTATTTACTATGAATAGGCTGCCCATGTTGAACATATTGTAAGTGTGGTTTATAGGAAAAAACAAAAGCAATGAATCAATTTAATCAGTTTCTGTATTAATATGGATCATCCTTAATATTAAACCATACTCATATTATTTTAAACTGTTATTTGTATATTTATTAACTCCAGTTTAACCCCATGAAGCATAGACTTAATTTTCTTTTCTCACTATGCCTAGAAAGGGACTCTATTTCCCAGACTCCCTTCCAGTTAGGTGGGCCATATGAGTGTTTTGGTCGATGAAACTTAAGTAGAAGTGGGGCCAGACTGACCTGCTTAAACTCTCTATATCTTTTCCATCCATGCTCTTTCCCTCCACTGAATGATAAAATAAAGTTCACTGGAAACTAGACATTGAAGATGGCAGAGCTGTCAATCACCAGGATCCCTTAAGACTGTATTGAACAACAAACTATCCTCCTTGGGTTATTGTGTGAAGAAGAAACTCCTAATATTTTTGTGCCTTTTTGTTTTGTAGAAGTATTTATTTCAATAGTTATGGTTAACTCCACTTAATAGTCCTCATAGGATATATTTTACACTGTACTTTTAGCCTTTTCCTAAATACTTATTTTACTGCCATACATTTCTAAGGATAAGAATCTTGTGTGTTATGAATTAAACCCAAAGAATCCAACTGATGCCCACACAATTTGCCTAGCCCGTGCTTCTTGCAGGTTTCCTGAATGATACCCGTACACGTGAGAATGATGTACTACACATGACAGGTCAAATTTCTTATGAGTAGCTTTCAGTTGACAAAGTTCCAGAACCCCTCTATTGTCAGCAGCAGCTCATCACTAATGTTAGATTTAATTATGTCTCATAAGTAAGCTTCATTCATAAACCAGAGTAAGAGAGTAAGAATGAGAGATGTTCCCATTGTATTACCCTATGCTCCTTCCACCCTGTATCACTTCTGACATGGAAGTAAGAAAATGCCCCCTTAGAATAACTGGGTAGGGAACCTGGAGAGTTCAGTCGGTTAAGTATCTGACTCTTGGTTTTGAATTAGGTCATGATCTTAGGATTGTGAGATCCAGTGCTCAGTATGGAGTCTGCTTGAGAGCCCTCTGCCCCTTCCCTCACTCGCACTCTCTCTTAAATAAATAAATAAAATTTTACAAAAAAGGAAGCCTAAGTGGAACAGTAGGTTAAGCATCCAACTCTTGGTTTCAGCTCAGGTCACGATTTCAGGAACATGAGATTGAGCTCTATATCAAGCTCCAAGCTCAACACATTCTGCTTAAGACTCCGTCTCCCTCTGCCCCTCTCCTTCCTTAAATAAATAAATAAATAATAAATAAATCTTAAAAAAATGAATCCCTCACTACATTGCTATGTAATATTATAAGTATACCCTTGCCTTATATTTCTTCTTCTTTCCTGTCTCATGCAACCCAATTGGTATTGTTAACAAAAAGAGTATGCCAAACATAAAACCTAGGAAAATAAGGGAGTTTGCACATGGATTTTTTTTAACTGACTGAAACATTATTGATTTTATCATCTAAGAATACATAATGTTAATAACAAATCATATTTCATTACTTTATTTAGATAGTAAAATTCACTGGGAGAGAAAGTGGAAAATAACTCAAAACCCTAAAACCATATCCCTTTCTTCTATACCTTGGCTTCTTTTTTGGTATAGAGAGGGCATTTGAGGAACATGGCTCTTTCTGGATCCGCTAAAGCACAGGACTACTTACTTGGTGGTGAGTTGAGGACCAGCACAGGATTCCCTAATAGTTGTGGATGGCTTAGCATTGAGATAATCAAGAATCCATACCCTAATGCTCACATAGGCTCTTAATAAAAGGAAAAAAAAAAGATTTATTTATTTTAAATAAAATTAAAGATTTTATTTATAAAAAAAAGATTTTTGTATTTATTTGAGAGAGAGAGAATGAAAGCATCAGAGTGAATACCTCAAATTCCAAGGATGAAGCCCAATGCAGGGCTTCATCACCTGCTCCTGAGATCATGACCTGAGCTTGAATATTAAGAGTTGAATATTTAGCTGACTGAGATGCCCATACACCCTCAACACAGACTCTTGAGAAGACCTATTTGGTCTTTCTGGATCTGGAAAGGAGCTACCAAATTGAGCCAAATGGGTTTCAGGTTCTGAGGCAAGGAGAGGCTTGATAAATGCAGTCAGTGAGACTGGAAGCAAAGAGCATTTTTCTCTGGCCTCAGGAAACAATTGGCTGTTGAGAGATTGTCTTCTGCTTTATCAGAGGCACAGAACGAGCTGTGCAGTCTGGAGACTGTTCTTTTGTCCAGCTTTCCCTAATGGCAATCTGATCATTAAGCATACGGAGGGGAAAAAAAATTATACTATCCTTAAGAGCACACAGAATCACAGGAGGGACTAACAACAAAACCCAGAGATGAACTTGCTCATGTTGAAATAGTGGAGTCAGAAGACAACAACTTAAATTAAAAAAAAAAAAAGATAATATGAGCACTTGAGGGGAGGATCAATTAAGTTATTAAAATCATGATATTAACATTTTGAAACTCAATTTTAACCATTTGGAAGACTAGGTCATCAGTATTCAGCACCATGTTAGTGACTTGACAGATCATGTGAAATTAATAGCTCAGAATTCACAGGTTAAAGAAAAAAAAGAGGGGCACCTGGGTGGCTCAGTGGGTTAAGCTGCTGCCTGCAGCTGAGGTCATGATCCCGGGGTCCTGGGATTGAGCCCCACATTGGGCTGTCTTCTCAGCGGGGAGCCTGCTTCCCCCTCTCTCTCTGCCTGCCTCTCTGCCTACTTGTGGTCTCTATCTATTAAATAAATAAAAATATTTTTTAAAAAAAGAGATGGGTTTCAGAGATAAAATATAAAAACACGTGTCTTAGAAAAGGAATATAAGATATAGAAGAAATAATTACATAAATCAAAAGGGACAATTTGTCTGATTCGAAGAATTAAAAATCACAGGGCTCGGGGCGCCTGGGTGGCTCAGTGGGTTAAAGCCTCTGCCTTCGGCTCAGGTCATGATCCCAGGATCCTGGGATCGAGCCCCACATCGGGATCTCTGCTCGGCAGGGAGCCTGCTTCCTCCTCTCTCTCTGCCTGCCTCTCTGCCTACTTGTGATCTCTGTCTGTCAAATAAATAGGTAAAATCTTTAAAAAAAAAAAAAAATCACAGGGCTCCTGGTGACTCAGTTGGTTAAGCTCCTGACTCATGATTTTGGTTCAAGTCATTATCTCAGGAGATATCAAGTCACAAATTGCCTCCTTGCTGAGTATGTAGCCTGCTTGGGGTTCTCTGTCTCCTTCCTCTGTCTGCATCTTCCACTCACCTCTTCCACCCACCTCCACCCACTGCCCTACTTGCATGTGCTGGCTCTCTCTTTCAAAAAAAAACAAAAAACCAGAAGCAAACAAACAAACAAAAAAATCATCAAGTCCCTGGCAGGATTAATTAAAAAAAAAAATGCCTTTAGCATTAGAGTGAATACCTCAAATTCCAAGGATAAAGACAATAATCCACAGCCTCTAGTAAATTATAGCAAATTACTCCTGAAAGGAAATGAAACTAACATCGGCCTTTCACTGGTAGTAATACATGGTCCAAATCAGTGGGACAGAGAAAAATACTCAATGCTAATAATATACTCATGGGGGGCCTGGGTGGCTCAGTGGGTTAAAGCCTCTGCTCAGCAGGGAGCCTGCTTCTCTTCTTCTCTCTCTGCCTGCCTCTCTGCCTACTTGGGATCTCTGTTTGTCAAATGAATAAATAAAATCTTTAAAAAAAATAATATACTCACATAAGGTATAATTTTTTTAGGGCAAAAGAAAAATGAAAGAGAAAAAAAGAAAAAGGAAAGGAGATTATTTTAGATTGTGTATTAATGGTATATGCCATCAGAGTGAAATAGTTGAAAAACTAATTTGACCAACCTGAAATGAAACAAAATGAGATATATAAAGATAGGGAAAGAAAATAATTATGATTAATAGTTTTTTTAAAGATTTTATTTATTTATTTGACAAAGAGCACAAGTAGGCAGAGAGGCAGGCAGAGGGAGAGGGTGAAGCAGGCTCTCCACTGAGCAGGGTGCCTGATATGAGCCTCAATCCCAGGACCCTGGGATCATGACCTGAGGCAGATGTTTAACCAACTGAGCCACCCAGGCACAACAATTAATAGTTTTCTTTAAGACATATTAATCTTAGTATATGTTAATGAAAGCATGATTAGGCATTTAAAAATGATGGCTGTGTTATGAGTAAATACTATAAGGGAATACGTAATAATGACTTGTACCAATTATTAAGCAAGATAACAACACCTAGGAGCTGGGTTGGGGTTTGAGGTGGAGAGAAAAGTTTCTCTAAGGGTCCACTGTGAAAGGTGGGCTAAAGAGTGTGTCAGAGACAAAAGGCAAAGAGTATTTAGTGGAGATAAATAAATATAAGTAACAGAAAGTTTCCCTTTTTACCGCGAAGAGTAATAAATATTAAATGGAGAACAAGAATTCATGTTAGAAGGGATCTTAGAGAAGGTGACTGTTACTGCGCACTTAACAATGTCCATTTCTTAGAATTACTACCTTTATTTTTTGGGTATCTATTCCATAAAAGTAAAGGATTACAAAGAAAAATACAGAAGACACAGAAGTGAAGATATTTATTTCAACTATGTTCATAGGAGTAAATAAAACCTGGAAATAATCCAAATGTCCATGAAGAAAGGAATGGTGAAAACCACTGTGACATCACCGTATTTTAGTTTCATGTGAAGCTCCTAAATGATTAAACTGCATACATTTTTATTTACTTGAAGATATGTATCAGATTATATTTTCATGCAAAAAAGTCAGGTATCAGAGCAAGATATGTATATGATCTCTTTTTAAGATTAAACAGGACCTAATATGTGCAAAACATGTTTGTATATACTGTGTATTTTGTTATAAAGGTATCTGAATTCTGTAAAAAGAAAATGATCCCAGAATAGTTTTCAGGCTTGCATATTTCTAGCCTTTTTTGATTCTGCTATATTTCTACACAAATACAGCACTAATAATTTGAAAAAAGAGGATTTTAGATGGTTTTATGTTAATAATTAATTACTAGTTAATTAATAATTAATTATGATAGTTTAGATTATCAACTAAATTCTTACTTATGGATTTGTTATTTTTTTGTGAAATGTGTATGTTTTTTAATCCATACACAGCCAGGTTTTACAACTGATTTGGATTGAGGTAAATTTATTTAGCAGAACTAAAACATGTGCTTGTGTATGTATGTATATATATATATATATATATATATATATATATATATATATATGTATATATGTATATGTGTGTATGTGTAAAATAACATAATTAAAATTACCCTTGTACTATAACAGAAGATTGGATTAGACTCAAAATCTTGGATAACTCTTTAAAATGACCATGTGTTCATGAAATTAGCAGGTAATTAATTGACTGTCATGATTTTTTTTTTTTACATTCATATTCCTCAGCTGCTGAAAATTTTCAATAGGCTAAATTACGCTAATATTATTTGAGGCTAACAAAATGATCAGGAGCCATTCTTAGGTTTCCAGCCGAGTGATTAAATTAAAATCTGTATCTCAGTTGATGAACTATAATCTACATAATTCTACTTTCCATGTGTAAGAGTAGTCCAAAGTAACCATTTCTAAATTTTAGTAACAATGAAACATGTTTTAACATAGTCAATCAAGTTGATTGAGCATGCAATCCATTTTTATGAAATAATATGCACTGAATTCAGTAGAATTAGTTGTTATAAAATTTTCTGACAGGAAGTATTGGCTTCCTTAAACTCTTTATTTTATTATCTCAAAATTAATTCTTATTTTTCCACAAATCTTTTGCAACTTTACGTCTTTCTCCCTTTCATTCCAGAAGCATTTCATTAGATTTCACAAATGAGTGAGTCTGTGAACAGTGAACTGAAATAAATGTGGTTTGATTCACTACTTCCCTTTCATTAGGCTAACATGTATTGGATTACTTCTGTTAATCCAAGTGTATAGAATTTAAAAAAGAAAAGACTTCTTTTTTTAAAAGGTTGTAAAACTAAACATAGATTTGAGCCAAATATCCATTATTATTCCAAAAATAAATGCAAGTATAAATCTAGCCTTTTCCAAAAATGCTTAGTAACATGTATGATGAGAGCCAGTATTTAAACTCCATTTGTTGTTTTAATGTTTGGATGCATATTAATAAGACATCTAAATCAAATATCTCTTATTAGTAGAAAATTTTTTGCATGTTAATTAATTGCTGCAATAAGTGGCTATTTTAAGGCACATGTCAACATGTTTAGATATAATTAAGAACAAGTAATCCTTTGAAGGGGCAAAAGTGATTTTGCAATTTTTGAAAATGATTTAGCAATTGTATTCAAATTTAAAAAAAAAAACTAGTGCTCTTAAAGTTAATTGAAAAAGGTTGAGTTTAATCAATTCAGTATTTTTTTCTGCTTATCTGATATTATTTCCCTGAATACTTTAGTGTTCAGGATGATATCAGAAAGGTAGATGATGGGTTCCTAGAACTCTCCAGTCTGAGATGAATTAAGATATTCATCAGTTATTTTACTTTGAAAGTCTTATGAATACGAACACAAATTTTTTTTAATTTTTTTGTAAACATATAATGTATTATTGGCCCCAGGCATACAGGTCTGTGAATCGCCAGGTTTACACACTTCACAGCACTCACCATAGCACATACCTTCCCCAATGTCCATAACCCCACCACCCTCTCCCGAACCCCCTCCCCCCAGCAACCCTCAGTTTGTTTTGTGAGATTAAGAGTCTCTTATGGTTTGTCTCCCTCCCGATCCCATCTTGTTTCATTTATTCTTTTCCTACCCCCCACACCTCCCACATTACATCTCTACTTCCTCATATCAGGGAGATCATATGATAGTTGTCTTTCTCCGATTGACTTATTTCGCTAAGCATAATACCCTCTAGTTCCATCCACGTCGTCGCAAATGGCAAGATTTCATTTCTTCTGATGGCTGCATAGTATTCCATTTTGTATATATATATATATATATATATATATATATATATATCACTTCTTCTTCATCCAATCTGTTGATGGACATCTAGTGAACACAAAATTTTATATAAATTTATAATGATACATATATTTAAGTTCAGTATCTTTCTATTTTAGGTCATTATATTTCCCAATATTACCAATCCAGTGTTTAGAATTATGTAATATTTTTAAGCTCATGTAGTTATATAAACATTTATACTATAATTGATATTTATGCTATTATTCTATGTTCACTTATTATTCTGAAATATATGGCTTATTTTTTTCTTTTTACTCTACAAACATGATACCCCATTACCTATATTTGTACATATCAACTTTCTTTTACAAAATGGAAATTGATCAGAGTAAACTGGTATATCTATTGGTGATTCTTTACATGGCTATATGGTATTCCATGGCATGGATATACTCTGATTTATTTTCCCATGACTATACATCCTTGTTCTGTGCTATAAACACTGATATTGTAAATATCATTGTATATGTGTCCTTGCACACTAAGTTTTTTTCTGGGTAAAGGTTTTTAATTTCTTATTTAAATGTATTAAATCTTAATATTCTTAATTTCATATTGCCAGATTACATCAAAGTAACTATAACACATTGCATTACCCACAGCCTTAAGTGAGAGTATTCCCTTCTCCTTCATTCTCTGACAGTAATAGATGTTATAGCTTATTTTAACTTTTGCCTTTCTGATGAGAGTTTAGTGATATGTCATTATCCTGTAAGTGGTATGTCATTATCAAATAGTCATTCTCTGACTACTTGTGAGTTGCAAATTTATTGGAACTTTTACTTTTGTCAAAAATGTGAAATGGTATAACTATTTTGGAAAACATTTTGGCATTTTCTTTAAAAATTAACTGTAAACCAACCATATGTTTCTGCCTTTTCTTTCCTTGGTAATTACCAAAAACATGAAACCATGCCTCTATACAAAGACTTGAACATGAATGTTCATGGCAACTTTATATTTAAAACTCCAAAACCAGAAATAACACCAAAGTTCCTCACAGGTGATGGATACATTTTAGTATACTGATACAATGAAACACTACCCAGAAATAGCAAGAGTGAACTACTGATACACAAAATGGGTGAATCCCAAAATCACCATGTTGAGTGAAAGAAGCCAGATAGTGAAAGACTGCATACTAAATGATTCCATTTATATGAAATTCTAGGGAATGCAAACAAATTTATAATGACAGAAAATGGACTAGAATTTTCCTTAGAACTGTGGGGAATTCAGAGCCAGTGTGGAAGGATTACATCAGGGCAGGACTAATCTGTTGGGAGTAATGAATGTGTTTATCATCTTGACTTTGGTGATATGTCAAAATTATCAAATTATGCAATTTAAATATGTAATATTTATCATATATCTCTTATAGCTCATTAATTCTGTTTTTAAGAACTTTTTAAAAAGCAGAAATAGGGTTGCCTGGGTGGCTCAGTCAGTTGAGTGTTCAGCTCTTGATTTTGACTCAAATCATGATCTCAGGAAGGAACCTGGCTTTGGGCTCTGTGCTCAGCAAAGAGTTTGCTTGAGATTTTCTCTCCTTCTCCCTCTGTTCCTACCCCCACTTGTGTGTGCCTTTGTGGGCTCTTTCTCTTTCTAAAATAAATAAATCTTTAAAAAAGTAAATCTATAAAAAAGCAAAAATAAACTACCTCTTTCAGCTTTTTTTTTTAAGATTTTATTTATTCATGAGAGAGAGAGCATAAGCAGGGGAGGGGCAAAGGGAGAGCCCCACATTGGACTCCCTGTTTTGTAAGGTGTCTGCTTCTCCCTTGCCTTCTGCATCTCTCCTGCTTGTGGTCTCTCTCTTTCTGTCAAGTAAATAAATATTTTTTAAAAGGTTGGTTTTACTTTTGGAAATAGTTTTTTATGAAAATAATCTTAGGTATAGCCTTGTTTGAGCACCTATGGTATCGCCCAGAAAACAATTCCATCCGTTAAAATTAGAATAGAACTATTTTTATTTTTTTTAAGATTTTATTTATTTATTTGACAGACAGCACAAGTAGGCAGAGAGGCAGGCAGAGAGAGGTGAGGGGAAACCAGGCTCCCTGCTGAGCAGAGAGCCCGATGTGGGGCTCGATTCCAGGACCCTGGGATCATGACCTGAGCTGAAGGTAGAAGCTTTAACCCACTGAGCCACCCAGGTGCCCCAGAATAAAACTATTTTTAATATTTAATTTTAGTTTCCTTTCAGATTCAAGAATACTTACACAATCATTTAAAATATATTTAAAATTTTTAAATTAAATTTTATGGGCTAAGGCAAATAGATGCATTATAGCATAAATATTCAGATAAATTTAATAATTATGGTGGGAGGTGATGAAGCAATGTGTCCAATTTTAAATATCTTAGTAATTAAACTTTCCATTTATAGCTTTCAAATTTAAAAATGTTGAGCTTATTATAATTATAATGAAATATTGAACACATTTATATGAACTTTAATAATTGATATCAGTATATCTCCCATGAAACTTTATGGAATGTTGAAAAGAAGTAATTAAAGGAAAGAAAGAGTTTATGTTAGGAGGTTAATGCCTTCAACACTATATAGAAGACATACAATTTCAGGACAGTTGCTATTTGACCTTGAATTCTAACAATGAGAACATTATTTTACGCTGATTTTAGTTATTAGTGAAAAAAACCTCAACTTTTTGGAAGTTGATGTTTATTTTAGTACACTTCAGTGACAATAGAGCTTGAATCTTCTAAGACTGTCTATAATTTTAAGCTTTGTTTTACAAATCCAACCTCAGAATAAATATCATTTAATAACAAGAGATATTTCAGAGTGGTGCCGGGGTGCCTCAGTCATTAAATTTCTGCCTTAGGCTCCCGTCATGATCCTGGGGTCCTGGTATCTAGATCAACACCAGGTCTCCCAGCTCAGCAGAAAGCCTGCTTCTCCCTCTCTCACTCCCCCTGCTTGTGTTCCCTCTTTTGCTGTGTCTCTGTCAAATAGCTAAATAAATAAATAAAATATTTTTTAAAAAGAATGTATTTCAGAAGCATAGTGACTCCATCCTCTCATTTTTCTAGATAGTGTATAATGTGATTTCTCTGACACAAAAGGCTCGGTCTATGTAAATAGCAACAGGAAGTGGTATCTATTGTGGCAAACTCACTAAAGACATTCATATTATTGTTCTTTTCTTCATGATACTGGTTAAACAAAACATTCTTCATTTAATTAGAATTTGGTTAAGATTGAAGAAATCATAATTTTTATAAGCACAAGAGAATCCCCAATGGACAGTGTAGGACATTTTCAATTACATTTTATAATGAAGATACGGGGTTGTTATATTAACAATGGCATCATTGTGTAGATGAATACAATAAATAACCAGGCATGATAATAATTCTTTTTTTATAACTGTTTCTAGTAAAACATATACGGGTAGACCAAGATCCTTCTGTTATATATTTTAAATACATTATTTAACAATGTAATTTTTTAATACCTCTCCTATGGTCATATCTTTCTCTTTTAGGTACATTTCACTTGTTTTAATAGATAGTAATATTTTATTCCATGGTTATAGCATCACGATTTGACTGGTTTCTTTCTTTTTGCTATTGCCAACAAGATTAACATGAATTGCTTTATACACATATCTGTGAACATCTATATAAAAATTAGAGGAGGATAAAATAATAAGGAATGTTGATGGCAGTGTGTTGCATTTACTGGCACTACTATTTTTTTTTATAATTGCAAAGCTAAATTCTTATGTAAAATCTGATTACTTTCTCCTATGACCTGTCCCTCATTACATTCCTTTAGTTATAAAAACTAGAGAAGGTAACAAGGATATAGCCCAGTCAAATAACCAAGAAAAACCCATCCTTTTCTTTACAAACAAATAATTCTATGAGAATAAAAAATGGAATATAAAAACCCTTTTATTAAGATTTTACCAACAAAACCCCTACTAAATAAAAGGACTGTGTTACATTTAATTATATTGGATGAGATAACCATGAACTAATAATGGGGGTCTACAAGTGATCAGTAAAAGGATTATGAAACGGAAGGTAAACTTCCAAACTGGTGGGCAAAGTGGTAGGGAAACACTATATTAGGTAATACTTTAAGTGCTATAGAATTTATTTATTTATTTATTTATTTATTTATTTATTTGACAGACAGAGATCACAAGTAGGCAGAGAAGCAGGCAGAGAGAGATGGAGAAGCAGGCTCCCCGCTGAGCATGGAGTCTGATGCTGGGCTTGATCCCAGGACTCTGGGATCATGACCTGACCCGAAGGCAGAGGCTTTAACCCACTGAGCCACCCAGGTGCCCCTTAAGTGCTATAGAATTTTAAATTTGAACGGGCATATGACTAGAAGTTTTGTTGCCAAAGAAAGGTAGGTGGTTATTTCCCAAGAGAATTAGAGTTTAATATTATTATGATGTACCTACCAAGATTCAAGGGTGCTTTGTATATATGCCTGAGAACTTATTTTATGCGCAGAGAGAAGAATGAGCTCTTTCTTGGGGAAAAGGCACATTAACCATATCTTTTACTGAATACCATCAGAATCCCGGTTTACTATTATAGCTAGGTAAATAACACTGTATAGTGGACCAGAACACTAATAGTCACATACATAACCAATCCTATATCTTTTTCTCTCTCTTTCCTCTCTCTCTCTCTCTCTCTCTCACACACACACACACACATCTATTTATACAGATCTGCATGAGAATTATTTTAAAATTAGAATATTATTTACTGAGCATTGAATCAGATAGGAGGAGTTAGATGAGTGAATATTTTATGACATCAGACTAGGACACTTTCATTTCTGAAGGAGGGATTGAGATACTCAAATTCTACTGATTTATGCTCACTTATTATGGATAGTATTTGTATTTGTGTGGGTGGTGGTAAGAACTTTTTTCAGGATATCCATGTCTGTATGTCCATGTCTGTATATCAGACTGTTTAGTATAACAGTCTAGACTGTTCTATAAAAAAGTATATATACTTTTTTCAGTATATTCATGTCTGTATGTCCATGTCTGCAAGGTTAACTAATCTTTGTGCATAATATATTTCTTCCCAATATGTAAATACACTCTTTCAGGTTAAAATTGATACTATCTTTCTGTCAGACAACTGTTCCTATGTCAACTTTTGTTATAATGCAATTATTTATAGCTCATACAATACAGTCTTTATCTAAAATTAGGTCCCATTAAAAACCCAATGTATTGATGACAGATGAACATGCATTCAAAGATGAAATCAGGGGATGCCTGGGTGGCTCAGATGGTTAAGTGGCTGCCCTTGGTTCAGGTCATGATCCCAGTGTCCTGGAATTGAGTCCTGCATTGGGCTCC
This sequence comes from Mellivora capensis, assembly GCA_004024625.1. Taxonomy (NCBI): domain Eukaryota; kingdom Metazoa; phylum Chordata; class Mammalia; order Carnivora; family Mustelidae; genus Mellivora; species Mellivora capensis. The sequence goes on along the minus strand of PISX010001127.1, from coordinate 89,058 downwards.
TTGCTTAGCAGGGAGACTGCTTCTCCCCCTGTTTGTGTGTGATCTCTTTCTCTCTGATGAATAAAGAAAATCTTAAAAAAAAAAAGATGAATCAGCATGAAAATTGATTTTATAGATAGACTTAATAGATATATTTCTGCTTGTTTAGAATGTCCAGATATTTAAGGAAGATGAGAAATAGAAAATCTTACATGAAATTTTCTTTTTCATGATTTATAATATTTTGTAATTTAAAAATGTATTGTGTATCCATTTATTAAATATGGACACTTATTTTGTTCCTTAATATTAAGATATATGATATGTATATTCATGGAATTTCACTAAAATGGGAAATATGAAGTATTTTGCAGATTCACTCCTTCACTGGGAGTCTAAGGCATTGGGGAAATAAATCACCTTTAGCCCAGCATGACCTATGGATTTTTGTGGATCACAATATAGATAGAATTTGCTCAAAATATAGATGTGGCAACAAAATTAATTGGTATATATGGAAAGCAGATTTATGGTTACAAAGAAAAGGTCTACATTTTTCTTTAGACTAGAGGTGACCACAACTGTCCACTATGAGCTCTACTTAGCACCCACTGCCATTTTATCCATAGCTTTAACTTTACTAACCAATTTTCTATTCCTCAACATAATACGATCACATTTCAGACCTCTTATCTAAGTTGTTTATGCTTTAATGTTTTATAAACCTTCATTGACTACTCCTTTGTTAAGCTGAGGTTAATCAGCTATTTTGTCTCTGAACTCTGTTCTTGAGTTCTTCCTCCCATTTTAAGATGCTGTGCATATATGCATTGTATTGTAATTAGTTTCAATTCTTTAAGAACTATTTAGGTAAAATGATGATTTTCCCCTATATTGCTTCCTAGAAAACATCACCATGCCTAATACATAATTTCACTCTTTAAACATTTGAACAAATAAACTAAATTTTAGTGAACATTCTGGTTCCTAACTTTTCAATTTTCAAGATTTTGGTTTTATATACATGGCTATTAGTAAGAAATCCTTTGTTGTTTATTTTTACATGTATAGGCACTACCTATTCTTCCTCAGATTAAAAAAAATGCATTTCAGGTGATTAAAAAAGACTTGGCAAGATGACAATTTGATGTCAGTATTGTGTGCTCTATTTTTGTACACTTTAAGCATAGTGTCATACATCTGCCTTTATTTCTAGTTAGTAACAATTTTCAAACTACACAGAATTATGCAGAGTGAAACTTTTCTTTTACTAATATGCATTATAACTAAAATAGGTTTTGATAGCTGTTAAGTTATAGCAGAAACATTATCCAAAATCATAAGTTTAAAGTAAAATGTATTGGGGCACCTGGGTGGCTCACTCATTATGTGTCTGTCTCTGGCTTGAGTCATGATCCCAGGGTCCTAGTATGGAGTCCCACATCAGACTCCCTGTTCTGCAGGGAGCCTGCTGCTCCCTCTCCCTCTGCTTGTGTTCTCTCTCTCGCTGTGTCTCTGTCAAATAAATAAATAAAATATTTTAAAGAAAAAGTGAAATGTATTGCGTGAACAAATTTTTCTATGTGAAATTTGCAGAGTAAATTGCATAACTTCAGATGAAGTTTCTAGGAGAGAGTCAACAATTTCTAAGACAATTATGAATAATGTTGCAATGATAAGGAGCTGGTAACCTTTGGAACTCAAACTACAATGTGGCTTAACACAATATGTATGCATAGTGTGTATGTGTGTGTGTGTGTGTGTGTGTGTGTTTGTAATGGAGATTTTCCTTATCTATTGTAGCTGACATCCATTTGATGTTTCAGGAAAGAGACCAATTTCTTCATTTCTTCTTGTGGTCCTGTAAACATCTGTAATTTCACAAGAGGGACAAGTTTAATTAATAATCAATAACAGATACTGCCCCTTGCTTTTGTTTCAAACTTACTCTTATTTTTCCTCCCGCAATATTTAATTTGTCTTTAGTTCCATGCAGTGTATTTTTTACTTCAGCTATTATAGTTTTCATGCCAAGAATTTCAATTTGCATCTCTTTTGACATCTTAACATGGTTCTACTTAAGTTTTGAACACATGAAATGCAGTCTAACATCTGTTTTAATACCCATGCCTGAGAATTCTAATATCTGTGTCAGTTATGGCTCAGTTTTAACTGGTAAACTTTTCTCCTCATTATGGATAATATTTTCCTATATCTTCAAGTGTCTGGAGATTTTTTTATTGGGTCCTAGTGATTATACATTTGCCTTGTTTGTGCTGGATATTTTGCATTCCTATATTCTGAAGCTTTGTTCTGAGATGCAGTTAAGCTACTTGGAAACAGTTTGGCCATTTCAGGTCTTGCTTTTAAAGATATGTTAGGCAAGACAATGGCAGTGTTTAATATGGGGGTAATTGTTCCCTGTTGCTGAAACAAGACTCTTCTATGTTCCCTGCCTAATCCTCCTTGAATTATGAGGTGTTACAACTTGGTGGGTGAGAACAGGCAGAGTTTCTGGCTCTGTGTGTCATTTATTTATCTTTTAATGTTGTTGGATGGTTCTTTCTTCAGCCATAGATAGTTACCCCAAAGATGAGTAATTTTTCTTCACTTGTCCTTAGCTTTCACATATGTCAATATGGGAGTTTGCATTTTATGATTTGAGAATCCATATCAATTTAAAATATTCTACCAATTTTGACAATTTTCCAAAGCATGTGATAGTAATATCTAAAACAATTCTATTTAAAAATTGTGCATTTTTATTTTTTATTTAAGAAAATAAAATATTTTATTTATTTGATAGAGAGAGACACAGTGAGAGAGGGAACACAAGCAGGAGGAGTGGGAGATGGAGAAGGAAGCTTCCTGCTGAGCAGGGAGCCCAATGTGGGGCTTGATCCCAGGACACTGGGATTGTGATCTGAGCCACCCAGGTGCCCCTAGAAATTGTGCATTTAAAAAAAAAGATTTTATTTATTTATTTGACAGACAGAGATCAGAAGTAGGCAGAGAGGCAGGCAGAGAGAGAGAGGAGGGGAAGCAGACTCCCTGCTGAGCAGACAGCCCAATGCAAGGTTAGATCCCAGAACCCTGGGATCATGACCTGAGCGAAAGGGAGAGGCTGTAACCCACTGAGCCACCCAGGAGCCCAGAAATTGTACATTTATTTAAATTGGCTTCAAATATTTTGACACTCCAATCATTGAAAGGCAGTGTCTGTCTCCTGCCTTTGTGTATGCATGTGCATATTGGGTCAGCGGCTCCGGAAATGCAGGAGGAACAATAAAAATGGCTTCTGGGCCGTCATCTTCCAGGCCGCCCTCTTCCTTTACCCATAACTCTCCCTGACTCCATGACTCTCTTATCCTATTTGGAAAAGACCTAGATGTCCAACAAATTTAATTTTATTTGTTATCCAAGCAAAACTTTAAACTTTCAGGTTACCATAGACTTTGAAAGCCATCTTAGCAATTACCCTTAAAACTTTGAGACAGACAATTAACCATCAGTTTAGCCATCTCTTTGCTAACAGATTTTAACAAATAACATGAGCTTATTTGACCTTCAGTAAACTTTGATTGAAGTTTCAAGTTTATTACTGATAACTTTTTCAGGAGTTGGGATAGGAGTGGGGAGGAGAAGGGGTAGACGAGGGCACGGGTTCTGAACATAAGAGACCTTGGCCCATTTGCCTTGGTGTCTGCCAAGGTTATCTAGGTCTGTGAGAATTTGGTAATCAAAAGTGCCTTCCAGAGGTCATTGGGATTGATTGTCTAATCGGTATTGTGGCCAAGCGACAGTACAGTAATGTATGAGACGTCGCTTTTGCAGGTCCTGGTCCAGTTCCAGGGTCTTAAGTTCAACCAGTAGACACCCTATGGGTGTTTGGGGGTCGAATTTGGAGTGGGAGGTCACCATGATTCCTTGCCGGGCAATCCGAGGGTTGGAGGAAGGCGTCCCCTCATCCAACACTGGGTTGTGGAGAGACAGTGTCGACTGCCGCGAAATTAGGATGTCTCCCAATTCCCAGAGTGGCGGAGGTCACCTGGTGACCGGCGGGGTCTGGCCCTGACACAGCTGTGATTAGGACAGGGCCTTCTGGAGAGATGCAGAATCAGGAAAGACTACCATGGGTTTGGAAGTGGCATTCCGAGATGCAGGTCCAGGTCCGAGTACGGAGAGGAAAGAGCCTCCTCACCAGGGTGGGGGCTCGATCTCGTTCCGGGTTGTGGCACCAAATATAAGGTTTTATAGGCAAGATACACATGACACCAAGTGAGATAGGTGCAAGGCACGGTTTCTTAAAGGTGCCCTCGGGTGAGGTTCTGTGATTCTGGAAAGGAGCGTCGGGGAAGTCACGCCCGGGAGGGGGTCAAGTGGGTCCCTTATTTGGGTTAAAACAGGGCATAGGTTCAAGCCATATAAGGTAAGGTATTCATGATTGGAAGATAGGGGGAGTCCTGATGTTCCTGTTTCCTGCATAGCTATTGGTTTACTTATGGTGACGTGTCCTCGGCCTACGTCCTCCCGTTGGGAGAGTCATGGGTAAAGGAAGAGGGCGGCCTGGAAGATGACGGCCCAGCAGCCATTTTTATTGTTTCTCCCTTCATTCCTGGAGCCGCCTACCCAACACATGTAGGTGTCAAGCAACGGGATATGACAGAAGTTTACCATGTGATTTGGGAGGCTATGTCATAAGAGACTATGCAACTCCCATTTAATGGTGGTAACATTCATGCTGTAGTCCCTCAGCTGCCATGTAAAATATTTTACTATCTACATGGTGAAATCCCATGAGCAGTCCAAGACATATGGCAAAGTCTTGTTCAGATACTCTTGTTGAGATTCTAGTTGAGTTGCATCTTTGTCTTATTCCAGCCTGGCCACTAAACATATGAATGAAGCAGACTCCAGATCATTTCATATTTCACATACTCCCAGCTGAGGCTCCCAATATAATTCAGAGGAAACAGGTATTTCTTTGGTTCCTTGTATAAATTCCAGACCCACAGAATTTATAAGCACACTAAAATGGTGGTTTTATGATAGAAATTTTTAGATGTTTTCTATGTGATCATAAGTAATCAGAAGAACAGTTATGAAACTAATTGTTATTATCACTTTACTAAATTGATATGATATTCTATAGAGCTGTCAAATAAAATTTCTTGTTTCAACTGAAACCTGAAAATTTTATGTTCGATTAAGGTAACCTCCCTAATAGTCTTTAATGGCAAAATTTAAATGTTTATTTTTAAAGTTATACTAAAAACAATAGCATAATGAAAGGGAAATAGCTTACATATTGTGTAAGTATTTTTTTATGCCACAAAACTGCAAGACATGCTAGTACTATTAAATATAATACTGTGTAGAGCAGGAAAGTACAGGATATACTACAGCTATCATGAAGGTTTGAATGAAGTTCAGCTGGAAACTCATTATGGAAAAAAGAGTGAAATAGTATATTATTACACATATTATCAAGTTGGGATAAACAGACTGTGCTTCACTTTAAAAAAACAAAAAAACACACACACACATTGTATAAAATAATAACAACAAGGCAAAAGGAAAACATGGAACATAGTTACTATAGCATAGCCAATAGAAAATACATTGATTATATGTTGACAATTTTTTAACTTAACTCTTAGGTTATATTTTTCTCATTTCACAACAACTTTTTCTAGTACATCTACATGGAAATTTAAATTGAGTCATTTAATTCAATGAGTTTCTTTTAAGCACACAACTCACAAGATTTGCAAGTAGATTTATAGTGCTCTAAAAACTCAGTATGACCGTATACAGAGTTGAAACTAAATGGCAACCTTTCACAAAAATGATTCTAGTTTCATTGGCTTTTGTCAAATTATGACGGGTCCTGAAATTATCAATACCAGGGAACATTGTTGAGGTCCTATCAAGCCACTTATTTGTCCATGTTTTCCATTGTCAAACTTCAGCTTCTTTCTAGACTGAGTTTCTTACAGGATATGAGATCTTAACTAGTTTATTCTGTCTTTAGTGCTATATGTCAATATTGTATCACAATATATGAAGCAGTGATCATACAGTTTCTAGAAATTCTGCATATGCACAGTGTATTTAGACCTAAAGTGGTTCATTTGAGCAATTCAGAAGCACAGTTTATCTAATATGTCTTTTGCACCCCAGAAAATTTTTCAAAATAGTATTTTCCACATTATTCAGGGAGTTTTACTCAGTTTTCCTAGGCATCTCCCATGTGTGTGTGGAGAATACATGTAATGAAACCTGATTGTTTTTCTCTTGTTAGTCTATCTTTTATTACAGGGGAGTCTCAGCCATGAAACCTAGAAGAGTAGAAGGAAAATGATTTTTCTTCTCCTACAATATACTATTTTTAACTAAAGATTTTATAAATTATCTGCCTAGGAAAAAGCTGTAAGATTTATACATGAAAATACTACAGTCTTGGATTTGGTTATCTAAGTTGGATATTTTCTGTTAAAAGTCTGTAGTTGGTCAGAACAACACAAAAGAATTCACTAAGGAAATTAAGAATTTATATCAATTGTTACTGTTAGGCTTTGGTCTACTGCAGAGGCAATTTGGTAAGGAATAAAAATGGTACTGGAGAGATATTTTGCAAATGCTTCAGTTAACACATTTAAATACACCTTATACATAGAGCAAATTGTCTTAATACTTTTAAATGTACACCATTTCATAAAGGATGAGGATAATTTTCAGGAGGACAAAACCAGCTTTGCAAAATGACATTTTACAGAAGCATACTGTTTGAACTGGTCTGTTTAGTTGTGGCAAAGGAAGTCTCCAGCTGATCCCTTTGATTTCCCAAGCTGGTTTGTTTGATTGCCCTCATATGGATAATTCAAAAACCATACGGGGAGAATTTACTTTTTTAGTATTTGCAACTAAAACCTGCTGGGATACTTGGATCTTACAGCTTATAAGCAAACAAGGGGGAAAGCCACATCATTTTTATTTCCAGGCAAGGAATGAACTTTGTAAGACTAATAATGAAAAGAACAGGTTTTGGGGAACATATAATGTAATTCGAAGATCTTTTACTCTTCTAGTTTGATTTCTGTGTCAGTTTTGGTTCTCTGTTAATTGGTTTACAAAATATTTCATTTATCTTCCTTCATTTGATAATATGTCTTCACAAGATTCATGCAGTCTTATAAACATATGTTTGTTTTTTGACATATTAATTATAACCCATCTGACCAGTAATAAAAGAAATATCAGTATGGTAGTCCGGTCCCAGATTTACTTTTATATTTATTTCTAAATTTTATTGCATTGCCAATATTTTCAAAGTGAGCAAAACAGAAATGTCACTTGTCATTTTGTTCCTGTGGGGGACAAAGTACTTTTAATATAATTTTAGGTATAGTGCTATAGAGAGAACAGATATAAAAATAATGTATAATACATAGGTCTTTGATTCTCTGACTCCAACTAGCTGTCCAGCAGTTTAATAAATTCTGATGCTAGCTATCCTGAGTTAGTGCAGATCTCACAGACTGAGGGTTTTGTCCCACAAGACTGCCCCTACATGAGATGCCAGTCATAAGCCATAAGTCACCTCTATTTTTGACCAACTGACTATATATCAGGGATTCAATAATTTGCTAGCATAATTTACAGAACTCAGAAAAAAAAAAAAAAACTTCACTTACATTCACTGGCTTATAAAGAATACAACTCAGGACAGCCAAATGGAGGGCAAAGTTTGGGTGGCGGCAAGTTGCTCAGCACTTCCAAGCTCTCTGTGGGCACACCACCCACCTAGCACACTCTTTGATGTGTTCACCAACACAGAAACTCTCTGAACCTTGATATTTAAGGGTTTATATGGAGGTCTCATTATGTAGGCATGCTTGATTAAATCACTGGTGATTGGTATTGAACTCAATCTCTGTTCTCTCCACCTTCTCAGGACGTTGGGTTGAAGTTTAAAGTTCCAACCCTCTAATCATGACTTAATCTTTCTGGAGACCAGCCCTTCAGCCTATGTAGGGGTTTTCACCAAAATCTCATGCCTATGATACTCCTATCAGTCTGGAGCTTCTGAGGGTTTTAGGAGCTGTGGGCCAAGAACTAGGACAGAGACCAAATATTTATTTATTTCTTTATTTTGTTATACCACAGTATGTTAAGAGATGCAATTTTTCACAAGGTGATCAGTAAAGTCTTTTCTCACAAGATTACTATCTAAAGAAGAAACTAACTGAAGAGAAGAGTGGAAAGAGATGAGATGTGACTAGAGACTTTTTAGGAAAAGGAATGGCTTGTTTTGAATGACGTTTCCAAAAGATCACCCTGGTTGCTATGTAGAACTGTATTGTGGGGACATAGGAGTAGAAACTGTGAAATTACTCTTTTTATTATTATTATTAAACTTTTGGACATACAGATTTAGCACTTTGGGAGGTTTGAATAATGGAAACAAAACTTTTAGCTGAAATGATAGTTCCTCTGGGAAGTCTTCCTTGAATTATTATGCAGAGTTAAGTGCTTTCTTCTCCAGGCCCACAGAACATCATTTTCAAATGTCTACTAAAAATAGAACATACTGCATTTTTATGGTTATTTGATTATATGTCTACAGCTACCATTAGTAGATTATAAGCCCCCGGAGAACTGATTGTGAGTTTGTACATCTTTCTGCCTGGTTGTTACTGTATTGTAGGTAATCAATAAATTCTCCTGAATGTGTGAATGGACCCAAGCTCTTAAATATTTCTCTTTTGAGACTTAATATTTAGTTTGCCACAGTACTTGGTTTATTATTGTTATTTTTTGCATAAAGAAGGCATCTTTTGAAAATATTTTAAATCTATTTTACTTAGCACACATATTGAAGTGTATATTATTATATTGAAGAGATGACTTAGGCAGTAACAACTTCTTTTTCAGTATGGGACATTCCAGCAACTTTATGACCCTTATATCAAAGTTTTCTTTCTTTATGGTTTTAATACAACATATTATAGCACACTGAAATGAAATCTTTTTTTTATACCATATGGTAGTCTACCAATACCACTTAACAACAAGTACAAATTTGAGGGAAAAAAAAGCCCCACATTCCATTTCCCATGTTATTATTCTGTTAGCACTTGCTGAGACATAAACTTAAATAAAAGATCTTGCATAGTCAATAGAAAATGCAGAAAACAAATATTCTGTTCTTGTGTTTTATAGTTCCATAAAACACAGGATTTTTTATATATATACTAAAAATGCAGTACTGTTTAATCTTTTAGAAAAGTAGTAAAAAATTATGCTAAGTGATAATACAAAATAGGTATTTATAAATTACATTAGTCATGTCTTAATTGCTCATTTAAATATTCATGTATATACATAGCCTCTTGTAACTTGTTTTAATCTTCTCCAGTGATACTTATCATTTGTCTCTATTCAATGAAAATAATAAGGAAAAAAAAAACTTACATTTTGCTTTGCAATTATGGTTCAGTATTTTCCTAAAGTCTGTATTTGTAATACTTATGAATATGTTTTTATCATAAGATTTAACTAGAAGCAATTTCTATTCTAAGACTATTACTTTGTAAAATCTAAAACAAAAGAATTACAACATATGAAATTTTTCTTTTTAAAGACAAGACTCATATAACATTTTCAATGTTCCCAACAATAGTACTTGTATTTTAATCTTTTCAAAATCAACAGTAGTTTATATCAGCAATGATGTACAATGAGCATGTCTGTAATTAATTTTTAATAAACTGAGAAAAATATAATTTACAGAGCATTTAAAATATTATTGATTCAAGGTATTTACACAAATGAGCATTCTTGAATTAAATCAGTTTGACTCCTGCTATTGCACTTAAGTAATAGGTACAATTCCTATTAGTACTTGAATTTGGAACAAAACAACATTTAAGTAAGTATGTATTTTAAACAAAGATCTAGGTAAGAAAGGAAACCATCACTAATAATGGAAATTTAGATCTTAAAATCTATTTACACAAATGCTTCTCCCTAGTTTTTAATTCATTGCTAGGCAGTAAGTGAAATGTGCCTTTCTTTCCAGGCACCAGAATACAGGGTGACAAATTTTATGTTTCCCTATAGCTTTGAGAAAATAAATATCAGTGTATGCTTTCAAAATATGTAATCACCACTGGTCAGTTATTGCATTTGTTTGGTGTTATTTTAAATTAAACAGAAAACACTAGATCTATTCTATTTGATTATTTTTAGCAGAGAAACCTTTAGGCTGAATTATAAATTAAACTCTTGCTTTATTTAGAAGGACATTCATTTCTTGAGGCTTATCGACATTCGTCTAATTTAGTTTTAATGCAATGGGGTCACTCAGTTGAAATCACATGGTTTGTGTTTGCATCATGTTCTGCAGAGGTTTACCTCATGAGATTAAGAAATCAATGCTTATACTAGGTATTCAATTTATTGTCTCCCTCAAGTCCCTGAGAGCTTATGCATTTCTACTTAGTGAAGCCTGTTGAGAGGGCCAGAGTAGTTACTTTTTTTTCAAAGCAATCTTAAGTATCCCTCTGAAACAGTTCTTCCCCAGGGCACAATTAGGATGATTCTTTCCCTCTGCATGGAACTGCTTTTAATCACTTTGAAGTGGCTGTAATTATTTCTTTCTGACCACTGTTGGGCCTGGATGCACAAAGGTTACTAGGAGCGCCTCAGTATTATGTCTTCAAACGTATGTTACATAGAATGAGAGATGCAGGGCATCATGTTCTCTACTCCAGTGGGAGGTAACACAGAAAGCAGAGGAGATAAACATGGCTTCTAGAACAACAAATGGATCCAGTCGCGGTGTAGGATTCCCTTTCTTAATCTTATGTGAGGTTCAGCGAATATCACTAAAAAAATAATAAAACAAAATGAAACAAAAAAGAAACTACTTAATAATCCACCAATATCACTTTCAGAGAGATAAAGCCTATTAATAAATAAACACCAATGATTTAGTTTTAGTGTCAAATTTCAGTACATACTATTTATATTGGCCCAGAACATTATTTTTAATATATAGAAGTTCTATTTTTTGTGAAACTAATAGGTCAACATAACTAATGAATGCTTTTATGCCCTTAGAAATACTCTATTAAAAAAAAAAAATGTCTCAGTGGGTTAAAGCCTCTGCCTTCGGCTCGGGTCATGATCCCAGGGTCCTGGGATTGAGCCCCACATTGGGCTCTCTGCTCAGCCGGGAGCCTGCTTGCTCCTCTCTCTCTGACTGCCTCTCTGCCTACTTGTGATCTCTCTCTGTCAAATAAATAAATAAAATCTTTAAAAAAAATGTCTCCCAAGTTTTAACTGTCATTTGGTTTTAATGAAAGGCATGCCCAATGTGAGTCACATAGATAATGGTTTATACAACAAGGATAATGCTTGAATTTTATTTTTTAATTTATTTTTGTATGTATGTAGGGTAGAAATATTTAAAGGTTTAATATCGTATAAAGATTATACACTGTTTTACTAGAAAACATACATATTCAGCCAAAATGAGACTACCTAGAGTTTCAGAATTTTGGAACTTATAATTAAATTCATAGAGTCTTTTCAGTTTCCTTCACAAAATTCACCTTGTTCTCATCTTATCCACATGGTTAAGGAAGCATCTTTGAAATTAGGTCAATAATCTCTACATTACTAAATAGAATGGTCAACTCCCAAATCTTACTTGACTTAGCAGTACTTGACAGAGTTGACAACTGTTTCTTTTGAAATGCTTTTTTTTCCAAGTTGAAGTATACCATGAATTCCTGGATTTTTTTCCAAATCTGCTGGCTGCTCTCTTAGTTTTCTTTGTTTGATTCTTTTTCACTCCCTAGTCCCTTAATTGGAGTGCCCTCAAGATTCCTTCCTTGATTTTTGTAATTATTATGAAATCATGAGCTGCCCCAAAAGTCAGCAGTTTAAAATAAGTAAGTGTGTGTTATTGCTCAGGATTCCATATGTCTTTTGAATGGTTTTGGGACAGGTTCTGCTGATTTCAATGCTTACTTATAGATAGGTGTTCATCTCATATGTTGATTGATGGGTGATTGGTTGGAATAGACTCCACTGTATTCCTGGAGGCTGGTAGGCTTGTTGGCCTGGACAATAGAGGTGATTGAACTATTATACTTAGCATCTGACCGATTATCCTGGGATTATTCGTATAAAAATGACAATCTTTCAAAAGAGAAATTAGAAATACATGAGATGTCTAGAGGGCTGGGTTGATACTTCCATTGCAACCTTTTGGCCAAATCATGTCAGAAGGCTGGCCTAAAATCAAAAGGGTGTGAATGTCACCTCCTGATGGAAGGCACTATAAAGTCACATTAGAAAGGGCATGGATTGAAGGAGAGTAAAGAATCAGGGACACATTTGTAAATAATATTTCCCATTCCCAGCCATTTTCTATTTCTGTTTCTATTTCTTCAGTGATCTTGTCGAGTTACAGAGTTGGTTTTGAATTCTGTGCTAAGAACTTCTAAATTGTACCTGTAACTAGTATATTTCCTTGAAATCTCGGACTTTTTTTTTAAGATTATATTTATTTATTTGACAGAGATCACAAGTAGGCAGAAAGGCAGGCAGAGAGAGAGGAGGAAGCAGGCTCCCTGCTGAGCAGAGAGCCTGATGAGGGGCTCCATCCCAGGACCCTGGGATCATGACCTGAGCCAAAGGCAGAGGCTTAACCCACTGAGCCACCCAGGCACCCCTGAAATCTCGGACTTATGTAACCAATTTCTTATTTGATATTTTTAATTGGATGCCAAATCATCTTCTTGCTCACCCTACCAACCTGCTTCTGCAACATTCTTCCCCCGTCTCAGGTATTGATATCTTTCTCCTTCAGTTTAAAGGTCAAAAATTTAAAATAATGCTGAAGTCCTCTTTTTCCCATGCCCTAAATTCAATCCAATAATAATTTCCCTATCTGAAAAGTGTGGGGAGGAAAAAAATGCTTCCTCTACCATCTTAGGTTATCAGTAGGGGCTCTGTAACAAACAAATAAACAAAAAAATCAGAAAAAGAAACGTTTACTAACATGTGTATCTCATATTTAAGTGGAGAAATTCAGGGGTGAGTAACACAAGAGGTAACTTAGAAGTAAGGCTTATAAAGAATCTTGGACACACCAAAAATACATTTATAAAGAAACAACAAGAAAAAGAAGGCACTTTTTGGCTTCCAAGGGCTGCATGCTAGGAAGGTAAATGTATTGGGGGAAACTAATAGCAGATAAAGGCTAGTTAGTAAAGTTAGTGATAGAGATTCCTCTGATGCCATCTTTGGGCTGATAAGGATCTTTATAAAGTTGTCTCTGGGGATTCAGTTTTGTCCTTCCTAATAGAGAGAGGAGGGGCACATTGCAAGCTTACATTCTGCTTTTAAGCAAATAGGGGAAGAGCAGAAAGCTTTTCCTGTATCTGCTTCTCAATTGCCTTCAGCTGAAAATAATCTTTATATGAAAGTGGAATATTTTGGATAGCAAATTCTGCCATGCTTCAAAAGCATGTGTCTCATATCTGACTGCTTCTCCAGAGTTTCAGTACCTCCATGCCCAAACCAGCACCACCCTTCCAACTGTATTATTATAACACCTTCTGTTTTCCTTTTTCTGACCTAGCTCACCTAAAACCTCTTCTCCATAGGCAGTCAGAGGAATTCTGTTAAAATTTAAATCAAATTATAACAGTTTTCTACTTAAAACCTTTCTACAGCTCCCAGACTTTCTTAGTCTAAAAGCCAGTTTCTCTGCAGCGAGTCCTTCCCCACATCATGTTCTATTCTTCATGTGACTCTCCTTGGGCATAGTGGAAACCTTGTTCTATGTCAAAAGTGCCTGGCACTTTTACACTCAGGATCTTGGCACAGTTGTAATTTTATTGGTAATTCTCTTCTTCCATCAGATACATGACTCTCTTTCACATCTTTCAGGCTTCGCTCACATTTCACATTTTAAATGATGCTTTCCCTGTACACCTTATCATAAATTAACAGTATATAAACATTACCCCTCCCGCTACAGTCCCATTTGCAGCACTCCCTCTCCTGTTATGTGACTTATCTGCTTTATTTTTTATTTAACACAATTCACCATCAGACACACACACACACACACACACACACACACACACTTTTGTATTTTGGCCCATCTCACTTCCCAAATTATCACACTATTTAAATGGAAGGATCTTTGACCTTTTTTTGACTCTGTAACTGTAGGTAAGCACTCCATACATTTATTGGTGAAAAATAAGGCCAAGGAAAGTCAAATATTCCAGGTAATCATTACAACTAAGCAAGTTGTAAGCACAAAAATAAAAAAGAGATCAGATGGGCAAATAACGGGGCAATGTGTATGGAACGCTATTTAGTGGGAAATGAAGGGTTTTTTTTTTTGGATACATGGCTAACTATATTAGTGACAAGGTAAAAATCTAAAAATGTATATACCAACTTGTTAAAAGCTATAATAATCTCTTAAACCTAATCTTATTAGGATTAGCAAAGGGTGTGTGAGAAGAGTAAATTCCATGTTTTACTAAGATTACTTACATATTTTAAAATTTCTCAAGGTATATAATCAATTTTAATTAACATCTCTAAACATTTTTAAAATTTCTTTAATATACTTATTCATAATAGTATATAATTATTCATAATTATATACTAAAGAATGAATAATCTCATTATTATAATATAATTGAAAGTAGGAATATAAAATTGACATGATGACCAATTGATGCAAATACAAGTCATGTACTGATAAATACCATTCTGGAAAACTGAGTGAATTACAAGTGCCTGCATTTCCTTGATGTGCTCGGTGTTTATGATATTGCTAACATTTTTTTGGCTATAATATTTGTACGTAAGGAGTTAGTTTTAATTTATAAGTATTATTGTAGCTACTTTAAATAATTAATTAATTAGATTTCTACTAGTAGCCTTTAGTCTAAAAATAAGATTGTAAAATGTCTTTCTTTCATTTATTTATAGAAGCTAAAGAAATGATTGGCATTTTCCATGAAGTTTATTTGTGGTTTGTCAATAGAAAAGAGAGATATCAGCAAAGCTTTTGAGAATTACTGATCTCAGGAGAGGATTCTATTCCTTTATAACCGTATTCTGTTTTCATTTTGAAAGCACAGAAACACACAGTCAGCTTTAATTAAGATAAATTTAGAAGCTTCTGTGTATTAAAATAGTAAGAGAAAAGCAAATATAAAAATAATTATAACTTAAAATATTAATTTTAATAAGCATGATCAATTCAAATGTTATTACATTTATTTTGTTTTTGTTTTCTTAAATTTCATATAGACTTATTTTGAGTGTTTGTATTTTTATAACTTGTTCATAATTTGATAGTTATCACTTATTGAAATGACTATAATTCACATATTCTTTTAATGAATACTACAATAATGCCATTTATCCTTTTCCTATCAATAGTCAATTTTCATTCAGAGGATGAATTAGAGCCAGAATGTCGTGTTTTCACTGATTCAAGTAATCAAAACCTAACCTACTAAATTCATACTTGTTCCACTGTCTATCTGAATTTAAAGAAAGCACTCTATTCTTTCATTAGATTTATTATTATTAGTTTTCAATTTTGGGAAGTAAGTTCACTTTATCCAGAACCTCAATTTACCTCCAAGGTTGTTTATATGCAGTTTCTAGAATTTAATCAAAATCACCAGGCATTGGGGTACCTGTGTGATTCAGATGGTTAAGTGACTGCCTTTGACTCAGGTCATGATCTCCAGGTCCTGGGATCTAGCCCTGCATCTGGGTCCCTGCTCAGTGGGAAGCCTGCTTCCCTCTCTCCCTTTGCCTCTCCCTCTGCTTGTAATCTCTGCATGTGTGTGTTTTTCATTCATTTATTCAAATGAATAAATACAATATTTAAAGAAAATATCATCAGGCATAGAAGACAAAACCTGAGCAAAATAAAAAAAAAACAAGAAATAAAATCATCAAAATAAACAGACTCACAGGAATCTATATAAGGGATTTATCAGCCAAGAACATTAGAATAATTATAGTTAACAATCAATGAAGTAAAAGATAAGATTGTAGAATTTTCTAGAGAGCTAGAAATATAAAAAGAACAAAAGGGTGAGTCTAATACTAAAATATAAAATAAGCTATAATATAGAGCTCAGGAACTATTTTTGACAATAAAAAAGAAAAGAGGAAATATTTGATGGACTGAGAGGTGCATCAGAAGAAAATACACAGACTGAAATAAGGAGAGACAAAAAGGCATATTGCAATAAAAGATATTAAATGACATATGAGCTATATGAAAAATTATAGATGGATTGCTAGAAGCAGGGGAGAACTGAAGAGATTAAGGTTGATATTTTTTATAAAACTAATGAAAACCTCCAAGTTATAGATTGAAGAAATCTGATAAATGCCAAAGAGGAAAAGTAAAAGAAGGCCATATGTAGGCACATCATGATGTCACTATTAAACATCAAAACAGTTTTATAAGCCATTTGATGAAAAATGGCTTGAAGTGAGCAACATGATATACTGGAAGGTGTGAACAATGACAACAAGCAATGAAGAATAGAAGAGAAGAAAATTATATTTTCAAAGTGCTAAAAAATTGCCAACCTAGAAGTTTATATGCAGTAAGTACACACTTTAAAAATAACAGCGAACACTTTTGATCAAGAAAGCATGCTGTACTTTGTCAAATGCTTTTCCATCATCTGTTGAGAGTATCATATGGTCCTTGTTCTTACTTTTATTAAGGTATTGTATTGCATTGATTGATCTACGGATGTTGAACCAACCTTGCAGCACAGGAATAAATCCCACTTAGTGGTGTGAATAATCCTTTTAATGTACTGTTGGATCCTATTAGTATTTTGGTGAAATTTTTCACATCTGTGTTCAACAAGGATATTGGTCTGTAATTCTCCTTTTTGCTGAGGTCTTTGTCTGGTTTTGGGATCAAGGTAATGCTGGCCTCATAAGATGAGTTTGGAAGTTTTCTTTCCATTTCTATTTTTTTGGAACAATTTCAGGAGAATAGGTATTAATTCTGCTTTAAATGTTTGGTAGAATAACCCTGGGAAGCTGTCTGGCCCTGGGCTCTGGTTTGTTGGGAGACTTTTGATGACTGCTTCAATCTTCTTACTGGTTATGGGTCTGTTCAGGTTTTCTATTTCTTCCTGGTACAGTTTTGGTAGTTTGTATGTCTCTAAGAATGCATCCATTTCTTCCAGATCGTCAAATTTGCTGGTGTATTGTTGCTCATAATATATTCTTATAATAGTTTGTATTTCTTTGGTGTTGGTTGTAGGGATAGAGGGTACAAACCTCAGTATCATCAAATCCATCTATGAAAAACCCACAGTGAATATTATTCTCAATGGGGAAAAACTGAGAACTTTTCCCCTAAGGTCAGGAACATGGCAGGGAGTCCACTATCACCACTGCTATTCAACATAGTACTAGAAGTCCTAGCCTCAGCAATCAGACAACAAAAAGAAATAAAAGGCATCTGATTTATCTGAAATAAGAGGCAAAGAAGAAGTCAAACTCTCACTATTTGCAGATGATATGATACTTTATGTGGAAAACCCAAAAGACTCCACTCCAAGACTGCTATAACTCGTACAGAAATTCAGTAAAGTGTCAGGATATAAAATCAGTGCACAGAAATCAGTTGCATTTCTATACACCAACAGCAAGACGGAAGAAAGAGAAATTAAGAACTCGATTTCATTTACAATTGTACCCCAAACCATAAGATACCTAGAAATAAACCAAACCAAAGAGGCAAAGACTCTGTACTTAGTAAACTATAAAGTACTCATGAAAGAAATTGAGGAAGACACAAAGAAGTGGAAAAACGTTCCATGCTTATGGATTGGAAGAACAAATATTGTGAAAATGTCTATGCTACCTAAAGCAAGCTACACATTTAATGCAATCCCTTTCAAAATACCATCAATTTTTTTTACCATCAATTTTTTTTCAAAGGAATGGAACAAATAATCTTAAAATTTATGTGGAACCAGAAAAGACCCTGAATAGCCAGAGGAATGTTGAGAAAGAAAGCCAAAGTTGGTGGCATCACAATTCCAGACATCTATTACAAAGCTGTCATCATCAAGACAGTACGGTACTGGCAAAAAAACAGAACATATATCAATGGAACAGAATAGAGACACCAGAAATGGACTTTCAACTCTATGATCAACTATTCTTCGACAAACAGGAAGGAATGTCCAATGAAAAAAGGCAATCTTTTCAACAAATGATGTTGGGAAAATTGGACATGCAGAAGAATGAAGCAGGATCATTTCCGTACACCACACACAAAAACAGACTCAAAATGGATGAAGGACCTCAATGTGAGACAGGAATCCATCAAAATCTTTGAGGAGAACAGGCAGCAACTTCTTCAACCTCAGCCATAGCAACTTCTTCCTAGAAACATCACCAAAGGCAAGGGAAGCAAGGGCAAAAATGAACTATTGGGATTTCATCAAGATCAAAAGCTTTTGCACAGCAAAGCAGTCAACAAAACCAAAAGACAACTGACAGAATGGGAGAAGATATTCACAAATGACATATCAGATAAAGGGCTAGTATCTAAAATCTACAAAGAACTTATCAAATTCAACACCCAAAGAACAAATAATCCAGACAAGAAATGGGCAGAGGACATGAACAGACATTTCTGCAAGAAGACATCCAGATAGCCAACAGACACATGAAAAAGTGCTCGACATCCCTCAGCATCAGGGAAATACAAATCAAGAGCACAATGAGATACCACCTCACACCAGTCAGAATGGTGAAAATTAACAAGTCAGGAAATGACAGATGTTGGTAAGGATGTGGAGAAAGGGGAACCCTCCTACACTGTTGGTGGGAATACAAGCTGGTATAGCCACTCTGGAAAACAGCATGGAGTTTCCTCAAAAAGTTGAAAATAGAGCTACCCTATGATCCAGCAATCGCTCTTCTAGGTATTTACGCTAAAGATACAAATGTAGTGATCTGAAGGCGCACGTGCACCCGAATGTTTATAGTAGCAATGTCCACAATAGCCAAACTATGGAAAGAACCTAGATGCCCATCAACAGGTGAATGGGTAAAGAAAATGTGACATATATATATATATATATATATATATATATATATATAATGGAATGCTATGCAACCATCAAAAGAAATGAAATCTTGCCATTTGCAACGATGTGGATGGAGCTAGAGGGTATTATGCTAAGTGAAATAAGTTAATCAGAGAAAGACAATTATCATATGATCTCCCTGATATGAGGAATTTGAGAGGCAACTTGGGGGGCTTGGGGTGGTAAGGAAGGAAAATATGAAACAAGATGGGATCAGGAGGGAGACAAACTATAAGAGACTCTTACTCTCACAAAACAAACTTAGGGTTGCTGGGTAGAGTGGGTATGGAGAGGGTGGTTGAGTTTTGGACATTGGGGAGGGTATGTGATATGGTGAGTGCTGTAAAATGTGTAAGCCTGATGATTCACAGACCAGACCTGTACCCCTGGGGCAAATAACACATTATATGTTAATAAAAATAATTAATTAAAAAATAGTGAAATAAATCCCATTTGGAAGGAAGGAAAAAGAAAATAAATGCTAGTTGGTAATTAAATACTGATACTAAAGGAAATTTAGAATCTTGATGAAAGGAAAAATAAGAATGGCCTATAAACCTAAATAGTGTAGACACATTTATAAAAACTGTGAAGAAAAAGAGATCTAATTAGTTATATAGTCATATATACTGAACCATCTCACTCATGAACATAGATGAAGAAATTCTACTTAAAATATTTGAAAATACATTTAAACAGTATATAAAAAGAAAAGTATATTACAAAGTAGTGGGTTTATTCCAGAAATAAGATTGGCACAACAATGTAATTCACCAGCCTAAAAAATGAAGAAATATAAAAGCATATGTTCATCTCAACATATGAGAAAGCAGTGAATGCAATTCAATGGCAATTCATGTTGAAAGTACCGCACATTTCTTATCAAATTGGAAATCAATGGAAATTTCCTTTAAAAGCATTTTTTCTATAAAAAATATCTATAGACCATATCAAGGTACCATACACATGATGGTAAATTATTGAAATAGTTTCTTCTGAAAGAATGCATGCTATCACCACTTCCTTGCAGCTTTTTACAGAGAAACCTAGCCAAATACAATACAGTAAAATAATATTAACACCAATGACAATAATAGTGAAATGTATAAAAAATGGAAAGGAAGAATGAAACCATCATTTGTAGCCACATCATGGTATACCTAAAAAAAATCTGAAGAATCTACATATAAACTATTAAAGTTAATAAGCAAATATTAAATTCATGACACACAAAAGCTCAACATAAATACATGTACATGTTGGATATTATATGACAAAATATTTCCAGAAAATATATAGTGTTCCATAGCTTAGAATATTAGGGCATATTACTATAGAATTAAAAAGCTAAACTTTTTATATTTTCTTTTCCGAATATGTCAACACAAATCATATCCGGTTCTAAAAACCACTGAATGTGTTTGCTCTTTATCGCTGACGGCTATACTGCAGCTCTCCAGTGATTATGCAATGATTTATTCAATTATGCACTTTTTCTATGTGTGATATGGACAGTGTAAGTTATATTACTGATAAAGAAAATAGATGAGAAAAGCCAATACATTGTGGGAGGAGGTACTATATATCAAATAAGGCATTGGTTACCTTTTGTTCTTTCTGTTTCAAGTGCAGTTATGCTGAACTCTTCAGGATGTTGTTTCTGTTCTCTGTCCAGAAGTCCCTTGTTCCTTCTAACCACACACTTGAGTCACTCTTTTCTGTTCCTTCCTTCTGCATATCTGAGTTGACAAAAATTACACTAGTTGGACAAACTATCTGGTATATGGTATTTTGGGGCTGTCATATACTAATTATATGCTTGATTAATAGAAGTATTTTATTTGTCCGAATTTGGTTTGGGGAGACAGTCATAATAAATTCCCATAGAATTTATTGTAAATATGGCATTATTTCATTTCTTTGAACAGTTATTTCTTGAGTGACTTTGTTATCTCTAGCAAGTGCATATACCAACTGTGAATTACATTTTAAAAAATGTACACACAGTGAATATAATGAAAAAAGCCTTGTAAAGTAAATTCCTTTTTCAGTGGAAGGTACAAGATCCTATCTATGGGTGTCCTTTTTACATCTATGTATTAATCATTACTATTAAGGTTGGTTATTTTATGCAGCCTTCTTATTTCATTTATTTTTTTTAAGATTTTATTTATTTATTTGTCAGAGAGAGAGAGAGCACAAACAGGGGGACCAGCAGACTGAAGGGGAAGCAGACCCTCGATGAGCAGGAAGCTTGAAGGGGAACTTGCTTCCAGGACCCTGGAATCATGAACTGAGATGAAGACAGATGTTCAACCAACTCAGCCTCCCAGGTGGTATACCTATGTTACGTTATTTCTTTTTTGGGCAGAGTTATGGTAACCTTTACCAGTAGAGTGATTTCAAATTACAAAGAGTCATAAACATTTATAAGAGTATAATAAAAAGTTCACTTTATTTTACCCCACTTCAAATATGCCTGGCTAATTAATCTAATCATAATCATGCCCATATTTTACAATTAATTTTAAAAATTAGGGAAACAAAAGGACCTGAAGAAGATTGTTCCCCCCCCCCCGTTTCTCATCAGTATTATCTCTAAATCTTAAAAAGGGAAATAGGAAATAGGAATGTCAGTCTTTACCCCTATTCCTCTAAAGGAGAACAAATAACACAATCTCAAATAGCCATCTATTTTATTACTTGCTACCAATACTGCCAAAAATGTCTTCTTTCAGTTTTAGTTATTCTAAATTCCTTTTTCTGCAGTTTAAGTGTGCAACTTTTATTTATTCAAGCTTTGGACAAGGAGAGGTGAGTGGGAGACACAGAATGTAAAGGCTAAGGGAGCCAGAGAGAGGGTGCCTGGGTGGCTCAGTAGGTTAAGTGGCTGCCTTTGGCTCTGGTCATGAACCCAGGGTCCTGGTATTGAGTCCCACATTGGGTTCCCAGCTCAGCGGAGAGCCTGCCTCTTCCTCTCTCTTTGTCTACTTGTGCTATTTCTCTGTCAAATAAATAAAGAAAAATCTTAAAAAAAAATAAAGGGAGACAGTGAGGGATAGAGGCTGGGGGTTGGGAGGAGGTTTTTCTTTGTGTCCTTTTTTAAATAAATAATCTTAAAGGCATCACTACTCATCTTCATTTCAGCTCTTAATCTACTGAGATTTTATCTAATTAGTTAAACATTATCTTGTAACCTTAAATACCTAATTCCAGTACACCAGGAGCAAAGGTACTTTTATCGTGGAAATTAACAACATAAGTATAGGAAATTGAATGCAAATTAGGTATGACAAAATGATAGGTTGCATCTTCATTTTAAAGTATACCTAAAGGTGTTATCATAATGTAGTGAATATGAAAGCAAGCTTTGTTACCCTCACCATTTTGCAGAAATGCCAACATGAAGAATGTAGAAACTATTTACCCTTATCTTTCAAATGGTGGTGTTGCCAGTATATCAGCAATTTTCTATTCTTAGATACAGCAGCTGACTCTGTACTGGGTGGGTGCTTTTCATTTTCACATGTAAACAACTTTCTGGGGCCTTTAAGGACTGGAATATATTAACATATGTGTGTTGCAGAACTGTTTGGGCCTGCCCCTTTAGCTTTCCTTCAGTACTTGAAACAAAGTGGCTTATCTCTTTGATTTCTCCATGTCTTGCATTTAGCTAGGAGACTTTTATCACAAGCTCTATTTTCAAACATCACAGCATAGTTTATCAGACTGGGATTCAGTAGGACATTTCTCCAGAACATTTTTTTTTAATTGAATGCAAAGTTATATGCTCAAACTACTCCATTTTTAAAATTGTTATTGTACAGATAGAATCTGTCTTGGATGCATGTCCTTATTCTTACTCAGGTTTACAGAAATTATTCCTCCTAAGCAAAGACAAAACAGATTTTAAATATTTACATGTTTGCTTGTTTTAATAACTTCAGAAGTGTTAAAGCAGCATCACTGACAACTATTTAGCTACTTAGCTGAGAATTCTATAAATTTTTACTTTTTTTTAAAGATTTTGTTTATTTATTTGACACAGAGAGATCACGAGTAGGCAGAGAGGCAGGCAGAGAGGGAGAAGGGGGGAAGCAGGCTCCCTGCTCAGCAGAGAGCCCAATATGGGACTCGACCCCAGGACCCTGAGATCATGACCTGAGCCAAAGGCAGAGGCTTAACACACTTTAGTCACCCACTAAATTTTTACATTTTAACAGACCTAGTGAAGACAATTCCTTTATAAAACAAAGCTAACTTTAGTCTTTAGGATTTGTGTGTTGCCATATAATTTCTCAATTTTATGTTTAGTATTTCTGTCTCCGTGATTAGATTGCAATGATAGTAACGATGGGAACATTTTGTATGTTTACATTCTCCTGCAGTTTCCCCAACTAATAATATTTTCACATTAGAAATCTTAAAAATACTGATTTACTCATTGAATGATATAGTTTCCATGTCTTGGAGACTGTGGAAGAGTTTTCTGTCTTTTGTTTGTTTGGGGTTTTTTGTTTTGCTTTGTTTTTAAGACAAGTTTACTATTGCCAACAAATCACATTGTTAGAGGTTAATTGGACCTGTAGGTAGTCAGGACCAGGGTCCCCAACAAGAAAACAGGGAGCCGGGTCAGCTAAGATAAAACCACATTGGCATTCTGTTTACACAAGACCACGGTAGCATCCTGTCTAGCAGCCTCTACAGGAGTGACTTTCCCCAAACATCCTGAAACAAAACAATTAACCAGAAAACACTGATCATGATCACAAGTTGAGGCAGTCAGTCTCCAGATATCTGTCCAAAAAACCATCAACATGTGAACAGTAACCCGTTAGGTAGACAAGTGTAGGACCAAAGCCTTGACTGGCATTTTAACAGCCAATCCACAAGGTCCCAATCTCAGGATCCTTAAGATAGTTCCTCCAAAGAGTGGATAAAACCCCCTATATTTCAATATCAAAACAGTAACCCTCAGGACGCCTGGGTGGCTCAGTTGGTTGGGCGGCTGCCTTTGGCTCAGGTCATGATCCCAGCGTCCTGGGATCAAGTCCTGCATCGGGCTCCTTGCTGGGCAGGGAGCCTGCTTCTCCCTCTGCCTCTGCCTGCCACTCTGTCTGCCTGTGCTAGCGCTCTCTCTCTCTCTCTCTGACAAATAAATAAATAAATAATCTTTAAACAAACAAACAAACAAACAAAAAAACTAAACAGTAACCCTCTCTCAGTTCCCCTCCCTCTCTGGGAGCTTTGTACTATCGCTCAATAACTTTGCTTTACTGCCTACCACTCTTGGTCAGGTCTGCCTCCTCATTCTTCCAAGCAGCATGACCAAGCCTGCAGGCACTAAGGGAACAAAAATACTGTAACAACATGGTTAAGCCATCATCCACACCACCTATGAATTGAGTTAGCCTTAGGTATATTATAATGTTAAAATGTTTGGTTAAATTAGAGTTGGATGTAAATGAAGTGTATTAGTGATATATAAATCAACACCTATAAATTCCTGTTCATGCAGAAAATGTCATCCATAGTAAGAGATAGAAGATATTTGAGTATGACCTTGGATAACTAACAACTTTTACATTTAAAATATCAGAGTCTTGGGCTCCTGGGTGGCTCAATCCTTAAGTGTCTGCCTTTGGCTCAGGTCATGGGATTGAGCCCCACATGGGGCTCCCTGCTCTGTGGGGAGCCTGCTTCTCCCTCTCCCACTCCTTCTTCTGTGTTCACTCACTCCCTGTGTCTCTCTGTCAAATAAATAAATAAAATAAAATATAAGAACCTTGCAATAGTCACATAGTTACATATGCAAAGTTCTGAAAAAAATGAATTTAACAAATCATTATGATAAGCAATTCTGAATAGATATCTTTAAACCCACCAGTATTTACCCAACTAAAATAGTATATTTTTAAATGTTTCATAATGTCATAAGAGATCAGGTAGTTTTTTTAAAAATATTTATAGACAAAAGTGATTGAGCATCTCTTAAGTCCACCTTATATGTCAAGGTATTAGGATGTCTATCTATGAGACAGATGGTATTTTCATTTTGTTGTCAAAAACTGACCTCTGTGCTCCAGAACCAAAATAAAACACGAAGACAGAGTTTGGGGATAAAGAGGAATGATAGTTTATTTTACTTTGCCATTCAAAGGAAGCTGTAGCTGGCTAATGCCTTCAAAACTGCAAATCCACTGGGGTAAAAGGCTGAGGGATTTTATAGGAAAATACAGGGTCTGGGCAGTTTCAACAAGAATCCAGTACCTGTTTGTCAGACCTTCAAGGCGGTCTCCTGACTAGGGCTGGACACCATTCTCGGGGTCTCCTTACCCAGTATGGATATGGAGTCTCTTGAACAAAGGATTTTTCTACAGAAAAACAAGTGAGAGGGATGGTGAGGCTTCATGAATGAGGAAGAAAAAGACTCGTTGTTTTTCTAGTCAAGCCTCGCTGAAGCATTAGTGTGTCTGTCTTAATTTCCATCCATCTTTACGTTTCTGTAGCAGTTTCAGCTTCAATATAAGCCAATTTTGAATGGTAAATTAAAAGGAAAAGAACATTTCAAAGTTTCATATTGAAAACCTGCCTACTTATTTATTTATTATTTACTACGATGGCTTGCTGAATAGCTGTTAAAGAAAAGAACTTCTATTTTTTTTTATCACTCACTAAATGTATGGATTTCCCCCTCACATTAAGCAATGCAGACACTGACCACTCAGTTAGTGCAGACCTTATAGAGTAAGGGCTCAATCCCACAAAACTGTCCACTACTTCAGACTCCAATTACAGGTACTATGCCCCCAGGTTACCCACACTTCTGTGTAAATTGGCTGAAAGTCAAGATTTCTCAAGACCCCTTTTGGCCACATCGAAGAGCTACATAGATCAAGGTATGGAGAAGGGTACATAACTCAATGTCAAAACCTCGATGTATTCACCAGTTCAGTTCTTCAACCCCATTATTTAGGAGTTTTATGGAGGCTTCATTGGGTAGGCATGACTGATGAAATCATTGGCCATTGGTGATTAAACCTCAAGACCCTCTCTCTTCCTTAGAGATTGGGGGTGGGGCTGAAAATTCCAATCCTTTAATCATTTCTGGGTCTTTCTGACATCTGAGGTTCACCTTCTTAGCATAAACTCAGATACAGTCGAAAGGAGCATATTATGGATAACCAAGAGTGTCTCCTTTCACCCTGTCATGCAGGAAATTCCAGAAGCTTTAGGAGCTTTCTGCCAGGAAATGTGGGAAATGTATTTAAAAAATTCATTAAGTACATTTTTTATTATCATTATAACACAGTACTATAGCTATATAGGATTTTTATTCTTCATTTTTATAACTACATACAAATAATACTTATAATAATACATACATATACACAGTAAATAATTATGATAATAATTAGGTATTAAAATACTTTTATAGGGGCACCTGGGTGGCTCAGGGGGTTAAAGCCCCTGCCTTCGGCTCAGGTCATGGTCCCAGGGTCCTGGGATCGAGCCCCGCATCGGGCTTTCTGCTCAGTGGGGAGCCTGCTTCCCTCTCTCTCTGTCTCTGCCTGCCTCTCTGCCTACTTGTTTGTCAAATTAAATAAATAAAATCTTTAAAAAAAATAAAATATTTCTATAGATGAAACTCAGGTTTTATGTTCAAATTTGCCTTTCATATTTGGCATTTTCACCATGAAAAATCCATTGTAATCATATCCAGTAACTGTGGTGCTAATCCTTTGAGAAACCTCTGAAATTGACCAGTAAGAGTTGAAAATTATGTAATTGATAATTTTTTCCCTTAAACTCACATAAATCAATCTGTTGATTGCCTTCAAAAGGAACCTTAATGTCTTAGCATTTTCCATAACTTGATAATTGAGTGAAATGGATTTTATTTGTATTGAACAATTGCCAATACTTTGAGACTTCAGTTAAGTCATTTAAAAATTGGACCTCATTATAACACATTATTTTGAAATAAAAATTTGGTGATGTGAAAAACAAATACATTTATATCACTGTAGTAACACTATTGTGATAATATAACACTGCCTTGTTCCTTTAATTTTTGTATAAAATAATAGCATAAATTTATTCTAATTCAATATTAAAGTATACCAAAATGTGTTTATTTAACTTTGATAATGGTGAGACAATCTCATACATCATATATTTTTTTAAGATTTTATTTATTTATTTGACAGAGAGAGATCACAAGTAGACAGAGAGGCAGGCAGAGAGAAAGAGAGGGAAGCAGGCTCCCTGCTGAGCAGAGAGCCCGATGCGGGACTCGATCCGAGGACCCTGAGATCATGACCTGAGCCGAAGGCAGCAGCTTAACCCACTGAGCCACCCAAGCGCCCTCATACATCATATATATTAAATGATATATTACTTAGAGCTAAGGCATTCAGGATACTCATTTAATTCCAGTAGTCACTGATTATTTTACCAACAATATCTAGAGATTACTATTGAAATTATGTGCTTTTGAACTGATGATGGGGTATCATTTTCTAATCTTCTGCATAAACTATGCTCATGAATCAAATTTATGAACTGATGATTCATAAAAGATTAAGTTATCTTTTATGGATTAAGCTATATTTGTATACAAATTAGTTGTCTGTATGATTGCCAAGATTAGTTATCTAAGTCCATTTATGTACTTAGAGGGGCTTTTATCTGTAAGAATTGATTGACAGCTTCATATGGACAACCCTAGGCAATTAGTAATTCATTTTTATAAAAAAAACTGCTATATGCCTGCTTGTTAGACCATCCTTAAGACATTGTTGATGGTTTGCATTGCTATATGCACAAATCCCCATGTTTAGTATGGCCTCCTTTTCATATAAGGGTTAATGTTTTTCAAGTTTGTAAATATTATCATTGGTTTGCTAGGTGGGGGGTTACCATAGCCTAAGGGGGAAAAGTACTTTCTAGAATTTTATTGGCTGGTCAAGATTTGTTCTTAATAATTCTGGGTGTTAGTTAGGCTGGGCAAAACATCACCTGGGACTTGGGGTTGTTATGGATGCATTTGTATCTTCCAAAATGATACATTGAAGTACTTACCCTTGGTAGACAGAGATTAGATTGATGTAGCTGGAAGCCAAGGAATGCCAAGAATTGTTTGCCATGGCTAAGAGCTAGGAAGAGGCAAGGGCGGATTTTACCCAGAGTCTCAGAGGGAGCATGGCTCTACTGACACCTTGATTTTAGTCCTCTGGCTTCCAGAATTGTGTAATATCGGTCCTAGGAAACTAATACAGGAGTGAATGTAGTGGCATCATCAACTTCAAACCAACAACACGATAAACTTACACTGATTGGAAACAATTAAACCCATGGCATAAATTTCTGAAGTATACACTAAATTAACTTTCAAAATAAATTAAAGTTAGCAAATGCTTGTTATATATTTACTATGTGTAGGCTTATTCTTACTTCTGGGGAACAGGAGAGGCAAGGAAGAGATCAAAAGGAGAATGAAGAAAAAAAAAGATCTAATCATTCCATTAATGAGCTAAGAATGTAGAAGGGGAATTGTTAAATATAAAATTCAGAATTTGTAACTGCTAACTAACACTCAATTGGTGAGTTCAATCTAAAATGAGTGGACATGTAAGAAAGACTTCAAAGGGTAGAAAATGGGTATAAAGTCATGCAAATTAGAGGAAAAAATGAGCACAAGTGAAAGAAAGATATTCTAAAAGTACATGGCATCTTTAGGAATGGTGAGAGTACTAGTGTATTTCATACATACAGACATATTTGTATATGTATGTGCTATTTATTTTCTCTAAAGAATTAGATCTCTGATAGCATGTATAATGTCTAATAACATAAATATGTCATAAATGACAAACATATATAACAAATCTGTTAATACCAATGCCTAAGAAACAAATTCCATTGGTATATATCCATGAATATTGTTCTGTGCGAAGATGTCTTCGTTAATATAGTCCAAATGTAAGGGCAGAGCAACTGGAGTATTGAGACTAATGTAAAAACATGTGCTCAAAAACCTATCTCTCATGGATGGTGTCTTTAGGATAGCTTAATCCAATTCTGTTTAGTATTGTATCAGTTAACTGTTGACTCAATTGTGCTGCTCAGTGGCATAAACTATTTTATGGCTTTTGTGTATGAAGTCAATTAGATATTTACTGGGCTCCTGGTTAGATTTGCTCACATGTCTTAAGATAGTTATCTGCTGGTTAATCTAGGTTGGCTTCAGCTTCTGCTCTATGTATCATTCATCTTCTAGCAGGCTAGCCCCACCCTATTATCATGATGTAGTTGGAGGCACAAGACCACAAATGGAAACTCCTTGGATGATTCTTGAAACCTGCACTTGGAACTAGCATACCATCATTTTTACCTTATCGCTTATCTAAGACAAAGTGGAGGGGGTACCACAAACACACTGCTTAGGGAAAGAAATGCTACTCCTTTACTGTGAGAAACTACAACATAGTATGACAAAGGTCATGGCTAAAGGTAAGGATAAAGAAATGGGTTATTGGGGTGCCCGGTTGGTGCAGTCATTGAAACATCCAATTTGGTTTCAGCTCAGGTCATGATCTCAGGGTCATGAGACTGAGCCCCGAGTTGGATTCCCTGCTCAGTGGAGAGTCTACTTGATATTCTCCCTCCTTCTCTCTCTGCCCCTCCTGCTCATGCTCTCTCTCTCTCTCACACACATTCTAAAATAAATAAACTTAAAAAAAAAAAAGGAATGCGTTATCATTGCAATCTACTACAAAAATTCAGTTAACTTCTAAAATTACTTCCAAGAGTCTCTATCACGATCTTATTTTGTTTCCATGTAATTATATATAATTTCAGTAGTCTGAAATCTATTACAATAATTCCTGGATATAACTAAGTAAAGTTATCAGTTGAGTTGTATAAATCCATTTTATAAGTTTAGTAAATATGAATCTTCTCCTAAGAGACATATTCTACATTTGGCTGTTGAAGAAAAATTAGTTGACTATTCCTGAAAGGCTGAGGAAAGAAACTCCTTCACTTGTAAACTCAGGGTGATCAAAGTGACCTTATGAGGCCCTTAGAGCCGGTGAGCTAGTCTCTCAGGCAGGCACACACACCTTACCTTAAGCTTTTGAATGACTGGGAAATAAATTTACCTTGATACTGAAATTTCTGCAGCATGTGACGATTTTAAGATTATTTTGACTACAGAATAGTTCTGTGAAAAATTCAGTACTATGATATATTAATCTTGGCTATAAAGTGACAATCACAGATGAAAAATAAAAAAAAAAAAAACAGCTATGGCAATCTCCAATTCTAGCAAGTCTACCTTTCCTTTGATCTCTGATATGGTTCCTCAATTTTGCCTGATATCCTTACCAATGTGCCTTTTTTTTAATTCATGCTTATTTTTCAAATTGCTCCTTAAACAGATGTTTCTAAGTGTACAGTGACATTTTTCTAAATAATATGTTTTGTTAGAAATTATATCTATCAATTCAAGTTTTATTACCATAGGTATCATTGAGTCCACTTTCAGGCACTAGGATACACCAATGGCTAAAATCAAAAAAAGAAAAAAAATATGTTTATTTTCCTAAAGATTTTACAGGGTAAAAAACAATAATACCTATTTCATGGAATTTTTTTTGCTAGTGTTAAGTTTGTTTGTTTTTTTAAAAGATTTTATTTATATTTGACAGACATAGATCACAAAGTAGGCAGAGAGGCAGGCAGAGAGAGAGAGAGGAGGAAGCAGGTTCCAAGCTGAGCAGAGAGCCGGATGTGGGGCTCGATCCCAGGACCCTGGGAGCATGTGAGCCAAAGGCAGAGGCTTTAACCCACTGAGCCACCCAGGCGCCCCAACTAGTGTTAAGTTTAATGATGTATGTAAAAGATTTAAAGATTATGGACATTATCTGTTAATTATATATATATATATATTTTTTTTTCTAACATGTTAGATATAATTTTCAAATGTTGTCAATTAGGCAATAGATTAAAGAAATTAAAACTTTTATCCAAGGTAATATGCTATACTACAGATCTGGAATTTAAAGCCTGCCCTTATCATTCCCAAACTTCCGTTACACAACATCGCTCACTGGCTGTCCTACATTTTCTATCCTGCTGCATTATCATCCATGCTCAAATTTATTTAAAGCTCTGAGAAGTTTTGAATGAAAAGAAACATGTTTACTTTTAATGAACTCAGAGTTTCCTAAATCTATTTGACCTTTTACTCATTTATAACTCCTCACATAATTTGGAACACTTAGAGAGATCTGTGTACACAAAACTTCTCATGATGGGATATTGAAAATTTCCCTCCAAGTGCTCAAAATCCTCTTCTGCATTCCCTGGAGCACCACCTTATTGGTATTACTGATGCTAAGCAATAGAAATGATCTTCTTAAAACACATTTCTTACATTTTCTTTAAATGACATTTTATTTGTCCCTAAATGCCTTAGACATATGTAAAAAGGGGAAAACAACATGCTATCACCAAAGGAACATGGAGATGAAGTAATAAAACTGAATCCATGTTTTGATGTTGACTTTTTCCTTTCCTCTCCTCTCCTCCCCTGCTTCTACTCCATCCCCTTTCCTCTTCTCTCTTTTCCTTTCTTGTCCTCACCCCCCACTTTTTTTAGTCCTGGAGTACCAACTACATCTGCTTTGTGACAATGAAGCTAATGCCCATTACATGATGAGTAGATATGCATAGTAACAGCTTCCTTACTAACAGATGTACACTAAATGTCTCCCTGGAAGGATATACAATAATACATGATTTTTAGGGAAATTTGTCACATATATCTCCCTCTTAATATTCTTTTATTTTGGCTAGCACTCTCTTCTTTATCTATATGAACCATTTTCATTTTAAATCAGAAAGTTAGAGGGCGCTTGGGTGGCTCAGTAAGTTAAGCATCCACCTTCTGCTCAGGTCATGATCCCAGGGTCCTGGGATTGAGACCCATGTTGGGCTACCTGTTCAGCAGAGAATCTGCTTCTCTGTCTGCCTCTGCCCCTCCCTAATCTTGTGCTCTCTCTCATTCTCTCTCTCAAATAAATAAATAAATAAATAAAATCTTTAAAAATCAATCATTCAATCAGAAAGTTAGGAATGGGAAAGTATAAAAGGCTTATGTTTTCCCACTCATCCTAAAGTATAGATATCACTAGTTCCTTTCTTATCCTAAGCAAAAGAATGGTGGGAATTAAACTTGCATTGAAAATATCAAGGATACCTGGGTGGCTTAGTGGGTTAAGCCTCTGCCTTTGGCTCAGGTCATGATCCCAGGGTCCTGGGATGGAGTCCAGCATCGGGCTTTCTGCTCAGTGGGGAGCCTGCTTCCCCCTCTCTCTCTGCCTGCCTCTCAGCCTGCTTGTGATCTCTCTCTGTGTATCAAATAAATAAATAAAATCCTAAAATAAAAGATAATATCAAATATAAAGTTTGTACTTTATAACTAAATAAAATTACTGCTTAGTGGCAACAAATAAAATAGGTACACATATGGACTGACATATTCTATAATCTGCTTTTGTTTCTGGGAGTCAATTATGTAATAGAAACCTGCCAAATATCATCCCATTATTAAAATACATTTGTAAGGTAAGAGAATGACAACCATCATTAATGAAGTAAATCTGTACTAAGAAAACTATGGATGGCAAATATCTCATCAAGAAGTGCAGGCAATGCAACATTATTACTTTTGAAAGTATTACTTTTGAAAACTATAGAGAGTTGGAGACCCATAGTTATGTTGTTAGAAATAAAGATTAGAACATACTGTAGAAGTTTCCTGAGATTACTGATGATGGAATAGTTGGAATAGATTCGTTGATATTAAAATTCAGTTCTCAGCTTTGGTGATCATCTCAAATGGTCAGGAGTAGTAAAAATAGACAACTTGAACACCTGCTGACAATTTCCACTGGTTGTAATGAGTCCAAAATACATGAGTGGCTCAAAGACATGGAAAGATAGTTTGCCATGGATATGCCAATATTATATGTATCCCTATTTTTTTCTTAAGCTTTTATTTAAATTCCAGGGTAGTGTTAGTTTCAGGTGTGTAGTATAGTGTTCACCACTTCCATATAACACCTGGTACTCATTACAACAAATGCACTCCTTCAATCTCCATCACATATTTAACGCATCCCCCCTGCCCACCTCCCCTCTGGTTACCATCATTTCTTCCCTGTAATTAAGAATCTGTTTCTTGGTTTGCCTCCCCCCCCATATTTTTTCTCCTCTATTCTCATTTGTTTGATTCTTAAATTCTATATATGAGTGACATCATTTTTTTTCTCTGACTTAATTTGCTTAGCTTAATACTCTCTAGTTCCATTTATGCTGTTGCAATTGGGAAAATTTCATTCTTTTTTATGGCTGAGTAATATTCCATTCTGCATATATATCACATCTTCTTTATCCATTCATCTATTGATGGACACTTGGGCTGTTTCCATAATTTGGCTATCATAGATAACGCTGTTTTATAAACATTGAGATGAACATATCCCTTTGAATTAGAGTTTTTGTATTCATTGGGTAAATATCTAGTAGTGCAATTGCTGGATCACAAGGTAGTTCTATCTTTAACTTTTTGAGGAACATCCATAGTGTTTTCTAGAATGTATGCACCCATTTGCATTCCCACCAACAGTACAAGAAATTTCCCTTTTTATCCACATTATCTCCAACACTTGATATTTCTTGTGTTGTTTATTTTATTTATTCTGACAGGTATGAGGTTTTATCTCTATTTTTTCAGAGGGTAGTAAGGATAGTAAAAAATTTAGGTCACTCAGTGCCATGCTACTTTGGTTTTATGTAGACCTGTAATTCAGGATGAATTTAGGATGTTAAGAATTTAGGATATCATAAATATCACCAAGATTTTCCTTTTATAAGATCCATTTTTATGTTTGTTTGGTTTACAATGAAAGGCTAATAGTTCATTATATAATGTAATTTAAGTCAACAAAATTCCATTTGATTTAATACAGAAAGCCTTTTGATTATCTTTGTTCTAAATGGAAATATGATGGAAGCTTCTATTTTATACCATCTAGAAAACAATTTATCATGTAATTAAAGATGATATGGAACAGTTATATGGTCACAGAGGGAATAAGCAAGAGCACGATAATATTGTTTTTAAATAAAATGTTTCTTTTGTGATTGAAACTTATGTGAAGCTAAATCAAAAGTATTCACAAGAGGTTACCACAAATTAAAGTTAAGTATCAGATAGTGATTGCCTGATAGAGAGCTACTCTGCAAGGGACTATATTTTAATAGTTAGAGATATTCCTTTAAGTAGTTAATGCCTTAAATAATGAAAGGATGGTCGGTACATAGGAAATTCTGCATCCTTACTACTTTGTGGAAGCAGGGATATGGTTACTTTTCATGACACAAAATATCTGAGACAATAAATTCCTACTCTCAGATTTAGTCCGTTAGTTCCCTCCACACACTTCATACGGCTTCTTCTGAAGAAAAGTGTGGCTATGGCTTTATACACTATAAAGTTTGTTATGATTTATTCACTTTTAATGTTCTGACAGTTTAATAACTAGGTGGCATTTCTTTTTTGGTTATATAATGTTGAACAATAACCACCGCTGAAAGTTTGCATTTGAGACATGGTATTAAAAGGAAAGATATGCCTCAGGGCAATTTGTAATAATGCCAGAGTAAAAAGCAGAAATCAGAGAGGAAGAATTGATCTGACACCTTTTCATTTCAGGTGAAAAACTAAATATATTCATGTTACTTCAGTGATAAAGTAGATCCAATTTGGGATCAAACTGTACAGTGTATATAACGTGAATTCTTAGTAATTGGAATGCTTGTGGTGAAAACATGGAGAAATACTTTGTGAAAGGTGAAGAAAAGCTTCTAGAGACAGTGTTATTTTTGGAAACAGAACACCTCCATTTGTTGTGGAGATGTGTTGTGCATGTTGTTTCTGTTAGGTTTGTGGAAATGACTAAAGTCTGAGTGAACGGACTAAAAATGATGTTTTACCAAATTGGTATTTTTGTTTTGTTTTCCAGAAGATAATAAAATGCTCTTTTTCTTCTCCTTTCTTTTTCCTTTTCGTTAATATATTTATTTATTTATAATATAATACTGGAATAGAGTCTTGCTGGTTATAAGTAAAAGTTAAAAAAAAAAAAGAATTCCAGAAGATGAAAGTTCTTGGGTGAAATGCTTGAAATTTTTTTGCTAATTTTCAGTGGGTTTGGCCTCCCTATCCATTCTGTATTACTTTTAAGGCTTTCATTTTACACCAGAATAGCAGAATCTGTACAATAATTGTGTAGTATTCTGCAAATACCACAGAACAAATGTTTTCCCTATCAACATATTCAAAAGGTACATCGAATCCTTTTTACCTCCTACTAAACATTTAAAATAATTTCTATGTACATGTTAGATATGAATTTTCAAATAATATTTTCCTTACATGTTGCCTATATGATGTCTTGGAAAAGTAAAACTTTCTGATTCCCCATAGTTAATTTAATCAAACAGTTCTCTATCACTCCGACTGATAAGAATAAAAACTAGAGCCATAACAAATCCTAATTTTAAGACTTTAATATAAAATGTTAAGATTTAAAAATTACTTGTTACCTTAAAACTGCCAGACTCACTCTGCTGCACTCAACTTTCTCTCTTTCAGGTAACTGGATTAGGAAAAACATTTTATGCCAAAGAATATCTATAGTAAGCTACCTTTCATGGAAGAAAAGGAAGAGATATAAGAAAATATTGGCTATACTATATCAATGTAATATTCAATATGCTATAAGGAAAATATGCTAAAAGGAAGATATAAAATATTGGATATATTATAATACAATATAATATTGAATATACTATAAGTAAAATTTGTTAAAGAAAAAGTTTTGTACTCTGCTTAGTAAATTTATTTTTTACATAGTATAGGGTAGCAATTCTGACATTGATTTATTGGTATTCTAGGACTGAACAAATCAGTAAATATGTAGTAGATAATGAAATCCAGTTTCTCGCTGTCAGAAAAGCTATCAGAAAAAGGAATTATAGATAAAGAAGGGGGGATGGCTTGAGTGATCCCTGTGGTGTTAGAGATATCAGTATGAACTCATGGGTTTTGATCAATACATGGATTGATATTAAAATAGATACGGATATATGTATGTATGTGTCTACATACATTTCATATATTTCCTAGCTCCATACATGGAGAAGGCTTCCCTGCGATGACATCCCAGTGTCAATAAGCAGCAAACCTTTGTTTGGTTTCTATACTTTTTCTCTAGTAAAATGAACCTGGACTCCTTAGGGAAATAATTGATGATACAGTTATTATTGTGCTTGACTGGCTGATTCTAATACACATATGAAACTGAATGAACTGCAGATGACCCCAAGTATTCTGCAAAATGAGAACACTTTAGATATCAATACATTATAAATTACAGTAATTAAGAGAATCTGTGTTTGGGCTAAAAATGAACAGATGAATGAAATAAAGTAGAGAATTAGCAAAGACACTATATATATACTTATGCATACATTCATATATATATGCATCATGTGTATATGTATGTATATAGGTGTGCATGTGTGTTTGTGTGTGTGTATATGTCTGTGTATATGTATATGTACACATTTATCTAGTATTGCATACCAGTAGGTAAGAACTAATCTAATCATTATGTATGAGCATATACCATGTTATTAATTTCAAAATTAAACTGGTTTTATCACCAAATATTTATTGAGAAAAATACACACAAACCTACACACATATACACACCCATACATACACACAATGGGTACTGTAATTGAAATAGATAATAAGCTAATATTTATTGAGGACAAACTATGAGCCAAACACTCATTCAGGACTTTCAGAGTGTGGCATAGTATCAGGAGACACATGTATGGTTTGAGAGCAGTTATAACAAAGTATAGGAAAGAGAAATAGATTATTCAAATCATGTCAAAATCAAAAGAATTCTAGGCACCTATTATAGTGAACAAACTAAACTTGTGGGATATGAAAAAAAATAACTATTGTATTTTTAAAAGCACCTTCTTTCAATCCTCCTGAACCTAATATATATGGAACCCCAAAGCATTCTCATTTACATTCACATTTCATTAGTCTAATTTTTTCCAGATTTCTAAAGAGACAAAATATTGTCAAATCCAAACAAACCTTTACTGTCTGATGCAAGGCAGAACTTCTGCCTTATTTCTATAATCTCAAAAGCCTGCAGTAAGAAAGACAGGAGTGGTAGATACATTAAAGTCCTTTTTTTTGTTGTTGATGATTGATTTTGGTATTTGTTTTACTCTTGTTCCTTCATCCTGACATCTTCCCTTTTCCTGGCCATTTTGTATACTTCTCCTCCAGGGTTTGAAAATGGGAAGATAGGTGATGTGACCGTGATGTGAAATTACTGTATCTTATGTTCAGTTATTTTACTTTTGAGAGGTTAGTAAATAATTCCTCTTCTCTTTGCAGTTTCTAGTTTTGGATTATGTCTCCACTAATTGGCAATTTATAACTCCTCTTGTCAGTCCCTGACTTTGAGTGGTCCACTCATCCTGAATCTCTATCTGGGTAACTTTGACTATCCAGTCTTGACTCTTGACCACAGTTTTTTTAAGAGGACTCAAGTGCTGGCTTCTTTCTACTAGGTTTACATGTGGCCAACAGGACCAAACACCTTTGTGACACTATCTTTGTGAGTGCAGTTTGCTCCTTTGTGACTTTCTCATCATTCAGCCATCAGAAGCAGCTAAAACCATTGTTGTGCCTTTGGATTTTTCACAGGAAATCTAGGCTTTTTCATGCATCTTCTTCATCTCTCCAAACTCCAAGATACAAAAGCCAAGATCCTCCAATGATATTTTCTGCTTCTTTCCTCCGAAAGCACCAGTCAGCTTAATAATGCAGCTCAAAGA
The DNA here is from genome assembly GCA_004024625.1 of Mellivora capensis. NCBI lineage: Eukaryota > Metazoa > Chordata > Mammalia > Carnivora > Mustelidae > Mellivora > Mellivora capensis. The sequence continues at coordinate 50,866 of PISX010001127.1, read as the reverse complement.
AAACCTAACCAAGATTGAGAGGTCAGTCTCACCTCCTTACAAGCATTTCCATGCCCTACACCTGGTTTCCTTGGAATCAAACTGCATCATATGACAGAAGTCTAACTTTACAGTACATCACTTGTACAAAGGTGTTTGACTACTTTTATGTTAGTAATAGGAACTTTGAGGCTTTGAAAGAATGGTGACATGAACAGAATGCTTTAAAAAAAAACTATCTTAACAATGAATTCTGGAACACTGAAAAGAAATAAAATTAAAAAAATATAAACACAAGCTTTTCACCAATTAAAGTTTCTAGTCCTGATTTTAAAAAATATATATTAAGCATTTTTATTGTTTCCATTCAGGCTTTTTCTAAATTAATAAATTGTTTTTGGTTCAAGAGTAGCAGTTTGCCATTTCCAACTGGTTATTGGGCTATACTGAACTTTGAAGTATGAGAAAGCAGGAGAAATGCAGCATAGGAAAGAATTCTATACTGATAATCTTGCTTTCTGAAGAGGACCTAAATGTTTTCTATTTTCACATATATTTCAATTTCTGGTGTAATAGAGATGAATTTATTTAACTGATATGACTTGCTACATATCTTTCTTTTATAGATCCACTGGATTTTGCAAGTATTTATCTGTTAGAGGTCAGACTTTTAACATTTTAATTATACTTGCTAAAATAGTCTAACTCATATGAACATGATTGAATTGACTAGTTTTCTGAGATTATTAGCTTTGTTTGTAATCCTGCACTAAAGCCTTGTGATTTTAATCTCCAGAAGGTTTGAAAAATAATCAGTGAAAGCAAGAACCCTTATGGCTTGGGTTTAAAACCTTTTTATTATAATTCAATTAGTTCCCCTCTCTTGGCCCAGACAAGCCTTGGTAATTTTCTGTTAAGATTTCAGAAGTGGCTTGCATTGTGTAATCAGAAAGATAAGAAATAAAATAGGCCCTTTACTTAACAATATTATTTTTTTAAAAGTACCACTGATTTGGTCTATAATACACTGTTGACAAAATAAATTAGTAACAATAAAATGTTCTGGTTTGAAGGGAGTGATTGCTGAGCTCTTGTTTAAATTTAGATTCAGACTAAAATAGCTGAAGTAATACTGCTGTTTAAAATTACCTTGTTTAAGACTTTCCCATTAGAAAGAATGAGATTTGCAAATGAAATAGATGAGTTTGAAACTCACATAGCTGAGTGCTCTTCAAACAGTGCTCATTATTATCACCGGATGGTACTCTATTTACACATAGCAATGGGGTTCTACTCTTCATTCTCTTCTGTACTTGATAAAGGATATTTCATTGTTGTATGCTTTTCCAGACCTCAAAAATTGTCAGGAAAACGAAGTCACCATGAGGAAAATCAGGTTAAAAGTGGTATTTTTTTGGTTCCATCTGTTTCCAAAAGCAAACTGTATGTCAAGTTGGCCATAAACTGGACATTGTAATTCCCTGTAAGTTTCCTCTAACCCTCAATTTCCCAATAAACAGTATAGTCAGAGAATTGAGCCCGGTTATTACACAGCCTTGGAGGAACTTCTACTTTTAAGATGCAGAAAGATGCACAAATACAAATATTTTATGACCCTGTCAAAGAGTTAGTATTTGGAGGATAAGTGGACTCATAGAATAATCACACATTTTCATAGATATTTTACTGGACAAAATATCATCACTTACCATACACATTTGATAAAGAAAAAAATGTCTTGGCAAAATTATTTTATTTAAACTAATGCAATTTTCTTTTCTTTTTTTAAGATTGTACTTATTTGAGAGAGAAAAAAATGTGTGCAGGTGCAAACACAAATGGGGTTGGGGAGGTGGGGTGCAGAGGGAAAGGTAAAGCAGACTCCCCACTAAGCAGGGAATCGGATCCAGGGCACTGTCCCAGGGCTTGAGCCAAAGCAGACATGTTTGACTGACTGAGCCATTGAGGCGCCCCTTGATTTAATGAATTTTCTAACAATCTTGGATGGATATTTTAATTTTAATTTCATTTTAATTTAATATTTTGAAAATCCAAAGGCAATTAATTAAGTCTTAGTACATGCTCCCTAAGTATCAAAATGAGTTGAAGTAGTCAGACAGCTTTATTTCAGTAAAATAGAACTGAGCTGGACATTGAAGGTGAGGAAGATATGGGATAAGGGGGAAGAACCCAACTAGAAAGAGTGCAGCCTGTTCCTTTGTGGCTCACTGTCTTCATTCAGCCATCAGAGACAGCTGAAGCACCCAGAGATATGTGCAAACACACTTACATGGAAATCAGATGACATGTTAAGAGAGGAATGAAGACATTACCTTTTAGGAAAAAGTATGTGAATTTGAAAAGTGGGGGAAAATGTGGTTAAATATGGAGTGAGTAAGACCTTAGAAGACTCTAAGGTCAGGCATAATACAGTAGTGAGAGTGCCAGCACCAATACTGAGAATCAGCACCTAGAGTTTCTACAGAGGGTCAAACACAACACTAAAAGCCAAATGTGAGTTTTCTCATTTAAATTTCATACCTATCTCATAGAATAAGTATTATTTTCATCCCACTTTATTAGTGAAGCAAAAGAGTCTTAGCCCTGGTTGAATATTTGCCAAATGTATAATATTAATTAAGTGTTTAGCTATGAGTTCAAATGCTTGTCTAACCCACTACTTAGGCTTACTTTGGATGATCTTTGCCACATAGTAGATATTTAAATAATTACTTCTATTGTTATAATTAGTGCTATCATTACTATTATACCATTGTTAAATAGTGATTTTTAGTAACAAAACTAGAAACAGAATTATCTGTCAGATATGCTCTCTAATGAATCAACTTCTCCTAACAATAAAACAGCTCCCTGTATAAAAGACTTCTTGTACAATACAAAGCACAATAATTTTCATGTATTTTGGTATTTTAAATTGCATATGTATGTTTTGGTATTTTAAATTTCATGTATTTTGGTATGTCATGTATTTAAGTATTTTATTACCTATTATTGGTAACATAAATTACATAGAGGATATTATAGAATATTTATTATACCAATTGTGTTAGGTATTACCTCCATTAAAAAAAAAGAAAAGAAAAGAAAAGAAAAGAAAAGAAACAAAAAAAGAGGGCACCTGGGTAGTTCAGTGGGTTAAACATCAGACTTTTGATTTTGACTCAGGTCATGACCCAATAGAAAGATTGAGACCTACATCTGGGTCCAAGCTGGGCATGGAGCCTCCTTAAGATTCTCTCTCCCTCTCTTACTGCCCCTACCCTCCATAGCACTCTCTATTTCCTCTGTCTCTCTCTAGGGAAAAAGAGAGAGAGAGAGAGAAAGAGAGAGAAGAAAAATATAATCTTTACTGAATACTTATCAAGGTAAGACACTATGATAAGAACTTCATATGCATTGTTTTATCCTCCAAATAATACTAATCCCATTCTTATCACAATAATGACTGAGAAGGTTTTAAATTGTGCTTAAGGTTACATTGCTAATAAAGGAATAAATTGAGGCTTAGCAAAATTATATACATGTTTAAAATAAAATAGCTATTAGAATAACTAAGAAACTGAAGTAAAGAGATGGAATGACTTCCCAAGGTAGAAAGCACACACAAAAAATAAAGGTAGAAGTCAAATCACCAATCAACAAGGCTAGAGCTGGGAGATTTCATGGTGGGAATATTAATAACAAAGATGATCAATTAATGGCCTTGTATTTCCAGTACTTACAGGTAAGTTGTGTCAACAGCTTTGAATACAACTATCGTCCATGTAAGTAAGATTATGTCTCTGTAGTAGAAAGAAAAGAACCCTGGTTCTGTGAAATGTTTCAGTGGTGGTGCATACCTAATCAGGGAGATCAGGGAAGGAACACTTCCCTCATGAAGGGATGACTGAGTTAGTTTTGTGGGATAGAGTAGAACAAGCACAGAGTGAGAGGAGTATTTGATGTTTAAAGTTTTTGCTTTAAAGAGAGAATTTGAAGAACTGAGAGAATGCATGTCTGTCTTGTCTCACCATAACACTCTGCCTTTGAGTTAGAAAGAAAAATGTCTCAGGTTCTAAAAATGGGATAAAAATGGGTGGGAGTTGAAGCTGAGGGTAGGGAGAGGGCATTTCTTCTTTCAGTATGATCTGACACATTATTGTCTCCAAGTGAGTTTCTGCTCAACAGAAAACAAATTCGTCAGATGATGAGTCTGTATAATTTCCCAAAATATACATTCAAAAAGCTGTGTGCAGAAAGCTTATCTCTACCTTCAGGGTTTGACAGTAAAGCTTCTTCAAACTGGATTTTTAGAGGTCATTCAACAGAACATCAGTCAGGAATTGGTCAGGAGGACCCTATAAGCTGACTCTGGACATTTCATGTACAAAAATGTAATGCAATTATTTTGGTGACAAAATCATTTTTAGAAGTCAGAAGAGATAGAGAAGTTAAAAAGGGACTGGGGTGAATTTCCAAGACCATCAAATGCAGGAAAAAAGGCCTTATCGGTGTTTTAGGAGGCCATGGCCCTCTGTGGTTAGCTCTTGGCTGCTGCAAAGGAATCATGTTTTCTCTTACTGTCACTGCGAGGAGTGAGCCAAGGTGCTCCAGGATCCCAGCACTGTGCTCAATGAAGTTTTTTTTTTTAATGATTTTTTAAAGATTTTATTTGTTTATTTGACAGAGAGCGAAACATGAGAGAGGGAACACAAGCAGGGGCAGTGGGAGAGGAACAAGCAGGCTTCCTGTCAAGCAGGGAGCCTAATTCTGGGCTGGATCCCAGGACCCTGGGATCAAGACCTGAGCCAAAGGCAGACGCTTAATGACTGAACCACCCAGGCATCGCTCAATGAAGAATTTAGAAGTAGAACGGGGTTGACCTCGCTCCAGCCCTCAAACACTACACTAGCTGCTTCCATTGGCAGAGTTGATAGGGAGACTGTTGGCAAAAGACTGTGCTCTTTTCTATGTCTCATATTCTGTGGTATTTAAATTAGCAAAAGCACTGATTACCAGACATTTTCAGTGAAAACATCAATAGTTCAAGGAAAAATATTCTTTAAGAACAGAACTTTCCAGTCATAAGAAATTTAAAGTTTCATATGATCCAGTATGCTCTTTATAGGTTAGCAACAAAGAAGATTTTATATGGTATACAGATATTTAAAACAAGATTTGTAAGCATTTTATCTACTCATGATAATTTGGACTGGGATTAGCTTGGAAGTTTTTGTTTGTTTGTTTGTTTGTTTTTCATTTTTTTTGCTCAACCTGTTTGCAGCTGCAGTAGTCAGATGAACTGACTGGTGCTACATGATCTACAACTGTCTGGCAGTTAACTGGGTCAGTGGGCAGGGACACTTGCTGTTCCCTATGTGTATCTATAGCAGGATAGCCCTGGAAACTGCATACATCGCAGGTGGGAATATAAAATAAAACAATCACTTTGGAAAAGAGTTTGACAGTTTCTTGAGATATGTATAAATTGACTGTACAACCAAGTAATTCCTTCTTTAGGATCCATCTGAAATAAATGAAAACACACGTACACACAAGTATTTTTATGGGAATGTTTACAGAAGAATTATTCATAAAAAAAAGAAAACTAGAAATAACGCCAATGTTCATCTATTGAATGGATAAACAAATGTAGTATATCCAGACAATGAAATACTGTTCTATAATAAAGAGAAACAAAGCATATTCTAAAACATGGACAAACTTTTAAAATGTTCTCTTTATGAAAGAAGCTTAACACAAAACATCGCACTGTATGTGATTCCATTTATATAAAAAGGCAGGTCTCTAAATACCTAAAATGGGTTCATAGTTTTCTGTCACTGAGGTAGGAACAAGAAATAACTGTAGATGGGCACAAAGGATATTTTTAGGTGATGAAAATATTTAAAATTGCACTGTAGTGTTGGTTGCACAACACTAAATTTATTAAAAGTCATTGAATTATGTACAAAAAACTGAATTTTTCGTATGTAACTTATGCCCTAAAACTTTTTAAAGTGTGGGGTTTTTTTAAGTTAAAAGATTTGTTCAAAAATATCAAAATTCATGATTAGAAGATTTAAATAAATTAATTAAGCATTTATTATGATTCAGCTGTTTTCTTTTTAAAATTTTTTAATATATTTTTTAAAGATTTTATTTATTTATTTAACAGACAGATCACAAGTAGGTGGAGAGGCAGGCAGAGAAAGAGGAGGAAGCAGGCTCCCCGTGGAGCAGAGAACCTGATGGGGGGCTGGATCCCAGGACCCTGGGATCATGACCTGAGCCGAAGGCAGAGGCTTTAACCCACTGAGCCACCCAGGTGCCCCTCAGCTGTTTTCTTTAGTCTGGCTTAACTGAGGCTGATTTGTTTTAAAATTCACATTAAAATTTTCTATACTTCAGGATGCCTAGGTGGCTCAGTCAGCTAAGTGTCTGCCTTTGGCTCAGGTCATGATCCCAAAGATCTGGGATCGAGTCCAGCACTGGGCTTCCTGCTTAGTTGGGAGCCTGCTTCTCCCTCTGCCTGCTTGGCCCTTAGTTTGTGCTCCCTCTATCTCTGACAAGTAAATAAATAAATCTTAAATTTTTTTCTATAATCCAAGACTTACATTATCTAAGATGATTTGATTTATAATGATGTATTATATATTATATATTTATAATACATTATAAATTCCAATGTTAAAAATAAGCAGATACAAATCAGAGATATATTATTTTATTGATATTTTATGTAGGTGGGCACTACTTTTATATTGTGCATAAAATAATTTTGAAATTCACTTTTATCTCAACTGTATTATCAACATAGAAGTACATTCAATAGTAGGTTAAATTATATTTTATCAAAAACTTTAATTCAAAATAAATTCACATTTTAAATGTGAATATCATCTTTTTTCTTTTATTTTATGCATAGTAAGTAAAATTAGTATTCTTGTTTTCTCATTTTTTTTCCTACTGCTATTAACTAAAGACGTTTAAAATACTGTGGAAGCTGAAACTAGTGAACTTTAGTTTTTCTATTATCGTAGGTAAGGGAATATAGAAAACCTGGTGATTATAATGCCCACATTGGCTCAATCTTCCAGCAGAGGCAGCGCTGCTGCTGGGGTCTACTTAATGGCATTTCAGAGGATATGTCAAGGTTCCTGTGGTATGTGAACAGTCTGAGAGCTTTTTCTCTACTTGGATTTAAAGTAGTTCTTCCTACCACAATGTAATCAGAGTCTTGCTATTGTGAGAGAAAGCAGCTGTCCAGGGACTAAGGTGAGAGAGTATGAGTGCCATTAATTGGTCTATTTTACTGGCCAAAAATAGAGCAACCATCTGTGATTGAAGCCCAAAACAGATATGTGAGATAAAAGCAGAATGGAATCCTGAAAGGAGGATTTAGACTGGCCTGGAACAATGAGCTTAAGCTGCATGCATTAAGGAATATACCACAGCAGACACGTGCACACACACACACACACACACACACACACACAAACACACTTACACTTTCATACACACTTATGGAAGCACAACGTAACAGTTTGGAAGGAAAATTCTTTTAATATTTTCACAAAGCACTAATTTAAAGAAGGTTTCTACAGAGATTACATACTCTCCTAATCCAGGTAAACTGTTTGGTTGTGGTGTCAAGACTCCACTGCCTAAAGCAAGAAATTTGAAGAATGCAGCACCATTATCGTATTCTGACTTGTAGAGTAACATTTCTCAGCAGATGTTCTATTATACTACTAAAGAGCTAAGTACACAGAGGTTGTACAATAAATGGTAACAGGTTGAGTTTGTGTCTTCCCTGTGCCAAATGTCAGGAGGATAGAGTCAGTATACCCAATGTTTTTCTTCTTTAATTATCAAGATACCTATGGCAAAAGATTTCTATTTCTTATATTTTTCAATTGAACTGACCAATTGTTACCTCATCAGTTTAATGGAAAAAGTCAAAATAATAGTTTGTACTGTTATAGCCAAGTATTGAAATTATAATAAGGTTATTTCAATGATGTTTTTGTAAGATTATCCAAAGGTATCAGCCTGAGTTTACACAGAGCTTATATGTGTCCCATCAAATGCTCAGTAGAAATTTTTTGAATAAAAGTAACCCGTTTTTCTTTATAGAAATATACATTTCTTTTTTAAAGATTTTATTTATTTATTTGACAGGGAATGAGAGAGAGAGAGAGAGAAAGCACAAGCAGGTGGAGGGGCAGGCAGAGGGATAGGGAGAAAGAGGTTCCCTGCTGACAGGGCTCCATCCCAGGACACTAGGATCATGACCTGCGCTAAAGGCAGAGCTTAGCCTACTGAACCACCCAAGCACCTCAATATGCATTTCTAAAATAAAGTATTTTATAAAAGTTAAGACTACCAAAATCTCACATTTAAATGTAGGTTTTCTTCCTGCCAGTAACCATGTTTTCAATAAATACTCTTTCATGTACAAACAAACAAACAAATAAATGTAGGTTTTCTTTCATTTTAAGGAGATATTTTTTTAAATTTTTCATTTGTTATTTTGCCTCAATATGAATGAGAACAAAGGAAATCCCATTTTAGAACATGCAATAGGAAAAATAGCATATATGATGTGAAATTAAAAAAGAAAGTTTTAGAAAGTTTGAATTAAAAAGTTATTTTATAAAGAGAGCTAGAAATACAATACAGTGTCAGGAGCATTCAGTTAGAATCATTTTGGGGAGCTTTTCAGAAGTACTGAACCTCAGTTCATATCCTAGACCAACTAAATAAGAACTTCTAAAAGTGTAGTTTATGTATCAGAATATTATAAATATTCTCAGAGTGATTTTATATGCTAATTGGGTTCAGACTTCTTAATTTAATCTAGATTATACCATATTTAAAAATTTAGAATGGTGAGCAAAATTGATTTACTGTATTTTGGGCATATTTTATCTTAGGTCACTAAGGCATTAGAACAGCCTCAGTCTAATGGCCTTCTTGTTTAATTAACAGGTAGTATGGTTAGGAAAGGTCTATCTGAGCAGGTCACATTTGATCAGAGTGGGTTCATGGTTCTAGTTCAGAAAGCTACTGTTCAAAATAACCCCCTTCAGCAAATTCTGAGCCAGTCCTCTGTACAGCTTCAAAGTACTCATTGATCTACATTCATGTACTATCATTAAAGGCCATGATATATGTCCTTTTATTTCCATTGTTTTAGCCAAAATAATAGCAGTCTCTTAGAAAATGGATTTCATTAGGATTTTAAAACTTATTTTGGAAATCAAGACAAAGCTATTTTGATGGATTCTAAGCAACAGGATAAGACGAATTTAGAGACTTCTGTGTTGATTTGAAACTCTAGTAGCTTTTGGTAAGCTTCAATTTGTCTTCTAGGCCTTTCAATCCTACTGTAAATCTTAATGGCTTTAGCCCAATTTCTTATTGCTTTTTAAATGGGCGGTTTTTCAGATAATGGTAGGAAACAGTTAAGGAATACTCAAGAAGGGATGGAGTGAAACCTGAAATATATCCATTAATGTTTAAATAGTATTATATTCCATGACAGTGTTATCCTGAATATATGTAACCTACCCTACTCTTGGTCAAGTACTATAGTTTGTGTTAAAACATAAAATGGAAAATAATTACTTTACTGTCGTAATATGTCATTACATTATTATTACAAGAGTAATTATATTTATTTAGTTAACACATACAAATCTGTTCTAACTTGCATAATACAAGGGATGCATGATCAGTTTAATTCGAATATGTAGATTAATTATGTTTTCTCTCTATTTCCAAATGATTTATTTTCATATAGTTTATTGGTACCTTTTTGTAAATTACAGAGATAAATCAGACAACTTTGAAAATTCAGCATAATTCATTTAACATTTCAATTTAAGGTCAACTGTAATAATTTATGCTTTGAGAAAGTAATGTAGTATCAGAGAGTGCAGTCTTCAAATAAAAATGCAAATTTTCTAGAATAATTAAATATGAGATGAAAAAAGGAAGGAGCATACTTTTTTGTTGCTAAATGTATTTGAAGTTGAACATTTTGAATTTAAGTTTAGAATAAATAGAACTGGTAATATTAGATGATGGCAATGAAAAATACAAGTATAGATGAAAGGCTATGAAATATTTTATTAGGATACTTTTAAGAAATAGTACAAAAGGAAATTGGCAACATGAAAGCAACTGTTTGAGAAGGTGGGGGAGGCAAAGGAAATTAGTTTCATGTTTGGGTGTGTTCCATGTTTAGAAGATTCCAGCTTCTATTTTAGTGTGAATGACCAAAGCGAAGAAAATCTGTACTAAAATTTGAGGGAGATGTGGTATTTTGTGATTTAATGCATGAGTTATTTCTAAAGAAAAAGAATGAAGTGGACAGTATATTAAGAGCAAAAGAGTAAGATGCAGAGGATACTGTGCCTCCCATGTTTAGAAAAAGAGAGGAAAAAGAGAAGTCCTGGAAGGAAATAGAGAATAGTGTGAAGTCTGAGAGAAGGAAGATAATGTAATGCTGGGAAAACCAAGGAGAAAAGGATTTCAGGAATGGCATGGCAAATAGCTTCTAATGTATCAAATTGCATAAGGAGAACAGCAATCAGAAAAATATTAATTTCATAGAAAATTAATTTTGGAAGTAGTTATCATTTATATGCATCTTTCCATTATTTTTTAAGAGAATTGAAACCAATTTTGCATAAGTTTAGCCTGCCTTCTTATCCTCAATATTTCATTTTAAATAAATATAAAATCATTTCATTGAACTATTTCATTTCAAATAAATGTAAAGTTATAAATAAGAAAATTCATTATCCATTTTATACCATGACTTATAATAGCCTATGATTATTCCTTTTTAAACACATTTCTAAAAAATTATTAACTTAATTAATAAAATATTTCGGAGAAAGGAAAAACATTCCGGTAAGGTAGAGAGGAGAAGGTAAAAAAAAAAAAAAAAAATCACCACTTTTTATATATTTATGTCCTCTTTTCTATAACACTGCAAACTATATGAATTGTATATTTTAAGATTGTTTTTATTTAATTGACAGACAGAAATCACAAGTAGGCAGAGAGGCAGGCAGAGAGAGAGGAGGAAGCAGTCTCCCTGCGGAGCAGAGAGCCCGATGCGGGGCTCGATCCAAGGACTCTGGGATCATGACCTGAGCTGAAGGCAGAGGCTTTAACCCACTGAGCCACCCAGGGGCCCCATGAATTATATTTTTGCAAAATAAAGAAGTTATCAAGATTTGTATAATCTCCATTATTACATATAAGCAACCAATAATTTTTATATAGGATAAAAAATTAATTGTGACTAAATGGTTAAGAATGGGGTCAATATCTCACAAGATTTTTAATCTATTTAAAGAAGTTGCTATCAGAATTTAGAGAAAGTCCCTGTGATTAACAGCTGGGAAAATGGAGCCTTAGCAGAAGTATGAACTTTAATTGCCAAAGATAAAACACCTATTTTAATTTTATCTGCTAAATCAATTATTAATGCCACAATATAATACTGAATGGATTTATCCCCCACTCCCCACCCAACTCTCTTTGACTTGGTTATAAATATGAACTACCTATAAACTAGAGTGAAGCCACCACTAAAATTTTAGTACTTGTAAGCTTCTTCCCAAATAACCCCCAATTACAACAGAATTACCAGTTTCTGTGCTGGCAAACTACTGTAAAATTATGTTTACAACTTCAATCTAATTGCAATAGTGACGGCCATAACTAGCAAAGAATTTAACTAGTTTATTTTGTTTCCAAAAGGACTTTAGTTGTGGTGATTCGCTATCATTCTTTCAGGTGCAAATGTAAAAACCAAGAACTAATTTAGTTTACTTTTAAAAGTTGAGAGCAATATTTAAGTGAAACATGATCTGAAAAACATTCAATCATTTACTTAACAAATATTTATTGAAACTCTGTTATATTTCATGAACTGTTGTAGTCTTTCAGGACAAATCAGTGAAAAAATTAAAAAAAATTCAGAATCATTGTTTTTAAGCAGCTGGATGTCTAGTGTATCCCCTTTATGCAGCAATACTCAAAAGACTATGATGGCCCCTTCGGTTTGCAAGGAAGGCAAATATTACCCTTTACCCGATTAGGGTCTTTTTTTTAGCTAGGCTCAGAATTTAATTGACAAAAGAAAGGTCAACAGCAGGCAAGCACACAAGTTTATTTAGTGTAAGATTTATGTGACATGAGAGCCTCCGTAAAGAATAAAGACTCAAAGGAATGGTGAAACCTGCTTGCTTTGTTGATAGGTTGGACACAGAGAGTTGATTGTGGAAAAGTAAGTAAACTAGTGGGGAAGCTAAAGGAAGAAAAGAATTATTTTTAATAAAGTCTGCTTGTATAGAATTCTTTTGGTTTCAATGTCTTGTCCTTGATAAGAATGTTTCTTTTCTTGTGCTATAGGGAAGACATCTTCCATAAGGGGCTTTATCTCCTACTCCCAGGAGGCAAAAAAAGAGGATCAGAGCACTTTTATTGAAGCTGCTGCTGCTGCTGTGTGTGTGTGTGTGTGTTTAAGTGTCTTTACCTTACAATCATTTTAATGTCAAAGAGGCATATTTAGGGTGACAGTTTCTTATTTCCTTCAAGTTCCAGCCATCATATCTTTGTTCTATCTCATAGAAAGTAGAAAAGAAGAAAAAAAGTATTGTGCCCACTTTAAGGACTTTTATTATTTTTTTAAGTTATAATGACATATTTCCTTATAGTCATTTTTTGGACACGATTTAGTCACAGGTTTCAACTGTGCATTGATGTTGGGAAATGGTGTCTTTATTCTGAACAACCCAAGCCAAGATGAATTCCTAGGTTAGTTTATTAAGGAAGGGGACAGTGGATACTGGGAAACAATGAGCAGTCTTTACCTTGTTATCTAATATAAACTGCATTTGAGGACTGTGTGGCCCAAGAGAAAAATACCTTGGCATAGTAAAGAATGAGGAAGAGAACAGGAATTGCTTCATTAGCAATTTTTTTTACATTTGATTTTATATCCTGCCTGTTATTTAATATTGTTGGAAGATTTAGACATTAAATTTTCTTTCCTGAGAATTTATTCACCTAAGCGACCAGGAGACAACACCTAGCAGAGTCTTTCTCAAAGTCAAAGTTGACAGATCTCTGTTATCTCTGGGGTTATAAGGATCACGTAAGGTGCCTGATAAAAAAATTCACATACCTATCCTCAGTTGTGGAACTAGTGAATCAGAATCTCCCAGGACAGGGCAAGCTCTCAAGGTGACTCCTGCATATAAAGAACAAGAGATCTCAGTGAAATAAGTCAAGCAGAGTCAATTATCATATGGCTTCACTTATTTGCAGAGCATAACAAATAACACGGAGGACATGGGGAGATGGAGAAGAGAAGGGGGTTGAAGGAAATTGGAGGGGGAGATGAACCATGAGAGACTATGGACTCTGAAAAACAACCTGAGGATTTTGAAGGGGTGGGGGGTGGGAGGTTGGGGGAGCCAGGTGGTGGGTATTATGGAGGGCACACATTGCATGGAGCACTGGGTGTGGTACAAAAACAATGAATTCGGTTACACTGAAAAGAAATGAAAATAATTAAAAAAAAAAAAAAAAGAACAAGAGAACTAAGGGCTTCCCTGGGCAAGATGGGCATGAAAAGCATGGATTCTAGAACTTTGCTAACTATATCCCAAATATGAATCACTGAATTTCATTCATCCTTTCATAATCTGGTTTTACAGATCTTTTAACGTCTAGAAAATAAGGATATAAGTATACACAGTGTATATCAATCTATCTCTCTGCCTTTTTCAAAAGGAAAACATTGAATAATTTTACTTTTCTGAAATACTAAAAGATGTTTACTTTTTAAAATAAGGATATGTTAAGAATAGCTTATTTATGTACTTGGGAGTGGCTCAGGGTTTATTTTTTTTAATAAGGATGTATTAAGTATGATTTATTTATGGGGAATGGAAGTGGCTCAGTGCATGATACAGAACATGAATTCATCAGTTTTCCATATGCCTTTATTAAAGTCTAAGGTCTGAGTAATTCTGAACATACATTTCACCTCTCACTGTGAGTTTATAATAGAAATTGAGCAATATAAAGGTTACACCTAAAGAGTTCCTAGAATACTGGATAATTGGATTGTTAGTTATCAAGCCCTTCACCTCCATATTAGTATGGCTTAGAAAGGTGCCATTTCACAGAAATCTGGGTGAGACCATTTGTCTTGAAATGCTGCACTGCTGGAGCCTGACTGCCTTTTAAGATAAGGCCAAACTGGACACCTTGAAGCTGTTGGTGCTAGCAACACGAACATTCTAATTAAGTGTCTTTGTTCCTTTTCCCCATTGAAACATGCAAGGTTTTGTTCATTTACACATGCACATAAAGCCATTTAGCCTCATTTATAGCAATTGTTAGAGGCAGGTATTTGTGAAATACTGTTGATAATGTTTAAATACAATTTATCTCTTGCCACAGATGACCATAATCCTGGTGAAATCCTTTTATTCTTTACCTTATGATTTAGTTTTTTTATTCATTTTCATTCTTCTAACTAGACTAGCTTCCTTGACAGTCATTTCAAATTCCATTTAGGGAATAGCGCCAAGGGGCATGACCAAGATGAATAAGACTTCCCATCTGTACTCTGAACAGCCTGTATTCAGATATGGCTTTGAATGAAAGAACATATTTCCAGAAAGTTAATAAGTCATGGGGTGCATTTATAATGAAACTACACTATAAGGTTCTTGAGAAAACTAAAATAAGATATTTAAAAATTTTAAAACCATTACTAAGTTTAACTTATTTTATTTTATTTCAAGGGAATATGGTCTCCTCTGCACAGGGAATGAAGACCCTACCTTTTTCCTATACAACTGTTCCCTTGCCTTATATCTCAATGATGAGCATAAGTGAGAATTTAATTGAAAATATATTTCTAAAACTGCCAACATACTAACCGTTATGTATGTGCTAGGGCAGATTTGAAAACAAACAATATCATCAGATGAACACTAAAAAAAATAACCTCAGTTTCACTATGTTATGTTTCTCATTGATATGTTATCCATGAGCTTTAATGTCAAATAAAGAGATAGCTAGTTAGTTCTCCTCTCCCTTTCCAGAATGTTGTGAGAGCACATACCTCATTTTGTTTTTCTCCTGGAGACATGCATATAAAAAATATGTGAGGCTATAGAATGGTCAGAAAAGGAGGAATAAAGGGCTACATTATGGAGGAAAAATAAATATTTAATAATAATATTAATGGAATAGTGCTTGATTTGCTTTTCAAGTTATGTATCATACTTAAGATGTTTTTAACATAATCAATGTACAGAAATCAGTCGCTTTCTTATACACTAACAATGAAAATATAGAAAGGGAAATTAGAGAATTGATTCCATTTACTATAGCACCAAGAACCATAAGATACCTGGGAATAAACCTAACCAAGGAGGTAAAGAATCTGTACTTGAGGAACTACAGAACACTCATGAAAGAAATTGAAGAAGACACAAAAAGATGGAAAGACATTCCATGCTCATATACTGGAAGAATAAACATTGTTAAAATGTCTAGACAACCCAGAGCAATCTACACTTTCAATGCCATCCCAATCAAAATTCCACTGGCATTTTTCAAATTGCTGGAACAAACCATCCTAAAATTTGTATGGAACCAGAAGAGACCCACATTGCTAAGGAAATGTTGAAAAAGAAAAACAAAGCTGGGAGCATAAAGTTGCCTGATTTCAAGCTTCACTACAAGGCTGTGATCACCAAGACAGCATGGTACTGGCACAAAAACAGACACATAGACCCATAGAACAGAGTAGAGAGTCCAGATATAAACCCTCAACTTTATGGTCAAATAATCTTCGACAAAGCAGGAAAAAATATCCAGTGGAAAAAAGACAGTCTCTTCAATAAATGGTGCTGGGAAAATTGGACAGCTATGTACAGAAGAATGAAACTCGACCATTCTCTTACACCATACATAAATATAAACTCAAAATAGATAAAAGACATCAATGTGAGTCTGGAATCTATCAAAATCCTAGAGAAGAACATAGGCAGTAACTTCTTCGACATCGGCCACAGCAACTTCTTTCAAGGTATGTCTCCAAAGGCAAAGGACACAAAAGCAAAAATGAACTTTTGGGACTTCATCAAGATCAAAACTTCTGGGTGGCTCAGTGGGTTAAACCTCTGCCTTTGGCTCAGGTCATGACCCTAGGGCCCTGGGATCGAGCCCCAAATCTGGCTCTCTGCCAGATTTCAAATTCATTCCACAACTAATTTCTAATTTTGTTTAAATGTTAAGATTAAAAAAATAAATATGTTAAGATTTTAAGAATATTCATTGACTTCTTTATATTAGTAGATTATTATTGAGTAAACACATAGTGTCTAAAGTGGATGATACACCAGATCTTATAAAACTATATAAAATTTTAATTCATATTTAAAGCAGTTTAACCTCAATTCTTTATATTTTATATTAAAATGTATAATCTGAATGATATCTAACATATATCATATTATACCTGTATGTTATTAAACCTAATTAATATAAGAAACCATAAGCAAATATGGAGAAGTTTTTAAATGCAGTATGAAATTATGAAAACCTAAAACGCTTACTGGGTGAGAATTATTTTGTTTAGAGAACATACTAACAGTAAACAAAATAATCTTACTCATAATATGTAGAAATTAAATTATAAGGTTGATAAATTATACTTTTCGATATTATTGAAGTAGAATTTGAAGATACGGATAAAAGCTGCAATGGTAAGGAGTCAGTTTCTGCAAGAAATATCTAAAGCTGGTTTTTCTATGCTCACTCATATCCAAATAGAAAACACACATATACAAACACACAAAGTCAATGTTCATTGTATAGCAAAATCTAAACATATTACTCTCCCAACTGAAATGCTGTTAATATCTTCCCCTTTCCTAGGGGATAAATTTCAAAACCTTTAATATAGTTTGCAGTCATTTTCAGATGTACCTAACCTAAATGTCTTCTATTAATTCCCACTTCTCCTCCCACAGTATTTTTTTTCTGCCTCATCTATGTCATACCAGTTGATTCTTGAATAGGTCATTTCAATTCACATCTCTCTAGCATCATTCAAGCCATCTTTCCTACTTGGAAAGAGCATGGCTTTTTCCTGAGAGCACCCCTTCTCTACCATTAAAGTTCTTATGAAACATTTGTATTTTTGAATTTTATAGGTTTCCTCAATGTCATCTATAAAAGTCCTGTTACATTCACTATCACTGAATGTCCTAAAATTAGTGTTTTATCAAGCTGTTTCTTGTACTTCTGCTTTGACTAATACTTAGTGATTGTGTGAGCTGGATGGTTGACCACACCCTTGTTCTTTATTTTGTTTATTTTTGATAACCTCTTTAAGATTTCGTTTTTCCTGGTTTTTCAGACAGATTAGTTTCTCTTCATCTGTACTTCCATAATACGTGGAATATAACTTGGCTTTGTACTCTGTGTTTTGATTATCTGGATTTGGACCTGTGTTGCCTACATGTCTCATTCTCTTATTTCTTAATGCAGAGCCCACTACCCAGGATAGAATAATTATCCGAGGAGAAAATTTTGAATGAATAGATGAATGAGTAAGGTAGAAACGAAAACAGCTTTTAAAAAATTATTGGAGTGTTGAGGGAAATTGGGGGGGAGATGAACCATGAGAGACTATGGACTCTGAAAAAAACCTGAGGGTTTTGAAGGGGCGGGGGGTGGGAGGTTGGGGGAGCCAGGTGGTGGGTATTAGGGAGGGCACACATTGCATGGAGCACTGGGTGTGGTGCAAAAACTATGAATTCTGTTATGCTGAGAAGAAAGAAATAAAAAAAGGAATAAAAAAATTATTGGAGTGTAACTAATATATATATATATATACACACACACACACACACATATATATATATATATACACACACACACAATCACTGTTTAAGTTTCAATGAATTTCCACAATCAAATGTAGTCCTTTAATCAGTACCTCAGAAATACCCTTGTAATCCCTTCCAATCATTAACTCCACAATGTATCCCAATATGGACATCTAACATCATAGATTTGTTTTGCTTTTTAACTTTGTATACATAAAGCCATTCAATATGTCCTCTTTTGTGAGTGGCTGCTTTTGCTCATCTTTATGTTAGTGATAGTCATCCATATTGTTGCATATAATTATAATTGCTGTCATTGTAGCATTTTATGCCATTGTTTGAATTTATTTAACCATAATTGATTTTGTTAATAAACATTGAATAGATTGGGGCTATTAGAATAGTGTTAAAATAAACCATTCTAGAGCATTTCTTTTGGCAAACATAAGCTAGATTTCAAAGGAAGATAATTTAGGTATAGAAGGGAGTGTAATGGTAGGTTTTATAAATGATTTAATACAAAAAGGCAAGAATGAGTTTGCCTGGCTCTAGAATCCTCAGATATAATTACCAACATATGTAAGACTTAGAGAAAGAATGTTAGGTTTAAAATAGGGTTAAAATTATGAGTGCCTTATATGATAGTCTAAAATGTTTTGCACTGTCTCTTTAAACAATGGTGAATGTTTGAGATTTTTATGCATGTTATAGCTCCTTAATTCAACAGTTAAGGACTACAAGTACATTCAAGGTGACGGTTGGTTGTGTCTTATTTATTTTGGTAAACTTAGTTCTTAGAATCATGCACAGCGCTCTGCTCTATAATAGGTGCTCAAGAAGAAGATATTGATCGCATTTGCTGAATGATTTAACGTCCAGCCATAAATGTCTGAAAAAATTACAGAATAAGAAGAAATTAAGAGCATAGTGACTAGCTAGGTATTTGTTGCAAAATTCTTAATATATTCAATTTCCATAATATGTTTTAGTTACAATAACACTAGGAATCTATCCCAGGAAGGATAATCATAGAGAAAGATATCTATGATGTTATTTTCAATAAGGGCCAAATATTGGACACAGTATGTGTCAATTGATCAAAAATTGTAACATACAGAAAAGGTAAAATATGCAGCCAATAAAACATAAGAAACTGCTAATTATTTAATACAGACCTAAAAAGCAGGCAAACCACTTGGCATACCTGATAACCCCAATACTGTTAAAATGTGTGTATGTGTGTACTTAGGCATATTATTTTTGAGTTTATGTTGAGCTCCTGGTACTTTTTTCTTCCTAAATACTTCAGTATGTATTTCTTAGCAACGAGGACATTTTCTAATGTAACTATTGAATACAGTTATCAAAATTGAGACCTTAACATTGATTCATTACTATTATTTGTCATACACATGACAGAGAGTACTCTTCCTGTAACTTTTTTTACAAGGCTGAAATTGTGTCAAAAAAAAAAAAGGCAGAAAGAAAGCAAACCTATTTATAAGTTCAAAAATCTGAAAAGAATGAGTGAATACGTATATTTTAGAATGATTGGTGGTTTGTTTTCTTTTCTATCCTTTATGTTTTATTTTTCAGTATTTTTCCTCAAAGTGCTCAGAGAGAAACCTAGATGTCAGATTTGGGAATGTACATTCATTGGGCTTTCTTGACTGAGACAAAGGATGAAATGATTGGGAGTGGATCGTAAAAAACTAAATGAGGGCTAGCAAGTACTCTGCACATATTTTCTAATTCTTCCCCATTGTGACATTTACTTCAACCCAGTGCATTTATCTTTATATCATGACTCTGAACTTCTTTAGCCTTGTTTTAGTTTTAGAATATTGTTTAACACCTATCTCCAGCCATTTGATTCCATTTGGCAATCATGATTTGCTGTTTCAGAAGGGGAAAAAAAAAAGGTTGGAAAATGCTGTAGAACAACTTAGAAAAGAAATATTGTTATTTTTGAAATATAACTTCTTCAAATAACTGTAAAATATAAGAAAGACACAAATATAAATTATATTGAACACTAGTTTAAAAGCACTAATAATTCTCTTATCTGTTTTTCTTCTCTTGATCAAGATATAATTTATTACAAAGAGTAGCTGAATGGTTTAAGTACATTTTTAAACTTTGTTTTTACTTTTATTTTAAATATTTCATTTCTTTATTTGAGAGACAAAGAGAGAGAGAGTGCACATGAGTGGGGGGAAGGGCAGAAAGAGA
Organism: Mellivora capensis; assembly: GCA_004024625.1. Lineage (NCBI taxonomy): Eukaryota > Metazoa > Chordata > Mammalia > Carnivora > Mustelidae > Mellivora > Mellivora capensis. The sequence continues at coordinate 30,707 of PISX010001127.1, read as the reverse complement.
GGGAGAAACAGACTCCCTACTGAGGGAGCCAGATGAGGAGTTCTATCCCAAGACCCCTGGATCATGACATGACCCTAAAACAGAAACTTAACCACTGAGGCACCCAGATGCTCTAACTTTGTTTTTATTTTAAAAGTTGACAAGTTTTAATGATTTGCTTTTATACCCTTGAATTTATTAATAGTAATAGTAAAAAAGAAAAAAAAGTCTACCTCCAGTAAAAATGACCATTTTTAAAAATTTTCAAAGTCATATTTTATGCAAATAGGATATTAAAAATGATTGTTCATGATAACATATTGATAGATGCAGTACCATAGTTGCATGTTTTTGGCTACCTGCAAGATATATCCTCAAATCTTTACATGTAACATGAAAAGGCATTAAGAACTTTTGGGACTTCATCAAGATCAAAAGCTTCTGCACAGCAAAGGAAACAGTCAACAAAACAAAGAGGCAACCCACGGAATGGGGGAATGGGAGAAGAATTTGCAAATGACAGTACAGACAAAAGGCTGATATCCAGGATCTATAAAGAACTTCTCAAACTCAACACATGCAAAACAGATAATCAAATCAAACAATGGGCAGAATATATAAACAGACACTTCTCCGATGAAGACATACAAATGGCTATCAGACACATGAAAAAATGTTCATCATCACTAGCCATAAGGGAGATTCAAATTAAAACCACATTGAGATACCACCTTACACCAGTTAGAATGGCTAGAATTAGCAAGACAGGGAACAATGTGTGTTGGAAAGGATGTGGAGAAAGGGGAACTCTCTTACACTGTTGGTGGGAATGCAAGTTGGTGCAGCCACTTTGGAGAATAGTGTGTAGATTCCTTAAGAAATTAAAAATAGAGATTCCCTATGACCCTGCAATTGCACTACTGGGTATTTATCCCAAAGATACAGATGTAGTGAAAAGAAGGGCCATCTGTACCCCAATGTTCATACCAGCAATGGCCACGGCCACCAAACTGTGGAAAGAACCAAGATGTGGTCCATATACACTATGGAGTATTATCCCTCCATCAGAAAGGATGAATACCCAACTTTTGTATCAACATGGATGGGACTGGAAGAGACTATGCTGAGTGAAATAAGTCAAGCAGAGAGAGTCAATTATCATATGGTTTCACTTATTTGCAGAGCATAAGAAATAACACGGAGGACATGGGGAGATGGAGAGGAGAAGGGAGTTGAGGAAATTGGAGGGGGAGATGAAGCATATGAGACTGTGGACTCTGAAAAACAACCTGAGGGTTTTGAAGGGGCGTGGAGTGGGAGGTTGGGGGAGCCAGGTGGTGGGTATTATGGAGGGCATGCATTGCATGGAGCACTGGGTGTGGTGCAAAAATAATGAATTCTGTTACACTGAAAAGAAATAAAAAAATAAAAAAAAAGAATTTTCATCAGTGAAGCAAGGAAATCCTCTCATATACCAAATTTCAGAATAAAATCTGAACTTTTAAATGAACTATAAATATTTAGGTTTACCTTGCCTCCAAAATTCATTCCACTTACAATAAACCTGCATATTTTTTGTACCTGAAAACAAACAAACAACAACAACAACAACAAAAACTGTCAGCAAACATGTAGGTATTTGTGTAGATAAATAGATTCCTTAACATCCATTTCTCCCCATTTAAGAAAATATACTATTCCTTTAAAAAAGGAATGTATAATTTAGTTCAGAGGAAACTGTGATGCTTCAGAATATGAATGATCACATCTATTACAGAAATAAAACAATAATGATAAGTGAATACAGCTGAAGATTCTTTTAAAGTGCTTTAAATATATCCTGGTACATTTGTTTACTTTGCAAGTAGGAGATAAACCCTTATTAATATTATGTTTAAATGGTATTTTCTTTTATCTTTTCCAATACTGGAAGTTTTCTCCCTCCCTGGTGATAACTTTTTTTCAGTGACAAATGAAATAGTGATACTAATGTATGAAATTTGATTCTATTTCACTGTTACAGTAGAAATATATTTTGAGACTTAATCAATAGAATGATTCCGTACGTGAGTAACTATTTTATGTTTGTGTCTGAGTGTATCTATTAAACCCACATACAGTACAAACACATATTTCATTGCACAAATAGAAGAAGGCTGAGAACAATCTCACCTTTATGAAGATGGGTTCTCATAGTTCCAATTGGCTTCCTGGGTTTGGGCCTCTCCTTGGTCAAAACCAAGAAAAGAATAAGCCATATCATGGTTGACATCCTATTTTTGTTCAGAAATTAAAATTGTGATTAATATATAGGGGAAAAGCCCAGAGCCAGGTTTCCAAATTAAGGTCGGATTTAATACACAACACCTGGAAAGACTGCAGAGGCAATGTTATAATCTCTATGTCAAGGATTACATAAAAAAGAACATCTTCTGAAAAAAAAGACTTCTAACATAGCAATTTTATAGCCCATAAAGAAGTCCACATTTATGAATAAATTTCAACAAATTTAACAAACCACACCAAAGAGAGCTCCAAGGAAATAAACCACACATCTCAGTATAGTAAAAAATTGCAATAACATATATGAAGAAAAGTTGAACTGACCAATAAATGGTGTCAAGACAGTTTGTGTTCTAAATGGGATAAAAAGAATAATGTGAGAATGTATCATCATATCCCACACAAAATAGAATTCTAGGTGGTTTAACCACTTAAGTGTAAAAACACAAACTTGAAAACTACCAAGGAACAAGAAGGGGATATTTTCTATGATCTTGCCTTGAAACAGGCTTTTTTTTTAATAAGAAAAAGTTAATACATAATTCAGAAACAGAAAGATTGATCAATTTGACAATAACAAGTAACAGTATAAAAAGTCTCCTGCTCCTTCTCATATCTGCCTAATGCAAGAAAAGGGAATGCTCACTAAGAATGGATAACATCATCTGGAACATCAAAAAATTATTTATGAATAATGATGAGGGTAAAAAAATTAAGAAATACATATTTTGATCCCTACCCCTGTTTTCCTGACACAGAGCTCCTAAAACTCTTACAAATTCCCAAGTCGTAAGAATGTCAGGAGTAACTCTTGTTCTGTTATTTAGTCTTTGACCCTGTCCCCAACACAGGGCTCCTAAACCTTTGCAAATGCCTAAGTGGTAAGAGCAGTAAGATCATCTTTTGTTCTAATAAGTGACTCTGGGTGAAGTCCTTGATTGCTCCTGGATGTGTTCTGGCAACAGAAAGTCCAAGCTTTGATTAGAAGGTCAGAATTTTTAGCCCTACCCCAAATCCTCCAGAAAAGGGAAAGGGGCTGAAAATGGAGCTAATAATTGATCACATCTACATGATGACACCTCTAAAAAATCCCAAAAGTATAGTGTTTAGAGGGCTCTCAAGCTGGTGAATATCTATACAGACAGGATAACATAACCCAGCTCAGAGGGACAGAAACTTCTGTGCTCAGGACCCTCCCAGACTTTGCCATATGTATTTCATGTGATTGTTCATCTGCACCCTTTATCATATATTTTAATAGACTGGTAAACAAAAATAAATGTTTCCCTGAGTTCTGTCAGCTTCTCAAGGAAATTAATTGAACCCAAGGAAAAGATCACTGGAAAAAAAAGATCACCTTCCTACAGGTGGTTGGTCAGGAGCACAGGTTGACACCTTGGATATGTGACTCAAATGTGAAAAGGGTGGGGAATCTTACAGGACTTAACCCTTAGCTTACAAAATCTGATGTTAATCCTGGGTAGATAATGTCAGAATTGAGTTGGATTCTTGGATACACAGCTAGTATCTAAGAATTGCTTGTTGATGTGAAGAAAATCTCCATATATTTGATGATCAAAAATATCAGAAATTAAGTATTCTGTATGATTAATAAGGAGACACATAGGAAAGAAAACACAATAGGGAAGAACTGGATTTTTCCCTACACTAGGAATTGGAAAAATGAGTTTTTCATTCAGAGTTAGAGTACAACTTAAAAATACACACACACACACACACACACTCATATATACTGAAAATAGAAGACAGATAGTGATGGGGTACCTGGGAGACTCAATCAGTTAAGCATCCACCTCTCAATTTTAGCTCAGGTCATGAACTCAGGGTCATGAGATCAAGCCCTGCATGGGGCTCTTCACTCAGCTCGAATCAGCTTGTCCTTCTGCCCCTCCCCGCTGCTCATGCTCTTGCTCATGCTCTCTTCTCTCTCTTTCTTAAATAAACAAAATAAGTAAAATATTTAAAAAGAGAGAGATAGGCAGTGAAATATGAATACTAGTCAAGAGAAAAAAAATAGACTATCATAATGTCACAGGATTACAGGGTTCTTGTCCCCTGGAGTCAAAGAATGAATCTCATGGATGCTAAAGGGGAGAGTGAAGTGAAAGTTTATCAAGTGAAGGTGAGATCAGAGAGGAAAGAAAAGCTCTCTAGAGTGAGAGGGGTCACAAATGGGTTGCCACTGAGGGCTTTTAGTGGCAGCCTTTTATTGAGAACTGACTGGGAAGCTTGTTATTCATGTGCCATCTTGATTTGTTCCCTTATGTCTTGTTCCTCTCTGTCTCAGTGTCTCCACCTGCCAAGAATAGTTTCTGAGCCCAATTAGGGCAGTCTGGGGCCTCCTATCTCTGCTGCCTGTACCTTAACTCTTTCCTTAGTTAAAGGACAGGACCGTGGGCAGGAAGAGCTATAGTGGGATTGTGAGAAGTGACTGACGGTATACTTTTTAATTAGTGGAGGTTGGAGATACCACAAGTCTCCAAGGAATCTGGAAGCAAGGTTTTCAGGAACTTTAGAAACCAGCTGCTATTGAGGTAATGTTACTCAAACATTAAGGAACTAAGGAAGCCCTCAGTTACTTAAGGAAGGTCATGCTCAGCTATCTATCTGTGGGCTACAAGATGTAAGGAGATTTAAATTTAAATCAATAACATATCCAAAGATGATCAAGTTAGGAGAATAGGCCAACAAAGATATCAAAAGAACTAATATACTGGAGCATTTGGGTGGCTCATTCAGTTAAGCATTGGACTCATGATTTCGACTCAGGTCATGATCTCATGGTTGTGGGTTGGAGCCTGCATCAGGCTTTGCATTCAGCAGGGAGTCTGCTTGAGTTTCTCTCTCTCCCTCTGCTCTTCTTCCCGCTCATGTGCTCTCTGTATTACTTCTCTCTCTCTAAAATAAATAAACAAATATTTAAAAAAATAAATAAAAGAACTAATATCTTAAGGAAAACAGAAGAAAAATGAACAAAAGAGAGGGAGGAATGAAGAATTTCAATATTATTAAAATGTAAAATACACATAAAATTCTGAAATTCAAAATTACGGTAGGTGAAAGGAATAACTAAAAGGAAAAATTTTAAGAAAATTAGATAAAGAGTAGCACAAGATTTTCAAATGGAAATATCTAAGAAATAGCACAGAGTATAAATATTTTAAAAAGCAGACTTAAGAGATACATTATAAAGTTTTGAATGGACTAAATTACATTAGAAAGAACTCTAAAATGGAAGGAGGAGGACAAAAACAATATATGAAAAGATAAAATGTAAGAATTATCTGCAAGTAATGGAAAGTATCAACCTACACAATTAAGAAGCTCAGTAAAGTCCAATAGGCTAAACACAAGGAAAACCAAATCTGGACACATTAGTAAATGTGCAGACATTTGCAGACAACAAAGGTCAAAGAAGAAAAATCTTCAAAATAGTCAGGTGTTTATATGTAGGGCAGGGGATCAAGGCCTTCAAGGGCAAGAGAAAATGCAAATGACAGCTAACTTTTCAAAAGATGAGGAAAGTCAGGGCATAATGGAAAGGCATTGGCAATGTGCTCGAAGAAAAAAAGAAACTACTAATGTTGAATTTTATATACAACGAAAATAACCTTCCAGAATCAAGTTGAAATACAGACTTTTTGGATAAATAAAACCAGAAGAGTTTATTGGCAGCCATCAGAAAAATCTATAAGGCCAGGCAGCAGTAAAATAGGTAAAGTTTTAACATAGAAATACAGGATGAAGAATATTATAAATGGGGATGCCTGGGTGGCTCAGTAGGTTAAGCAGCTGCCTTTGGCTCAGGTCATGATCCCAGGGTCCTGGGATTGAGTCCCACATTGCGCTCCTTGCTCGGCAGGGAGCCTGCTTCGCTGTCTGCCTCTGCCCACCATTCTGCCTGCCTGTGCTCTCTTTCTCTCTCTCTGACAAATAAATCATTAAAATCCTTTTTAAAAAGAATATTATAAATGATAAACATGTGAGTAAATATAAAAAAGTTTGGCTATAAAAACAACTTGATGCTCTTAAGTTTAAAATATATGTAAAACAAAAAGTAAATAAAATAAAATAAAGAAGAAGGAAGTAGAGTTTATATAATCTAATATTTTAGCAATATCAAGGGATTGATAAAAGTAACACTTTGCTTTGGATTGTAATGAATCAGGGATGCTCCAACATATCTATTATAGGAATAGTAATTGATAAAGGAAAATAAAGAAGTTACTAGAAAGAAAAATTGTAGTAATTAAAAACTGATTAGAAATCATAAAAAAGTAAAAGTAGAAATTAAAGCAGATGGTCAAATTGAATATTTATAGTGAAATTTACTGTCAGAATGCATGAAAATAAAGTTACATTGCTTAAGAGAAATATCTTTAATATAAGGACAAAGAGAAGTTTATATTTGGATAAACACAGACATCATGCAAACACTAACTAAAAGAAACATGTGCCAATACACTTAGCAATTTGAATAATTGCAAATGATTACAATTTGCAATTTTTTTTTTGGAAAAAGAAAACATGTCTGTGCACATAGTAGAAAAATAAAACATTAAAGTGCTGTATCTTTTGAATAAATTCAAGATTTTTCTCAGGGAAATTCCCAGGCCCAGATGACACCAACAGTGATTTTTTTTCTCACCAAAGATTAAAAGAAGAAATTACATTAAAGTTCAATAAACTCTTCTCCAGAATAGAAAAGAAGGAAATTTTCTTTGAGCCAATTTTAATCTGAATTTCAAAACATGGCATGGACATTACAAGAAAGGAAAATTATATATTAATTCCTTTTGTGAATTTAGATTCAACAATTAAGTTATTTATTCTACTATGCTATCTGTATGTGCATATGTGTATGTTTATGGGAATGAGAGGTCTGCATATTTAAAATAATCAGGGGGAAAGCATGCCGTGACACCTATCAGTAAGTGCCTCACATAGCAGGAGAAAGTAATGGGCCTAGAGATGTCAATACAATAGTTCACCAACTTTACAAGCCTGACACAAATTCCAGTATGTGAGTTTTCCCCTTAGACCATGAATCAATCCTCAGATAGATGAGTGTCCTATAATTTGGTTCAATTCTGACATTATCTACCTAAAGATTGTATCAGATCCCCCTGGTTAAGGGCTCAGTCCAACAAGATTGTCCCCTGCCCCTCAGCCTCTCTAATAGCTGGTCTACGTGTTAACCTGTACTTCCAGTTGACTGGCTATAGAGGTTTTCATGACCTTCTCTTCACATTCAATTAGTTGCTAGATTGATGCTCAGAATTCAGATAACATTCTACTTACTAGATTACAGGTTTATAATAAAATAATGTAATTCAGAAAAAAAACAGTTGGAAAAGATTCTAAACGGCAAGGTTTGGGGGAAGTGTCAGAAAGCTTTCATGCCCTCTCCAAACTTGCCACTTTCTCCACATTTCTACATGTTCACCAGCCTGGAAACTCTCTGACTCTCCTTTTGGGTTTTTATGGAAGTTTTATTACAAAATCACTATTGACTATGTCATTGGCAACTGGGAATCAATTCAAACTAGCCCTCCTTACTTCTCCAGAAGTCAGGGGGTAGGACCAGAAGTTCTAAACCTCTAATAATAACCTTGAGTTCCCTGGCAACCAGCCCCCAATTTTTGGTTACCTACAGGTTTTTTACACTAACCCACTAACATAACAAAAGATACCTTTCCTTCTCTCATCCATTAGGAAATCCCAATGGTTTTAGGGAGCTCTATACCAGGAAGAGGAACAAAGACTAAATATATATTTCTTATTAGAAATCATACTATCACAAGCTTCATGTGTCATTTTTATCTAAAATACTATAAATTTTTGATAATCCCTCATTTCTGTGAAGTGTCAGAGTTCTGATTGCTGGGCATCATAGAGTGTTTGGGGGAGGGAATTTCAAGGAGACTAACACTTAGATACCAATCACATATAATCCTTAAATCCTCGTATATTATCATCTTATTTGGCCCTCAAATATTCCCAGGCAGGCAAACTGAAATTATTTTTTTCTAATAGGTAAAATAATACCCTGATGGTTGGGTGTGTTGGAGTGGCTTGCCCACACTCATAAATACTAGTAAAAGTCAGAGCCAGATTAATGACTATCTAGATCTACAGGCAACAGTAATTCTAAAGTGATGGGGTTAGGTGTTTTTTGAGGATCAGATGGGTATGAAATTTCTTTCTTATATATTCTTCTCCCTTCTCTCTTCTTTTCCCTCTTCTTTTTTTAGTAAGTCAAATGAAATTGCCTATGCAGAAGCTCTTTGACGTTGAGAGGTCAGAAATATACTGGGCAAAGTCCAGGGAAAGGCTCATGGAATCAACAAATTAGGACTCTTTCCTATTTATTTGTTTATTTGTTTGTTTATATATATATATATATATATATATATATTTTTTTTTTTTTTAAGGTGAACTGTCTCCTTTTAGACTCTCAAAATGGTTAACAACTAGCTACTAAGAAGCACATAACCAGGTTTTGTAGGGGTAGACTGGTTAGGAGTACTTGGTGTCTCATCCCTGTGGTAAGAAAGTGAGGTGGTTCACTAGAAACATACATTTCCCGAACAAATGATCAAATATGGAAAGCATTCTTACCTTGCAACAAAAGGATGCCTTCACTGGGAACAATAATAGATGAATAGGAGATTCAGAGGTAAGAAATCCTATCCATCTGTTGAAAACTACCTTAATTAATATAAAATCTCAGTTATCAATGTGGGAATTGGATTAGTTTCCTCAATAATTAAACAATCAATAAATCACTTAATGGTCCCTGGAGCAAAAGGTAATCAACAAAATCCTACAATTAACTCCTTAAATGACACATTGTTTAAACATAAAAATCCACATGCCAAATATTCTTCACAGGGTAGGTATTTCCTCAAAGTACCAATATTCATGGTATTTCTCATGATTATTATTGTCATTGTGTGTCTATATCTTCCAAATAAACTAAAAGTTTCTTGAGAAAAAGGATCCGATTTATTTTTCCATTCCTCAAGTATTCTTAGTACACAGTGCATATAGTAAAAGCTTAAAACATTTTCTTGAATTGTATTCATTAAGATAAACCAGACACTGAACTAATGGAAATACTGTTTAGAAGCTTAACTTTTTATATGTAAATAACTGCCAAACTTTTTGATGCACTATCCACTCATAGACTTAATTATTTATGTCTTGGGTAATTGGGATTAACCTTTTATGACACATGTAATTAGCAAAAGTAAGCTGTAGAATACTATATAATTATTCCATGAACTTTTACAAATTAATTTCAAAATAAATTAGTTCATGTTATACAAATGTTACTAGATCCATATTTTTAAACCTAAATCCCAGACTTTTAACAGGGAAATAATGAATAAATAAGTGTACATTTTCTACAGGGATAATATAATGTTGGTTGGGAGGATATCTAGAATAATAATAATTTTACCATTATAACTCAGCTGTTATGTGTCAGACACACTTCTAAGTCCTTGATGAATATCATAATTAATGTCAGGTCATATGTACCTCTCTAGCCTACCCTCTTGAGGCTATCTTTCAAAGTAGGAAGGAATAGATATAAGTTTCAGAGCAGAATTATTTCAGAGCAGAATTATTTACTCTGTCACCTGAATATCTGGAATTTAAACCATATTGATTATTTTAAATAAATAATAAAAATATTTGCATTTAAGAAAGCATTAAAGGATGTAAGTATGAATTATTTATAATTAAGACCTTATAAACCTTACTTAAGACATAGAAAGGATCTATAACTATTTATCTGGCTACTTATTCTTCATATTTTCTAATCCATATACCTAGAACAAGCTAACTAAAATCCTTACAGGTTCAGTCATATCCCAGATCCTGAAACAAATCTCGTTCATAACCTGGGAGATTTAAATTATTCTACTTCATATGACTGACATTTTAGCATTTGGAACTGGTGTTCTAATTTCCATTACTATATTAAGTTTTGTGAGAACAACAACAAAAAACATTTTAATTCTCTATGGAAATAGTTTTGTTCAGTTGAATTAATCTTACATTTTCAGTATCTACAAGCTTCAATTAAATAAAATACCCAATTGTTTTGTAAAACAAAATGGAAAACTTTGGCTATTATCTCCCCTGTGTTCCTTATATAAAGTATGCCTTGTGTGTCCCTTACATAAGAATCTCATAATATATTTTGCTGGTATTCTGAGCTGAAGCTGAATTGTGTATTTTATTATTGAATAATATAAGCTACCTATAATAAGGTTTTTATGTTTCCCAATAACACAGCATTTATATCTCCTTATTCATTCACTGATGCTTTAAACAATTTTTATTACACAGTAATTCCTACTATGTGCCAGGAACTGTGCTAATCACTGAGTAAAGCAGTTAGAAAATATTAAATACAGACCATTTTCTCATAAATATAGTGTGGTATAGTTCATAAAAATAAAATGAAAGTTTTATGAAAGACAATTCATAAAGCTATAGGCTCATAGAGCATAGGAATCCCTAATAGTCTTGCTTGTTAAGGAAGAGCTCTTGATTAAATAATACAGAGCAGATATCTAAAGAAGAAAAATTAGTTAACTAGGAAAATGAGAGGGTAGGGAAAACAATAAAATGGGAAGTGTTTGCTAACTCTGTAAGAGACATAGTTAATTTCCTGTGGCAAGGAGAATACAAAGAAGAGATTCTGAATTTATTTAGAACGTGTTCAGTTTAAGATAACTCTGGCCTTTATTTAGTATATTATTTAATTATTATAATATATAATATATAATGTACATTATATATTATATAATTATATTATAAATATTATTTAATATTCCACTTTGTGCCAAGAAAAATTTTAGTTCCTATAAGTATTAAGTGGTCAGTTAAAGATATGAGTCTGGAGCTCAGTGAAGAAGTTTAAATAAAAATTTGCAAATCATTGGCACATAGATGATCTATAGATGACGATGGAAGGTATTAATATGGTTGAGGTGAGATTGAGAAGAAGAAAGATACAGTACTGAGTCTTGAGGAGCTCTAGTATTGAGAGGGATAGAGGGGATGATCTAGAAGAAGACATCAAGAAGTTGGAGCCAGCTGCAACAGAAAAAAGAGATAATAATAATTCCGAGCCTGGGTGGCAAAATCCAAGGCAAATGCTTTAAAAAGGAATTCACAGGACAATTAAGAAAGCTAAAAATATGCTTCCAATTAACCTCCAGAAGTTCCTGGGTAGAGATAAGTGTTGTTTTGATGGAATGATTGGAGCACAAGACAATTTGAACTGGGTTGAAAGGTGAAAAAAGAAGTGAGTAAAGAAAGCATATGTCAACCACTCTAAAGAAATTTCACCATGAAGAAGGGAATGACTTATAGTTTAAGAAGGTTAAACATGCTTCAATAGGTTATTTTAAAGATGATATGACTTGAGCATGCTTCATTGCCAACTGAAAAATTTTATTATAAAGTAAGGAGTTGACAGAATAGATGATGTGGGGATTTTGATAAGAAGGGTGAAGATGATCATTGTTAAAGTTACTGAACAGTTGGTATGGTGTTAATGCTCCCATATGATGAGTGCTTTTTCTCTAGTAGGCCATATGACCTTGTTTAGAAATGAAGAAAGTAGATGATCAAGCTTTAGAATTTACCTCTCGAGTATAATGAGAATAAAAATGTGAGCAAGGTTAAGGGTTTTGGCATGAGAATTGTTAGAATAATGAGCCAAAGACTGTGTTTGGCAGGGAGGGGAGAGATGAGAATAATGAATAAAAATATGGAAATATGAAGGAGTGGAGGTTCACATCAGGTCAAAGAATTGTCAAGTAGAAGTAATTCACAGGTGAGCCAAGAAGGCTGGTATAGAGAATGCTATGATTAGAAATGAAAGTGGGTAGTGGCGGCACTCTATTGAGTGGAACGAGGTCTAGCTCATGATATAAGAGTCTGTGGCTGAGGAAATGGAAAACATTGGAGGTGATGAGATTAAAGAATAGAATGGCTGAATGTTGGAATAATCATCCGTATGGAAACGGGGGTCATCCAGAATGTCAGCAATGAATAAATGGAGTGAGAGAAATACTGAAGTTAGATCCTACCATGTTATAGATAATAGCAAGATGAGAAATGTTGAGTGATATAGCATAAGACACGTGCCTCAATTTGCAGTTTCTCCAAGATTGATGAGTACAGATCCAACGTTAAAACAAGGAGTAAAAGGAACAACAAGCACAGTAAACAAAGTTAAGGTGTGTGAAAGGAAACCTCCTTTAATATGCAGTTGTGAAGCCTTGCAGGGGAAGCTCCAACCAGGTACCAATGGTACCAGCTCCATCTAGGTTCCTTAGGTTGCAGCCTAAGGAACGAACCCAGGGAAGAGGGAAGATAAGAATTTTTACATGTATTCCTTGTCTCAAATTGCAATTCCTCTGCTATTCCCAAATAAACTCATTTTGCTGGTAAAATATCTGGCCATTTTATTTTTAAGGTTGACCAGTGAAAGAATAGTCATCATTGGGTAGAGTTACAGGTAAAGTAATTCTCAAGGGAAGGGGAATGTCTCAGTCAAGGCATGAAATACTCTAAGAACACATTGATAGGAAGTTTAGGAAGTTCAGTACCAAAACGCAGAGTGGACAGTATTGTATAGTTTTGGTGAGGGGCAATAAGGTTACACCTTATTAAGATGAAGTTGCAGTAGACAATAGATTGCAAGGATAAGATACAGGAACAGTATGTGAGGAAAAGAGGGCACTGTGTGATTATCAATGCAAACATTTATTTTTATTATTTTGTAGAATGCATAAACTTTAAATAGATCTTACCATCTGTTTTATGTCTCACCCCACTCTATGGCTCAAATCCTGTAAGGACGACAGGCTTACATCTCCCACCTAATCCTTTGACTTTAACAAAATATCAACAATGGTGGTCAGTTTGTTTGTTTTTCTGACTTAAGCTAACATAGAGCTAAGGGTACTTGATCAACAAGGCAAAGACAATGCTTAACCACTACTTCCAACCATACTTCTTTCTCCATTATTTCAAAAGTCAATTATTTTATGAGCACATCAGATCCTATGCTAGGATACTTTAAGACCAAAGCAAGTTAAAACATGAATGAATTCATATGTGCATATTCATAATTATTTTTCATTACTGGAGGCTGCCCATCACTTTATTTTCAAACACATCAGCTCAAAACATTTGGCATTTGCATAAATAGTGTTCATCATGAAAGCATTAACATTGCGTTAAAAGGTGAAATAAGTGTAATAAGTGCATCTGTTTTAACACCATCCTTCAACTCCTGTTAATTTCAAAAGACATAAAACAGTATCTTACATATCTAAAAAATCTCTATAAGGTAGTAATTTTAATTTATCACGAAGGGTTTCTACATTAATTAAATATGCACAGGTTTTTAAAATAGAGATTAAAATCTGAAAGAGATCAAGCTATTTACAATCTAATTAGCTCAAAATTGGATGAGTAATATAAATGCATAATTAATCTGATTTAACTATGACAAACTTGAAAGGAAGATTATGGAATTAGTAACAGAAAAAAGTCTCATTTAAAAAAAAGCCCATTCTGTAATCGAAGCCAAAGTAAGAGGAATTTCCTAGACATCTTTACTTTAGTTCTTCCATACCCTATTGTTTGGAAAATTTCCTACTATATGTTGATAAATTAATACACGGTAAATCATGAAAATATTTAACTTCCAAAAAAATGCCTAAAATAAAGCAAAAGAAAACAAATAAAAAAAACCCTTTTGTTGCAAAATATTTATAAAGTATATAAATTTAATTTTCTATTTTTACTTTTATTTATAATTAATTTTAATTTAATTTAATTTAATTTATAATTAATTTTCTATTTTTACTTTTATTTATAAATAATTTCAAATATAAAATTGTAAGAATATGAAGAATATTCATTAACCTCTTTATCCACATTGAACTATTATTAACATTTTGTCTCGCTTGATTCATCCTTTGCTCTCTCTTTCTTCCCCATCTTTGTTTTTCTCTCTGAACAATCTGAGCATAAGTTGTATATATCATTGCCCTTTATCTCTATGACTTCAGGTCTTATTTTCTAAGAATAACAATATTCTTTGCAAAACCACAGTGAAATTATGAACAAAAGTAAATTTAATATTGGTATAATATTTTTATCTAAATTGTGCTCCATATTCCCATTTGCCAATTGATTCAGTAATGTTTTGTATAGCATTTTTTTTTCAGTGAAAGAGCCACTCTAGGGTCATGTACTAGACTAAAGGTCTTCACAAGTCTGGAATATTTGTCAGTTTTTATTTGCACTTTATTAATTGATATTATTGAAAATTACCAACCCTCCATCAATTTAACTTTTCACTTCAAAACAACTATTTTTGAGTTTGTCTGATTCTTCCTCATGATTAGATTGAGGTCTTATATTCCTTAGGCTGAGTATTCTATATATAAAATATATATAAAATTGTGCTCTTTCCAGGGTATCATATGTGGACACACACACTGTCTACTAATGCCCCTTATTAATAATGTTAATTTTTATCATGTTGTCAAGGTGTTATCTGATATATTGATTATAAACATGATTCTCAAATTATGTGCCAATGCACCCTAAAGTTCCACAATGAACACATGGGGTTCCCAAGGATAATTTTAGTTTTTTGGAAGCACAATAAAATTTGACATCTGCCTGAAACTGCAGCAACTATTAGCTTGAGGTAAGCTCACAGTTACATTAGATAATGCTAGGTGTTTTCAAAGATGCTGTAACATTACAAATCTAGGTTGTGTTCTCTGTGATGAAAACAAGACCACACAAAAAGGCAGTGTAAAGGGTTCCAGTGCCCAATCTGATTGCAATTTTGAGAATTTGTTGCCACAAGGTGCATTAGTTTATTTAAGAATGAAAGAGAATGGTTATTTTTTTCTTTCAACAGATATGGATTTTTTTCACGTGGTTATTAAGTCTTTTGCATATAATTATTATTAAGTTGTTTGAATCTAATTAATAAATAGAAATGTTTGGTATCTCTTTTGACTCAGTAGAATTATTAAGATACTACTCATACACTTCACTAAATTTAGGAGACTTTTACTACATGCTTACTACGTTTTGTTTTTTTTAATTAATAGATAGTCTATGCTCAAACACTAAAATGCTCACTTTAATCTTCAATATTTAAAATATGAGACGATTTGAGATTCCCACCAGCACCCACCACCCCTAGATTAATAATTTAGTGAAGATTATTAGCTGGTTCAATCTTTCATATGATGATTACAACATGATTATTTCTATCACCTTCATTCCCTCTAAAATCAACAGCCCACACTTGGCCTTTTTACTGAAAAAGCCCACTTCTCTGTCTATCTGTCTATCTATCTATCCACCCAGACATTTGTTATCAGTTTGGTCTCATTAATATACACCTTACTTTCAAGTTTATAATTCATCACTCTTCTTGATTATTTTGTTGATCAAATTATCCCAGATTTGGTCACTGGAAACCTATTCAGGATAGTACTTTGTGTTACATGTACTCTTTTTTTGTTGTTGTTGCTTCCTTACTTCCTGGCAGGGCAACATGTTCTAGTCTCATCTTTACTTCCCTGAACCAGTGCTAGAATTAACTATGTCTCCACAGAACCTAACTTATGTATTTGCATATTAACACATACATATTTTAAAAACCATCACTCCATATCAGCACCTCTAATTTCAACCTTCCCACATCTTCTTCCCTTAACCTTTCAATATTTGAAATTATTTCTTCTAAAGTGAGATCCATGGCTCCCAGTACTTGAAAATGTTTTCTCATTTTCTAAACAAACAAAAAATACTGTACACATAAAATTACTTCCATTTGGGTATCTTATTCACTTGAAATGTAGTTTGGGTTCATTTGCTTCTGTTTGTTTCCATTTGTAGTATTTTCCCTTCCTATTATTTCTGTAATTTAAAAAGAATTCACATGCTTCCACAGTCAACATTATTTAAAAAGATCACTTACAGAAGTGTCACTCACTTTTATTCTCTTTTCCCAACCCCACCCCTTGTAGGTGACTGACATCACTGCTGGTTACTTTCTCCTTTTTGTGTGTCCTTTCATATAGACAAGAAAAATATGGTTATTGTTTACATTTCTCTTTTCTTAACCAAAATATTGCATATTGTGTATTCTGTTTTGCAATTGCTTTTTCACATAAAGATATATCCTGGAAATCATTTTGTTTCAGTTCACAGATATCTTCCTCATGCTTTACGGTTATGTAACATTCTGATATTTTCATATATCATGGTTTATTCCCATATGTTTAGACATGTAGGCAATTCTCAGTGGTACAATTAATAAATTTATGCATATGTGTTTTCATATTATTGTGGGTATATATTAGGACATCATCCTAGAAGTGGGATTGTTAGGTTGAAGAGTAAATTTAGGGGCACCTGGGTGGCTCAGTCATTGGGCATCTGCCTTTGGCTTGGATCATGATCCCAGTGTCCTGAGATCTAGCTCTGCATTGGGATTCCCTTCTCAGCTGGAAGCCTGCTTCTCCCTCTCCCACTCCGCCTGCTTGTGGTCCCTCTCTCTCTGTCAAATAATAAATAAAATCTTTAATAAAAAAAGAGTAAATTTATACTTTTATAGAATATTGTCAAATTCTACTTCATAGATACATCATTTTGCATTACTATCAAAGTATAAGACTGTATATCCACAACTTCTGAAGAACTACATTTCTATTTTCCTGCTAAGTGTTGACTACATCTTAATTTTTAGTCATTTTAATTACTTTCTAAATAATTCTTTTTATATAGCTTAGAGTTGTTTTGCATTATGTTCTAATTTGAAATATTTTTCTTTTAACAGATAAATTAAACCTAGTCTCCTATGTCTCCTTTAATTTTCAGTGGATTTTATTTTATATTTGGAGCTTCTATGTCATTTGGTTTATAGTTATTCACAAATATTACATCTTCATTTTGAAATATAATTTTTAGTATTATACAGTGTCTTTCTTTGTCTTATTCATTATATTGCTTCTGGATTTTATCTGCTATCAGGATTATAATCTCTTGTTGTTGTTTTTTTGGTAAATCTCTCAACATAAATTTGCCTCAATTCTGTATCATATGCTTTCTGAGGGGTAAAGATACTGAAGATATGATGATAAAATTTAATATACATGCTAAAATTGCAAGTAATGGTTAAAAGAAGAGAAAAAAAATCAGGTTTTCAAAAACAGAGGAGGAAAATCTACAAATATAAAGAAAACCTTCAATAAATCTAAAAGTTATTAAGAAAAGAGAAAAAATGAAGTCTAGAGAGAATGGAAAATAAAAGCAGAAAACACAATATCAGAAAAAAAAACCAATATATCAATAATCATAATAAATTTAAAACTATTTAGCTCCAGTTGAACATAAGCAATGCATTATTTTTTCTCTCTCTAGTTCTCCTGCTTTCTCCAGGTTTTCTCTAAGATTAGGGACAAAGCAAGAAATGCCTGCTTTCACAATTTCTGTTCAATATTTTATTAAGAATCTTAGCTAGAACAATTAGGAAAGAAAAAGAAATAAAAGGCCACCAAGTAGCCAAATAGAAAAGGAAGAAGTAAAACTACCTGTTTGCCATGTGCACACATGCACAAACACACTCACACACCCTACATACACACACACACACAATACTTGTTAGAACTAATAAGCCAAGTAAGCAAAGTTACGGGATACAAAATCAACATGCCAAAAATCAGTTGCATTTCCATACATTAAAATAGTCCAAAAAGGAAATTAAGAACATAATTCCATTTACAATAGCATTATAAAGAATGAAATATTTAGGAATAAATGTAAACAAAAAGGTGAACTACTTGAATCCTGAAAACTATAAAACATTACTGAAAGAAATCTAAGAAAATATAAATAAATGTAGAATATCCTGTGTCCATTGACTGGAAGACATAAAATGAAGATGTCCATACTACTCAATGCAATCCACAGATTCAACAGAATCCCTATCAAGATCCTCATGGCATTTTTTTGGTAGAAATATAAAACTTCATCTCAAAATTCATGTGGAATTTCAAAGGACCCACGTTAACCAAACTATTTTGGGAAAGAAGATCAAAGCTGGAAGTCTCATAAGATTTTAAAACATACTACAAAGCTGCAGTAATCAAAACAATATGGTATTAGGATAAAGACAATTAAACCTATGAAAGGAATATGGAGTCATAAAAAAGGCTCATATATAATAGCAAATGATCTTCAACCAGGTTGCTAAGACCACTCAGTGGAGGAAAGCACAGTCTCTTCAGCGAATGGTGCTGGGAAAACACGCAAAAGAATGATGCTATACCCTTACATTAAATATAACTATATGCAAAATGTAATTACATGCAAAAATGAACTCAAAATGGGTTAGAGTCTTAAATGTATGATCTAAAACTATAAAATTCCTAGAAGAAAACATGGAAGAAATCTTTATGACATTGGACTTGGCAATGATTTCTTGAATATGATATCAAAAGCACAGGCAATAAAATCTGACACAGACAATGAAATCACATCAAGCTTAGAAATTTTTGTTCATCAAAGGACATTATCAACTGATAGAAATGGCATCCTAGGGAGAACAAGAAAATATTTGCAAATCATATCTGATAAGACAGTAATTTCCAGAATATATAAAGAACTCTTAAAACTCAACAACAGAAATCAAGTAAACCCATTAAAAAAACAACAGGCAAAAGATTTCTCCAAAGGTGATATACAAATGTTCAACAAGCTTTTGTAATTATGTCCATCATCACTAATCACTAGAGAAATGCAAATCAAAACCACAATGAGGTATCACCTGATACCCATTAGGATGGTTACTATAATTCCCTCAAAACAAACAAACAAAAAACAAAAACAAAATAACAAATGGTTGGCAAAGATGTGGAGAAATTGGAAAAACTGTATGCACCCTAGGTGAGATTGTAAAGTGGTGCAGCCACTGTGGAAAACATTATGGAGTTTCCTCAAAAATTAAAAACAGCATTATCAATTAGCCATCAATCCTACCTCTGAGTATATATATCCAAAAGAATCGAAAGCATGGTTTTGAAGAAATATTTGAATCCCCATGTGCATAGCAGCTCTATTCATAATAGCTGAGAGATAGGAATAATCAATGGATGTCCATCAATGGATGAAAGGATAAATAAAGTATAGTATATACAGGACAATGGATTATTTTTCTTTCTATATTTTCTATATTTCTATATTTTCTTTGTCATATGCTAGAACATGGATGAACCTTGAGGACATTATGCTAAGTGAAATAAGACTGTCATGAATATAAAAGTACTATCTGATTCTACATTATGAGATATCTAAAGTAGGCAAATTCATAGAAACAGAAAATAGCATTGTGGTTAACAAGGACAGCAGGAGGGAGAAAAAAGAAGTTTAATACTTACAGTTTTCAATTTTTATTTTTTTAATGATTTTTTAAAAGATTTTATTTATTTATTTGACAGACAGATATCACAAGTAGGCAGAGAGGCAGAGAGAGAGGAAGGGAAACAAGCTCCCTGCTGAGCAGAGAGCCCGATGTGGGGCTCGATCCCAGGACCCTGGGATCATGACTTGAGCCGAAGGCAGAGGCTTTAACCAACTGAGCCACCCAGGCGCCCCTCAGTTTTTCAATTTTTAATACGAAAAAGTTTTAGAGGCCTATTTCACAAAAGTGAATATACTTAACACTACTGAACTACACACTTAGAAATGGTTAAGATAATTAGAAAATGACTATATAAAGACTCATCTGGAAAATTCTTAAGGACGACTGTAGTAGCTATGTTGATATCAGACAATAATCTAATGAAATGTCTGTTAATAGGACCAAAGGAATATACTCGAAACAATTGAAAATATGGACCCCCAAAATATATATGTATCCACATAATCATTCAGCACCATTCACAATATCCAAAAGGTGGAAATATCCCTAATGTCCATCAGTGATGAATGGATAAATAAATTGTGATATCTACATACAATAAAACATTCAGCCATTACAAAGAAATGAAGCAGTGATATATGTTACAACATGGATAAGCCTCCAAAATATTATGCTAAATGAATTAAGCCAGACCTAAAAGGTCATATATTCTATTGTTCCATTTATATATAAACTATCCAGAATAGATAAATCCATAGACACAAAACACAAATTGGTGGTTGCTGGGACTGGGAGAAGGGAAAATGGGGAGAAACTTTTAATAGGTAAGGGGTTTTACTTGCAGTGCTTGAAATTGCCTAGATCTTGATAACTTTGGTGATCATATAAGACTGTGAAGGCATTTTTGTTGCTGTCGTTGTTTTTGTATATTTTTAAAATTTTAATTCCAGTATAGTTAACAGTGTTACATTAACTTCAAGTGTACAATATAGTAATTCAACAATTCTGTACATCAATGTGAGATGTGCTCATCATGACAAGTGCACTCCTTAATCCCCATTACCTATTTGACCCATCTCCCACCCAACTGTCCTCTGCTAACCTTACCAGTTTGTTCTCTATAGTTAAGAGTCTATATCTTGGTTTGTCTTTCTCTCTCTCTCTTTATTCTTTGCTTGTTTGTTTTGCTTCTTAAATTTACATATGAACAAATTAACATATGAATTGGAACATACGGCATTTGTCTTCCTCTGACTGACTCATTTTTTTTCCACCTTAGACAGTCTAGTTCCAGCTATGTTGTTGCGAATGCCAAGATTTCATTCTATTTATGGCTGAATAATATTCTCGTGTGTGTGTGTGTGTGTGTGTGTGTGTGTGTGTGTGTGTATACCACCTCTTTAATCATTCCTCCATCAATGTATACTTGGGCTGTTTCTGTAATCTGGCTATTTTAAACAATGCTGCATAAATGTAGGTATTCAAATACCCTTCTGAACTGGTGTCTTTGTGGGTTTTTTTGGGGGGGATGGAGTAAATGCTCGGTAATGTGATTACTGGATCTTAAGGTGTAAGAAAGTGGTCCAGTTTCATTATTTTGTATGTGACCAGCTTTCCCAGCACCATTTGTTGAAGAGACTGTCTTTTTCCCATTGGCTATTCTTTCCTGCTTTGTTGAAGATTAATTGACCCTCTCACTGTGGGTTTATTTATGGCTTTTCTATTCTGTTCTAGTGATCTATATGTCTATTTTTGTGCTAGTACCATATGGTTTTGATTGCTACAGCTTTGTAATAAAACTTGAAGTCCAAAACTATGATGCCTCCAGCTTTTTCTTTTTCAAGATTGCTATTTGGGGTCTTAATTAGTTCCATCTAAATTTTAGGATTGTTTGTTCTAGTTCAGTGAAAAATGCTGTTGGTTTTTCACAGAGATTACATGAAATCTGTAGATTGCTGTAGGTAATATAGACATTTTAAGAGTATTTGTTCTTCTAACCCGTGAGCATGGAATGTTTTTTTCATTTCTTTGTGTCATCTTCAATTCTTTTTCCATAATTGTTTTGTAGTTTTCAGAGTATACGTCTTTCACTTATTTGGTTAGGTTTGTTTCTACATATCTAATGTTGTGAATCTTCAATGCCCCTTAATTATTCACTCTAAAATGGTTAATTTTATGTCCAGTGAATCTCACCCTAATTATTTTTAAAAAGCAAAAACGACCAATAAAGAAATTATATAGTGGTGCCTGGGTTGATCAGTCAGTTAAGCATCTGAGTTTTTATTTGGGCTCAGGTCATGATTTCAGGGTTGTAAGACTGAGCCCTGCATTAGGCTCTGCACTGGACATGGAGTCTGCTTAAGATTCTTTCTCTCCCTCTTCCTCTGCCTCTCCCCCTCCTCTCTCTCTCTAAAAAGAAAAAAAAAAAAAGGAGAAGACACTGTATGTTTTATAGGATTTTCTACCAAATTACAAAGAAATAGATAAGTCCAAATTTATACAACCTATTCTAGAGGATATTTCCTTATTTATTTTTTAAAGATTATTTATTTATTTATTTATTTATTTATTTATTTATTTATAGGGGGTGGGGAGGGGCAGAGGGAGAAGAAAGAGAGAATCTCCAACAGGCTCCCCATTGATCGTAGAGCCCAACATTGGGCTTAATCCCAAGTCCTGATATCATGACATAGAAAATCTCCTTAGATCAATAACAAGAATGAAAGTTGAATTAGGAGTCAAAAATCTCCTAATATAGAAAAGCCCAAGACCACATGGTGTCATTGGTGAATTCTACCAAACATTAAAAAATAATTAATAACTTAAAATCTTACAACTAATACAATAGAGGGAATACATTCAAAATCATTCCAGGTGGGTGCCTGGGTGGCTCAGTGGGTTAAAGCCTCTGCCTTCAGCTCAGGTCGTGATCCCGGGGTCCTAAGATCAAGCTGCACATTGGGCTCTCTGCTCAGCAGGGAGCCTGCTTCCTTCTCTGTCTCTCTCTGCCTCTTTGCCTACTTGTGATCTCTGTCAAATAAGTAAGTAAAATCTTAAAAAAAATCATTCCAGGAGCCCAGTACTACCCTCTTTCAAAAACAGGATAAAAACATACAAGAACAAAATGTTTAGTATGTCTGATATAAGTATTGCTACTCTACCTTTCTTTTGAATCAATTTACATGACAATTTTTTTCCATACCCTCATGTTCAATCTGCAGGTGTCTTTAGGTCTAAAATGAGTCTCCTGTAGGCAGCATACAGATAGGTCTTATTTTTTATCCATTCTGATACCTTATGTCTTTTGATTGGAGTGTTTAAGTCCATTTACATTCAAAGTAATTATTGATCGATATGTGTTTATTGCCATTTTGTTACTTTTTTTGTCATTGTTTCTGGAGATTTTCTCTGGTCTTTCTTGCCTTTGTCACTTTTGGTCTCTCCTTTGTATTCAGAGTCCTCTTTAATATTTCCTTCAGGGCTGGTTTAGTGGTCACAAACTCCTATAGTTTTTATTTGTCTGAAAAACTCTTTATCTCTCCTTCTATTCTGAATGATAGTCTTGATGGTTAGAGTATTCATGTCTGTAGATCTTTCCCACTCAGCTCTTTGAACATATCATGCCACTCTCTTCTGGCTTGCTAAGTTTTTGTTGAGAAATCTCCAGTTAGTCTTATTGGAATTCTTTTGTAAGTTAAAGGTTTCTTTTGTTTTGCTACTTTTAAGATTTTTTTTCTTTATCACTGTGTTGTCCAAATTTAACAACAATATATCTTAGTTTTGGCCTCCTTTTGTTGATTTTGTTGGAAGTTCTCTGTGGCTCCTGGATCTGGATGTCTGTCTTCTTCCTCAGATCAGTGAAATTTTCCAGTATTATTTATTGAAATAAATTTCCTGCTTTCTTTTTCTTCTTCTGAGACTCCTATGATGCAAATGTTATGTTTGATGGAGTCACTGGTTTCCCTAAATCTATTCCCCTGTTACATAATAATTTCTCTCTTTTTGTTCAGTTTCATTATTTTCCATTATTTTGTCTTCTAGGTTACTAATGATTCTTCTGCTTCTTCCAGTCTGCTGTTCATGACATGAAAACTGTTCCCAATCTTCATCTCTGATTGGTTCTTTTTAAACTCTTTTGATCTTTTTGCTAACCATCTCACTAATATCTTCTATTATTTTCTCAAGCCCAGTGAGTGTCCTTATGATTATTGCTTTAAATTTTCCATGAGGCACGTTACTTATATCTGTTTTACTTAGATTTATGGCCATAGCCTTATCTTGTTCTTTCATTTAAGATAAATTCCTCTGTCTTGGCATTTTGTCTAAGTCTCTGCCCTCTTCTCTGTGTTAGAAAAGCCAGCCATGTCTTCTGCTCTTGAAAGTAATGGCCTTATGCAGAAGAAGGCATGTAGTGTCCAGGGCCTGATGCTTCAGGAAATGTCACTGCATGTGCTCTCCTTGTCTTGCTTTGGCTGTTTCATCCTTCAGGCCAGTTGTCTGCAAGGTTCTCCTTGCTTACTGTGGGCAGTGTTTGGTCCCTGGCAAATTTTAACTAGGAGTGCTCTGTTCTGCGTGTGAAATGAGACTTGACACCAACTCCACCAGGATTGAGTCCCTGTAGAAATCTCTGGTTAGGAAACATTAGGAGCTTATGTTGATCTTCTGGGGCAAGAGCGTACCACCCTGGAACTGAGGCAAACTTGACTGATAAGGAAAGTCCTGCCATCAGGTGGGTCCATCAGGTGGTCTCTGTGCTTACGAGAGGCATAGGGGAGGTAAATGTCACCAGCCAGCTCCTTTATTTCCAGAGAGGTGTCTCTGTGTAAACTGCCTCTCAGGGATGTGCTTCTAGAAGAGTGGATAATCACTGCACTGTGTGCCCCCAGGCATTCTTCTGATTGCTGTTTCCATTCTATCTGCACCTGAGTTGTTTGCCTGCCTTCTCTCCAAGAGCAGTGCAGTGCCTCTGAGCTCTATCCCAAACAAGACTTATCACCTTTAAAACTCAGGAGTTAAGCCCCATTGGTTGAAAGAACTCATGAAATTCAGCCTCTCTTATTTTCCAAGCCAGTGGTTTTGGGGAAACTTTCCCTCTGTGTTCTCTTGTGTTGTCTTCTTTCTTGCATGCCTTTCTCTGCAAATGTGGCTCCCTCCATTCAGCAACATCCACAATCCATTTCTCCTTTAAACCATGTCTCTGCATTTCTTGCCTTCTTTGATATGGCATCTTCTCTCCCTTTAGTTGTGAAGTTTTTTTTCTGTCACTCTTCAGGCTAATTTCTGGGATATTTTGGAAGATCTTGTAGTTATCTAGTTCGGTTTGTGGGACAAGTGCAACATAGAGACCTCCTACTCCACTGCCATCTTTGATCTCTCAAGATTATCATTTAAAGTGGTTTGTATTGAAAATGTTTTTAATGTGGTACAAAGCAAAAAAAATATCTATATGAAAAGTTGAGGTTTTATACCAATGAATTTTCAAACATTATAGCAAGAAACTTCAGGGTATTCTTTACATGCTCTATGCTCTGATCAGGCTTTATTTCCTACATGTAATTTACAAAGGATGTTACTATTTTGTTTTTTTTTTTTTTCCCATAGACATCACTGACTAGTAGCTTCTCTATATCCTGCATGTTAAAGACCTCATCATGAACCATGACACAATTACAATTATCAAATTGCTGGATTTAACAATAGTATCTAATAGTACCCCTGTCATAACCAGAAAGAGTTAGTTAACTCTACTTATTCAGGCTTCAGTGCAATTAATTTTATCATCCAGTGTTTGCCATGCTGTCCTTAAAAGGAAAATGCTGGATAATTCTTCAAAGAGTTGGGAAATTAGGGTATATTGCTGGTAGTTATTCCTATTTGACTACATATTAAAATGAGAACTTGGCATAGTTCCCAACCATTTTATATGCTACCATCTTAGACCATAAAGGAATCTGAATATACAAAACATTGATCCCCCAAATTCATCCCAGATTATTACTAATGCTAATTATTGAATAAAAACATTAAAAATTAAAAAACTAATCCATACAGATTGATATAACAAAAGATATAAACAAGGACTGTTCTAGTCCAAGCAGAACATGTGGTCACATAGTTATACACAGCCAAACAATTTCACAGGACTGAAGTAGCTAAAACGGATTTGTGTCAAATGGAGACATATTGGGAGAAGGTGAAACTCCAGTCTGGAATGACAGAAAATACATTCCTTCCTACATGCAAATAGGTTCAAGGGGAATAACAGATCAAGATAATGTGCTAAGATACTGATGTGTTTCTTCTCCTCAAGATTCCTTTTCCAAGAAGTTAGCATGACTCAATAGCTAATCCTCAGTAATTTTGGCATATCTAAGACCTGAAGCTGCCTGAAGATAATCACTTTGGGGGCATTTTTGAAAGTTGTTACTTTTTATAGCAATTGTATCAGATGCTGGAGAAATGGGATTGGCATTGAGAAATAAATATGAAGAGAGGACTATTCTATTATTGGAAAGAGAATAGAGAATGTACATCTGATAGGCAAATATTTCTTAGACCACAGAAAGAAATAATCATACAATTAAAGCATGACAAAGTACATTTTATCAAAATAGAAAAGATATTTCTTCATCAAAACACATCATTAAAAAACTTCCTAGGCAAATCGCTGTCTAGGGAAAATAGTGAAACATATATTTGGCAAATTATTTATACTCAGAATATATAAAATATTCCTATGACTCAATAATAAAAGAAAACATTTCAATTATTTTAAAAAGTGGGAATAGACTAGATACTTCTGCAGGGAATCTATGAGTAGCCAGTAAGACATCAAAAGATGTTCTACATAGTGGTCGCCAGGTAAATGTAAGTTGAAACCACATTGAGATACCACTATATATCCAGTAGAATCACTAAAGAAAAAAAAAATTAAAGTCTGACAATACTTTCTGACACACCTGGGACGTTCAGACATTGCTTATGGGTTGTAAAATGGTACAACTATTCTGAAAAGAAAAGTTGCTGTTTTCTTAAATAAAATAAGTAGTTGAAGACTATCTACCCTTTGATTCAGGAATTTCACTTCTAGATATTTTTCCAAGGTAAATAAAAAAAAACATGTATGTTCCTAAAAACACTTTTTCAAGAATGTCCATAGTAGCTTTATTCACAGTTGCCAAAAGGGAAAAAAATAAATGCCAATCAACAGAAAAAAAATGGTTAAAATAAAATACTACTGAGCTATAAAAGGAACAAACTGAAAAGACATGCAAAACATAGGCGAATACACAATAGGATGACTAATGGTCCTAGTTTTTCCTGAGTTTCCAATTCATGGGACTTGCAGTTCTAAAACCAGCACAATTCCAGGGAAACTGGGATGCTTGTTCACATCAACAGATGCTATGTTGGTGATGAAAGACAGACACAAAAGAAAACATGCTGTATGTATTAAATCCCATTTAATGAACTTATGAAATGTCACTTATATGAAGTTCTAGAATATTCAAAACTAATCTAAAAAAAAAAAAGCAAAAAACAAAATCCAGACCATTGATTGTCCTAGTAGGTTTCAGGATGTTGATCAGGAAGAAACAGTAGGAAACTTTTGTGATAGATGAAAATGAAAGATAGTGGTGTGGGTCAAAGCATAAATCTCTTTCTTAAAATTTTACATTTAAAAGTTCTGAATTTAAATATATGTAAATGATGCCTCAAAATGGAACTCTGCTCATCATCATGATCAGCTTTATTGAATGGTGGTCAGAAGTTGGTGGAGATATAGATAAAGCAAGAATGGCAGAATATAATTTTTGAATCTGGCTGATGGATATACGGATGTTAGTTACACTATTCTGTTTTCACTTATAATTTGAAATTTCCATAATAAATACTTTTTTTCAAAAAGAAAAAATATGAAACAGTTATTTCACATTGCTAATTTTGTTTGTAAGTTATCACCAGAAATATGTCTTTACAAATTAAAGGTAAGCTTGAGTGTGGTCCATGTCTTTGTCCTATATGGGGAAAACAGAATTGCATAGGATTGCTGGATGTCTAGATTTTTAAATCTTTCAATGGTAATTAAAAGACATGCTCCTGGAGAGCCTGGGTGGCTCAGTGGGTTAAGCCTCTGCCTTCGGCTCAGGTCATGATCCCAGGATCCTATAATCGAGCCCTGCATTGGGCTCTCTGCTCAGCAGAGAGCCTGCTTCCATTCCTCTCTCTCTGCCTGCCTCTCTGTCTACTTGTGATCTCTGTCTGTCAAATAAATAAATAAAATCTTTTAAAAAAAAAAAGATACAGTCCTGGAAAAAGTAATCCTGGTCAAAGTTATAGTATAATTAGTAATAGCCAGTACTGCAAAATATTGTCTGAGATGCAATATTTTCTGAGGTAAAAATCAACTTTTCATTAGATGATTAATCCATTGGTCTATACTTCAAGGAAAGTTACTTGTTTACTTTGGCATATGTTAAAAATTAAATAATCCCTGTTATAAATCAGAACATGAAATTATATACATATATATGTTATATTTTATATATATATATTTATGTTACATATTACATATATAGAAACCAGGTTCTAAATGGCTTGCTTGGTGGAAGGAGATTTATTGTTTGGCTTCTAGCAATTAATTACAAGACCAGAGTTGTTGTAGAGCCTAGGACAAGTGACAAATATACACAATTGTGTTTTTCATGCCTAATAATATACTTCCTCTTACTTTATTTTTTTTTAAGATTTTATTTATTTGACAGAGATCACATGTAGGCAGAGAGTCAGGCAGAGACAGAGAGGAAGGGAAGCAGCCTCCCCGCTGAGCAGAGAGCCCAATGTGGGGCTCTATACCAGGACTCTGAGATCATGACCTGAGCCGAAGGCAGAGTCTTTAACCCACTGAGCTACCCAGGTGCCCCACTTCCTCTTACTTTAATATGGGATGTAGAAAATATTCTATCTCACCTACTTTTTCCTATTTTTCTTTTCTTCTTCAATTTTCCTCAAATATATGTAAATTAATATTTTTATAGTTCTTGAACTTTTGTTATTTATCAAGATAACTATTTTTAAAATAATCAATTTCAGATCACTCTAGTCAAATATCCCTGGAAGGAATCACCTTAATATGTATCATTGTGAGAATATTATTACCCTGGATTATAAGCATTCCTGCTCAAGTATGAAATCTTGAAAAACTCACTAATTTCATTTATATAAATTCAATCAGAATTTAATTGGATTTGTTGTTCATTCTCTGCACCTGTGCATTTTGCTCAGAAATTAAAATGTATTCATGTTCCTTAATTCTTTTACTGTGTAAAATTCTGAACAGTCAAAATATTCAGTAAGCTAATTTTCACATATATGATGAAATATATATTTCTTATGATTACCTGATTAACTGTCAATAATTGTGTATCTGTTGTAGGTAGGGCTGTAGATATTACGTGGTACTCAGTTTTTGACGATAGATATTTAATTTTTCCAGGTATAATTTTAAGTCTGGTGACAACATTAAGTAAATTTGTTTTAAATGGATTGTTTCATCATGGTTGTCACAAAGAAGATTACAGACTTGTTAGGGATGCCACATAGGAGACGTTTCTCCCAAATATCACTGGAGAAACTTCCAAAGGCAGTTTTTATATAAAAGACCTTATCATACTTTGCATCTATGTGTTAGAGTACTTTTGAGTTCCCATTTAAAACTAGATTTTCAAACTGATGTAAGTAATTAAAGTAAGGGTGAACGTCATCTATCTAGGGTAGTTAATAGTCTAATAATGATACAAGATTTTGACAGGCAGCCCCAGTCATTTTAGACTCCGTAGATGGACCTTGCTATGCTACCAGAAGAATGAAAGCTTCCTAATGACAGAATATATGCTGACATCAAACTTTTCAATATTTTACAAACTATAAAAAAAAACTTCTGTGCAGTTTGCAAGATGTGAAGTGTCCACTTACCTATAAAATTTAGATTATATTTACAGTTTTCTCTCTTTATCTATGATTTTCATCAACTGAGGATATTATTTGGCCACGATGAATAGAAAAGAATGAGTAGGATAGTAGTGTCCTTTATAACTGAAGCATGTAGCTTAATAAAAATCCTAAATCAAACAGCAGATAATAACTGAAAGCAAAAAAGATCATAAATATGAATGTCAATCACAGGTCTACCCAGTATGTAAATATTTTAATATACTAGAATATGAGAACCTTTTCAATGTAGTTTTTAAAGACTGGCTTCATCCTACCATAATAAAAGCAAGGGAACCAATGAGAGGTCAATTAATGTTGAACAACTAAGCCCCAGCTCAGCGTTTTTAAGGAATCAGGGTTGTAGTTTACTACATATTAAAAGCAGTTCATTAAACAATTTAGAGTAATCACTTGGAGTTCTGTTGGTAGCTATTAGTATTACTGACTGTGAAGCAGATGCTTGATTTAATTGGCAAACACTTGTTCTTTTCATTTACAAGCAAAATTAACACCTACACTCTTGCCAATAAATTAGACATTGTACCTATTCTGAAATGAGAACCACTAACTACTGATTGTAATTAGAGCAGATAACCTAGCACACTAGCCTAAGGCCTCCTGTTTTGCTGCTTATCCTCACCCTAGAAAATATAAGAAACTGATACATATTTGATATAGCAAGTTCCTTTGTAAATGTCACACTTTTTTTTAAATTTAGTAAACATCTGATGAAGTAACACACCAAATAATCCCATAGCTGTTGCGTATGTTGAAGGGTATTCCACATGTGTAAGAGCATAGATATGCAATATAACTCAATGGAAATTTGCTGCCAAATTAGTTTTTCAAATGTATAAGTCATAGTTTTATTCAGATGCCTGCCTTAAAACATTTTAAGAATGCAACTTCTGTTAATATTGTACTTGTGTATTTTTTT